>OY769906.1:3227296-3358518 GCA_963669185.1 Dyspetes luteomarginatus
CATCAAAATATATTTCATTTTCTCTATCGAGATTTTTCAACGAACGCGCGTTATGTGACTCGCTTATTCGTTCAAACATAAATCGATGTATTTTTTTTTTTTTTTTTTTTTTTTTTCATTTTTCTCATTCACGTCCATATCCGCAGTTTTTGTGTCGCCAGTGCGAGAGGCCGCAAACCATATGGGACGTGTCTCGTCTTCTCATGTGCCATAGAAGCGACAAGGGAGATAAAAATAATAATAGTAAAAAAAAAAAAAAAAAAACGAGCAAACAAAAACTGCATCCATGGAATCGTGAACATACGTGAGCTTTTGGTTATATCTTTGTGGGAAAAACGTACACTTTGCGGATTTCGCCATTCTTTTCTTCCAAGTGCAAAAGAGGCAAGGAAGTATAAAAAAAAAAAAAACTTGAAAGTATTTTTGCGTTTGCTGATCCATCATGACGTCTAGATCGATGAGGCTTCTTATATTGTATATCTCGAGGACGTACAAGCGTTTTTCCATCTATCCCCACCCCCGTGCTATTCAACGATCCAAAAGGGGAGGAAACGTGACAAAAGCAGACTGTCACTCTCTTCAAGATCTTTGTAGCTATGAAATCCGGAAAAATCGGACAAAAATAAATCGGCTGTAGAAATATTGTCCAATTAAAAAAAATTAAAAAAAATTAAAAAAAAATACTCTTCATAGATAAGCATAGTAAGCAATTTTCCAGGTTAAACTTAAACCTAATGACAGGTTATATAATATTCTGAGGAAGGAAATTGCTAAAAGTTACCACTCCTTGTTATTATTACTAGGGGATGAAAATTGGCCAAAAAAAATTGTCAATTTCTTCTCGCCAATTTTTACATTGGATGATTTTTCGGCAACCAATTTTTATAGAGCGTGATATTATATTTTCAGCTACTCTACCTGTATTTATTTCTCGTCTTATCGACTATGGAGGGAAAGGGAGAGAGAGAGAGAGAGAGAGAGAAGGGGGGCATGCCCGGTATACCGTAAGTAATCCCTGATTATCGAGATCGAATTGCCGTGTGGCGCTTTCCCTGGCTCTCTCTCTCTCTCGTCTCTCGTTTACCACCCCAATAGTCACGATATATATATATATATATATATATATATATATATATATAAGCTCACCCACCACATCAGAGCTCTGCCCTGGACACGATAAACACGGCTTCGGCTATGTTACACGTGGGTCATCCGAGAGCTCCGGAGCCCTCCGATATTCTATAGTATATATATATACGTAACATGTATATATGGGGCATTTGATGCTGACTAGAAAACGTCCAATTTCGAATATCTCGGATCTAATCGTTTTTTTTTTTTTCAATTATCGTTCGATCTTTAACATAAAGAAAAGGAAAATTAGCAACCCTTATTTTTGTTTATTTTTAATAGAACACTCATTTTTAAATTAAAAAAAAAAAGCTTTATTATTTTATGTCGACAAAGTTTTCCATTTTGAGATATATATTTAGGCCACTTTGTAGGGTGGCAATTATTTAAGACCTACAACAAAAAGAGACATATTTGGATCGACGATGTTGTTGTTTTTTTTTTTTTACAGGACTAACAAATAGAATTTTAAATTTATTATTGAAATATTGATCGAATTTACATGAAAGTTCTCATATGTCTCTGTAAAATTCTCGTCGACCGTCGACATTGGCCTTTCCCATATCCAACTATCCCCCGCGTCTCGTTCTCGTGCCCTTTTCCCGCATTTTATTCCTCTCTGACTGTCAGAGAAACCGCATTCGCTCACCGCGAGCGCGAATTACGCGAGAAATATATATAATATATAATAAAAAATAAAAAATATAGTTAACGAGAAGCGTCAGCAGGGATTTCGAATAATTTCCCTGTGGTCAACGCGAGAGCCCCCAATATATAAATATTTATTTATTCAACAGAGAGCGAGAGAGAGACAGAGGGAGCGAAAGAGAGAGAGAGAGAGAAAAAAAAAGGGAGAGAGAAAGAGAGAAAAAAGGGAGAGAGAGAGAGAAAAAAAAGGGAGAGAAAAAAGGAAGGGGTTGTAGTTCATTTTATTTTGCCACAAAAATAATGCGATGGATCGAGCACACGATGCATGTTTATTGCCTTCCAGTTGGCATACACATGACAGAGGATATAACAAGACAAAGAGACGAAAAATTTTCTAGCTCTCTGTTGGACTGTTCTCAAACGTTCATAAAAACAAAGGGGATGAAAATCGCCGAGGGGCACGTACATGATTGAAGTGGGAGAAAAAGTGGTCGTTCGTGGATTTTTCAGCAGAAAAAAAAAAGTGCAGACTTTTTTTTTTTCTTGCACGAGATACACAGAGAATATATTTGGGAACGAGAAGGACAGCTGAAAAGAAAAAAAAATGAATTATTGGCGAAACTTTGAAATATCTCTTATCCGTCAATTCATTTTTGTTTTTTGTTTTTTTTTTTCTATTCACGTTCTCGACATTTACCCTCATCGTTGCATCATAAATGAGAGAGAAATTTTCAGTGAATTATGCATTTCCACTTAACGTTGAAATTCGTAAATTCATATTATATTCTGCGCATAATGCACGTCAAAGGATTACCAGAAACAGAGAGAGGAAGAATTACATTCAGTGAACAAAATTGAGGAATGCTGAATGCGTGGCGTTTATGATAAATTCATCGAAGTACACGAGAACCAGATTAGGCAAAAATAGGGGAGGGGGTGAGAGAATGGATGTAGAATTTATCGAAAATTCGAATAATTTTGGGATAAACGTTATTAACGATATATTATTAATTTATTCATTTTATTGAAGCGTGACGAGAGCAATTTTATTGAATTTCGTCGATTAAACGTGTAAGTAGGAAGAAAAAAAAAAGCATAATCTCAAGTATTATAGTATTATTATTCGTATTGTAGTCATATATTTATATCCCAAAAGTAATAATTTCTTTTTTTTACCTAAAAAATTGTTTTTGGGCTATTGAAAAAAAACAAAAAACGGAACCCTGCCAAAAGTTGTAATAAGTTTTACGTAACCTCACGAAGTAATCAAGAAAGGTGAAAAAAAAAATGTTTTTCTTGATTATTGTCAAGAGTTCAGTTCTTGATCCATGACCTTTATTTGACCGCGATCGGATCGTTTTTCACTCGGGCATATTTCCAGCTTGCATCTCCCCCTTGCAGGCCCACAAACCATATAAAAAATGTCCCCTTAAGTCGAGGTAAGTTCCCATAAATTTTTTAAAAATTTATCAACCCCATCATAAAAATCCATAAATATAAAACTTCCCTTGCACACATAACGACAAAAGTCACCTCGTTTCCTGCCCCAAAACTCGTGCGACAAAAAATCATCCCCTATTTTAGGATAATCGACGTTTAATTCGAGGATGTGAACTCTTCCACGTACAAAAGTTCATACGAACAAATTTTGCCCAGATGTTTTTATCCTCCCACCCCCGAGCCACCCTTTTCTGTCCAACGTCAGAGTATTCGAAAGATAAAACACTTTTTCCCCTACTCCCTCTCGACTTTTCCTCCTCTCCACTGTCTCCCCAAAGCCGTAAAGAAAACTGGGCACCCTCCCCCACCCCTCTCTCACCCCTTGCTACCCCTTGCGCCCAGCACCCATTTATATACGATTTTTCTCGTAATCGCGAACATCCATTTACGACACGACTGAGCAAAGAGAGAGAGAGAGAAAAAAAGAGAAAAGTCTCCTTCAATTTCTCGTTACCACGACGAACACCCTCCTCCTCCTCCTCCCCCCCGCCCCTCCACCATGCCACAGTGCCCAGGACTCTTTCTCGTTTTTCTTCGACATTCCCTTTCGGTTGGAAAAGACACGTAGAAGAATCCACTGGAGGTAGTGAAAAAGGGAAACGTGAAATTGTCACGAGGACTTGCCTGTGAGACAAACTCTTGAATTTTGTGCCACAAATTCTCCACCTATTTTAGTCCATATCTATACATATATATTTATATACTACTTATATATATGTGTGTGTGCTTATATCTATGTATATATATATATATATATATATATATATAGATGCTTACATCTGTGTATAAATCAATATATCTATGTACAGATATATATATATGTGAATTGATTTACGACGAGTATTTGCAAGATCACGCTCCTACCACGTTAAAACTTGGTCTGCAACTGCGCTCTCCCTCCCTCCCTCCCACCCCCTCTCTCTCTCTCTCTCTCTCTTTCTCTCTCTCTCACACTCTTTTCCTCTTTCTCCCACCAGTTCGCATTTCTACTGTACGTTTTTCAATATAGATATATAAAAGTTATTTAATGCTTGTGAGCGCGTTACTTTTGCGTCGAGACATGGTCAGGATATAGTCAGAGCGGAAGGAAGGAAGGAAGGAAGGAAAGGCTTTCATCCCCTCCCTTCCGGCCGCGAGAAACGCGAGAGCCCAGCAATTCTAGCTGTACGATATATATATATATATATATATATATATATATATATATATATATATATATATATATATAAATATATATACATATATATATACAGAAAACATGTGCGAGAACTTTTCTACCATTCACGCTTTTTTTTTTCACGACTCGCCGCACTCTCTGTATTTTATTGTTAGAGAACGAAATAAAGAAAAAGAAAAAGCGTTGGAAAAATAATTTACGAGAAATGGCAAATTGACACGAGAGCCAGTGATTATGTGCTATGGATAAATGGTGAGCAGTTGCAGCAATATTTTTTGAATAGCCCTGTACTTTTTTATGAAATAAAATTAATTGATTTTAACGATAAGAAAAACATGAAATATTTTTTTACCCATATATGTGTCTTTCACTTATGTATACGTGGATCTCCTTAACCCTGCCAAGAAATTTAAGAGCAGCTACGAAAATTGGCAAATTAAATCAATGAAAAAAAAAAAGTTTCATGAATTATCGTATTAATATCGAGAAAAGTTTCTTAGAAAATTCTGAATATCTGGGCAAAGTCTGTGAGTCCCAAACTAACTTCATGTCCAAATCAAATGTATAAATCATCCCTTATTTTTATCGCGATGATAAAAAGGGAAAAATATTGCCCTCATTTCCCCTTCCATCTCTCCATGTGAATATTAACTATGGGCACTAATAACTCGGAAGTATATTATAATTCCTATTATTCAACTATAGAGAAAAGCTATTTGAATTTGTGGATAAAGAGCTGTGAGAGAAAGCGAGGATAATTTTGATCTCGAGGCCTCGTTAAGCCACACATACATATATGTATGTATAACTGGTGGGAAACCGAGTGCTAAACTCTCTCGTGTGGCTTGTACACATAACACACAGAGACCCTCTTCTCACCCTCTGTAGAAACAAACCATGGTTATAGTTCGATTCAAGAATAATCTGCTTTGGAAACCTGCCACTGAATGAACTAGAGCCAGGCATAAGGATAATTCAGAGTCTCGATATATATATATATATATATATATATATATATATATATATATATATATATATCGAGACTCTGATTATCCTTATGCCTGGCTATATATATATATTTCTCACCGTTAATTTACTCTCGTGCCTCGAGGAGCTTCGACTTTCTCGAATATATTGAAGTTTCCTAACACCTCGCTATTCCCCACAACGAATTTATATCGTGACAGATTTCATGGAAATTCCAAATGTTATTTTTTTTTTTTTTTTATATTCACATGGATTTTTTGTGATTCCGACGAAAACTTGGAGGGATGTTTCACTAGCGAGAAATTAATGAGCTAGTACATAAAAAAATTAAAGAAATTAATGAGCTAGAACATAAAAAAGAAAAATGTTAATTTTTTTCTCTCACAAACGAAAAATGTATAGAAAGGTAAATTTTCAAGCTGCTATAAGTTTGATGCCCTTTGGGTGAGACAGAAAGATAAGTTGTTCGATTTATGGATTTTATAATATTATGTTTAAAAAAAATTATAAAAAAGACTTAATAAAAATGATATGCGAAGCAAACTTTTTAATTGATAATAAAAGGTAAAATTTTATTGATTATATTACAACGCTGTCAACACTTAGAAAGAAGCCCATGGCTGACTGGCCCAGAGAACCGCAAGGTCCTGGCAAAAACACCGAAGAAAAGTGCCAATTGATATTTAACGTTTCACGATTGTATAATCGAGGAACAGTGCCAACAATCGATTTATTCATATTTCGATCGTTAGCAATGCACAATCGAACGGTTTTATGGCAAAACCCATGACATAAGTAGATTTTTCAAAACGCCATGAGTAGAGTTATTGTTAGAAACTGGTTACGTCATATACGGTCAGTTTTGTGGTCGTTAGAACAGTTTGAAAATCGAGAAAATTAGATCGAAAGGAATTTTTTTGTATAAAATAAATTGTCAAATATCGATGGGCCCATAATAAAAAATATTGGAAGAAATTATGAAAAAATCATAGGCTAATGAACTAAGCAATATTTTAAAGCTTGAAGTATAGCAAAGAGAGTGGACAGAAAATGAAACCTCAACTCCACTATCACGAAAAAAAATTACAGCTGTTTTAGTAAACCAACTTTTTGGTGTAACATTAAAGCAAAAAAATTCTAATTTTTTTTCGGGCCCAAGATCGACATACTTACTCGCATTGATCACAAATTTGTTAGCTATTCTCTGATTAACTTGAAAATTTCAACAAAGAATCCTCGAAAATAATTATTTAGAGAAAAACATAAATTATGAAAAAAAAACTTTTTTCGATTTTATTCCTTAGTGATTAATTTTTAATTAATTTCAGTTTACCAACGCATATGCGATTATACTTTTTCATATTTCATCAAGCTCTTGTGTACTGAGATTTAAGCCTGAAAATCTTTGATAAAATGTCTCTTAAGAGAGAGTCAGAGTAATCTCGAGGCAATTCACTCCGAGTCTCTCTCGTATACACGTCTCGAGTGTACGTAGTACACTCTCAATTCGCCCCTCCACCGATTCTGCAGACTAGCACGGATAAATTCTCACGAGGAGCAAAAGAGAGAGAGAGAAACTCCTGCCTCAACCTCTACATCTTTCCCCAAACCCCGTCACATTCCATTAGCGGTGCTTTCGCGAATGAATTCCCTCTTGACAGCCAGTTAACGGCGCCCTGTTGCTTAAGAAACTCTCAGTACGTGAATGTCCCATTTTTCGTCATTCCTAAACACAATTTTACCGATCTTTAACCGTTTTACTGTTTATTTTACCATTAAATTTTACCGATCTCTGCTCCAACGACAAAATTTAAAAAAAATATTATTGTCATCGATAAAAATGTGAATTTTAATAATATTTCATTCAACAAAAAAAAAGACAAAAAAAAATCAATCACGTAACGATCTAATGTTTATAAAAAAAAATGAATAAAAGTATTTTTTTTTCTCATAAATAATACAATAGATTATTTATTTATTTTTTCATGACGAAATTTTCGTCGAATTTTTTTACACACGTAAATTTTATGTATATTATAATAGAGAATGATTATTACAAGTCTTGTCGTAATCTCGTGTCTCGAGATCGATTGATGCTGTCCTGAGTCGACAGGCGTAATTAATAAATTTACCAGTTAACGGCGCCTTGTTGCTTAAGAAACTCTCAGTACGTGAATGTCCCATTTTTCGTCATTCCTAAACATAATTTTACCGATCTTTAACCGTTTTACCGTTAAATCTTACCAATCTCTGCTCCAACGACAAAATTTAAAAAAAATATTATTGTCATCGATAAAAATGTGAATTTTAATAATATTTCATTCAAGCAAAAAAAAAAGACATAAAAAAAAAAATCAATCACGTAACGATCTCATGTTGACAAAAAAAATGAATAAAAGTATTTTTTTTTCTTATAAATAATACAGTAGATTATTTATATATTATTAAGTACGTGCATATGTTTATGAAACGAATAATAATATTATTTATTTATTTATTTTTTCATGACGAAATTTTCGTCGAATTTTTTTACACACGTAAATTTTATGTATATTATAATAGAGAATGATTATTACAAGTCTTGTCGTAATCTCGTGTCTCGAGATCGATTGACGCTGCGCTGAGTCGACAGGTGTAATTAATAATCACGTAACGATCTAATGTTTAAAAAAAAAATGAATAATAGTAATTTTTTGTCTTATAAATAATACAGTAGATTATTTATATATTATTAAGTACGTGCTTATGTTTATGAAACGAATATTATTATTTTTTTATTTATTTTTTCATGACGAAATTTTCGTTGAATTTTTTTACACACGTAAATTTTATGTATATTATAATAGAGAATGATTATTACAAGTCTTGTCGTAATCTCGTGTCTCGAGATCGATTGATGCTGTCCTGAGTCGACAGGTGTAATTAATAAATTTACCAAGAGGATTCACGGAAGCTCGAGCATATTTTTCTTCCGACCATAAAATTGTGGCTGTGGCTCTTCTATGCGTGTAAACCACCCCCGCAAGCCACTTGTCTCGGGGATGAATGGCTGGCCCGTTTCTTTCGCGAATGAGCCTGGGAATGAAGAAAAAAAAAATTCCGGCAATTAAACCGAGACCATTAATTAGTGCGTAATTAACGAGCACCGCGAGATCCACGAAGAAGCTTGTGGAATAATTGCACAAATGAGGTCGAGAGGATGGGACTCGATCATGCTGTAACATTTCATCCCCGCCCACCCTTATGAAAAAATCCACAACTTTTGCTAAAAATAAAAAGTTAAGCAACATTGATGTTTGATATGAATATAAGTTGTCGGATCTCATCTCATCTCAAGTCGATTTACGATATTTTTTTTATTTTTAGTTTTTTTAGTTTCGAACTATTGAAGCTCGAGTTCCAAACACGTGGCCAGAATCGACCGAGCGTTACAATGTAATTAAATTAAATTTCCTACCTTCCTACAATGAAAAACAAAAAATCCGTCCACAGATTTTTTCCTTCGTTTTTTTTTTATCGGTTTCTCTGCTTCGTTACTCAATTCTGTGATTCAAGAGCCATTGAATTAGTCAATAACAGGATAGTCTACAGTGGCAGAAGTGAGCATGAAATTTTCGTTTCATACCAGCCAGGAATGAATTCTGCATAAGCAAATGTATAACAAAGAAACCCACAATGGTCGAAACGTTTTGCCATGTTCGATGTCTCATATTGTCTCTGTAGAAGAGAACGGAGAGAGAGAGAGAAAGAGAGGACAAAGAGAGTTCTCATCGTGAGCCAGTCGAGTATCTCGAGAAAATCTTCTATCGAGCTTTTTGCGAGCTTTCCCACAGTTTCTCGTTTATATGTGAGCCACAGAAGAAGCTACAAGTTAAACACGGTGAGATCGAGTCTACTTTCATCCTTAGTCACGTATCCGAACGTTCTATCCATACAGTGTATATAGCGATAGAGTAAAAAGGTGGGGAAATATGGCCCAGGCAGCTTAGATGGGCCAGTGACCTTTTTAATAAAAATTCATCACTGCACATTTTTATAATTGTCCAAATGTCTTTCTTGTGACGTGTTGGAGATTTAACCTCGTTCCTTTCACGGTTTAACCCTTCAACTACAGGAGTCTCCACGTCGAGTCATATTTCTTCGACCTGCGTGGTCTGGCACTTGCCACGCTAATTACGTAAATTTCTTAACACATAACTATTAGATAGCTAGAAATTTTTTTAACAGAATTGATCGAAAAGTTTAAATGGACTCTGGATTATTTTAGCTAAACTTTAGATTTTCTCGCTTAATAGTTTATGCCTTATAGATGTTATATATATATACGTATTTTATTGATGCGCTGGACCAATGAGACAGAAATCGAACGCAGTAATATTACGACACCAGTAGCGAAGGGATTAAAAATTCCATTGAACATTTTTTTTATTCATCCCTCTGCTTTTAAATGCTTAAATAATTAACTCTAATTTTCGATAATTTAATCGAATTACCTACCCCACTATATTTAAACGCTCTTAATTTATTGTTTATTGACACACAATATTATCTTGGAGACCAATAAACTGACGAGTCGTTACAGGGCCATTTTATGAATTTTAAAAAACATCGAAAAATTACTTAAACATCGATCATGGTAAAAATAATTTTCAAAAAAATTGTTGAATCTCAGGATTTTATGAATCGTGCCTTTCTGAAGAATTTCCACACCTAAAATTACAATTTTGACTCTATAATGCTAGACTTATTAGGTTTATCAATATTTTAGTGGTCCATATTCCCCCTCTTTTTACTCAATATATCATACAGATAGAGATATCCTTCAAATATACATACATACATATACTTTTTTGTCTCTCAATGTATATTAGAGGAGATACAGACATGTACCCCTTTCGATAGCGCGTACAAACGCCTCTGGCAATTTACGTCGTGGAGAGCTCACTCGCGCAGATACAAAACGTTGCAGAAAGAAAGAAAGAGAGAGAGAGAGAGAGACCACTAGAGCCAGGTGCACTTTGGATGATTAAAAGCCTCCTTGTCGATGCTCCAGAGCACGCCGTTGCACTCACATACATACACACAGGCACACACACACACATATTTTGATAAAGTGATGCCCGGTTAACCCTCCCATTCCCATGATCGATACGATTTATTCGGCAACTCGATTTTTCATTTTTTTTTACCTTTTTTACATCTCTCTCGTCCCATTAGGATGATATGATGCGTGTGGTTCGATCTTTCCCGGTACGATGCTTCCCTTTTTCTAGGACATACACGAGAGCCAAGCCAATTTTTTTTCATTCCAATTTATTATTATTATTATTATTATTATTATTGACCATTAATTATTCTCATTTGCTTCTATGCATTATCAAAAGTATCCCCAGAGTTCAATCTCGAGTTTAAAACCAGTTTAGGTTTACATTCAAATTAATTTTTATTTAAAATCAAATTTGAGACTTAAATTTAATACTTTTAAAAGTCTCTTATAATTTTTCATCATTGATTGAAAAAAAAAAAAAAAAAAAAAATTCAAACAAGGTATAAAGTCTTTATCTAACACGTGCAGAAGGAATATTTGGAGTCTTTGGCTCGACATCGCTCGGCCATAGCTCTCCTACTCTTCTCCAGCATTCCTCCTTCCACTGGAATGTCCAGCCAATTTCATAGTTTTCTCGCGAACAATCGTTATCCTATTGTATTTCCATATACATACAAATATATATATATATATATATATATATACATATATACATATATATACATATATATAGATATATATATATATATATATCGATTCTTGTACGATATAGATTCGTGGGGTATAAGATAGCTGGTTGCTGCTGAGAATCTTATCACGCCTTTTTCCCGTTCCCAGTCACTTTCTAACCTTCCCCTCTCCTTTCCCCTCGCACCTGTATCACTGCTGTGGTAAACAAGCAGCGTAAGAGAAAGAGAAAGAGAGAAATAGTGGAGGGGCGTAGGGAGGGGGGGGGCGGGGAGGGAGAAGCTCTGGAAAATTGCTTCGAGGGATTTTCGAGCGCGGGGGAGGTTTGGCGCGTTGTTCGGAAAATAGGAAGGGTGGCAAATGTGCAACGAAAGCAGATATATATATATATATATATATATATATATATAGGGAGAAGATCCAACACCAGTTTTTCCTTTATATATAAATAGACATATATATGTTGTTCTGTCGGCATCTCGGTATCATGTGCAAAGCTGCAATGAAACTCGAAACTCCCTCCCCACTCTTCGACTCTTATTTCTTCTTTCTACGAAGAGGAGAGAATACGTGGCCTGCATCGAGCATCGAAACTCTACTTCGTGGAGAGTCTTCGCTCACTGTTAGCGAGCTCAGGGCTTTTTCCACAAACTCGCCTTCCATTTTTCCTCCGGGCTCTCTTTTTTCTCTCTCTCTCTCTCTCTCCCTCTCTCTCTCTCTCTTTCTCTCTCTCGACGCCCAGATCGCGATTCTCCCTCATATTTAGCTCGTTAGAGCTGTCCCAATACCAATACAACCTGTGTCGTGTTCAGGTGGGAAAACGCAATCATGTGAAATCTGTACGGATGATTGAATGTATTTATTTTTATTTCACTTTTTTTTATACGGTTAAGTATCCAGCGAGCTTGTTATTTCAGTTCGTGTAATCCTGTATAAGTTGTATGTATATGTATATATACGTAGAAAGCTGTGGGTCGACTTGACAATGATTTTGTTTCCAGTAATATTACATGATTTAGTGAAAAAAATTTAATCGTTATATTTCTTGTCTTTTCATCATAATTGCTATATATATATATATATATATATATATATATATATATATATATATATATATATATATATATACGTAGAAAGCTGTGGGTCGACTTGACAAAGATTTTGTTTCCAGTAATATTACATGATTTAGTGAAAAGAATTTAATCGTTAAATTTGTTGTCTTTGCATTATAATTGCTATATATATATGAAAATATGGCTGATTTGAATTTGAAAAAAATAAATAAAAATACAAAAATAGTTTTGCATTTCGTGATATACGAAATGGCCAGTGCCAAAGACGATGCCTCGAAAAACGACGGAGGAAAAGCTCGCTGGGGCTAGTCCAATTTCTCTCAGCGAGATTCTCTCGCTGTGGAAACATAAATCGTTTCTATTCCCTGGACCATACTCTTCGATCGTCTTGGCGGAAGGTATTCTCCACCTCCCTCTTGCAACTCCCATCTTCCCACGAGCCAGACGCGCGGCTATAAAGCACCCGTGACTCTCGCAAATGCTCTCGAGCGACCGCAAAGCCACAAGAGAATCGGACATCTCTTTGGAAAGTTTGCGAGAAAGGGAGAGATAATGTTTTCATTTTACTCGGAGCGATATGCGAAAGAAAAAACGGACAAGCCGTAAAAAATATCGTGTCATATTGTTATGATCATATTTTCTATTATTATCATTATTATTATTGTTGTTGTTATCATTTCGATACAATAATAAGTAAACGATAATTATAATTGAAAGCGAAAATCAACTACATTATTTAATTTAACTGATTGAGTTTCGATTAATAAAACAAAAAAAACGACCAGTCGTAAAAAATATCGTGTCATATTGTTATGATCATATTTTCTATTATTATCATTATTATTATTATGGTTGTTGTCATTTTGATACAATAATGAGTAAATGATAATTTTATCAGTAGAATAAACATATAAAATTATTATTGAATGCGAAAATCAACTAAATTATTTAATTTAACTGATTGAGTTTCGATTAATAAAACAAAAAAGGTTAATATAATATATACAGCACAAGGCTCATTTAAATTTCATAATCTTCGCTGTAAATGTAAAAAAATATAGTTACGATGAATGTTTAAGACAAAGGAGACATTTAACTGTTTTCCAGATACAAAATAAATGTTTCCTCTCGTTAAAACTTCTTCGCTGATTCTCTCTTCGATCTGACGAAGTGGAGGTGACAAAAGTTTTTGCAAATGGAATTCGCCTCGTTATCATTGTTTAAAACGAACTACGATCGTCGAATGACCCAACAACAGCAGCAACTCGCATAAATAGTACTTAATGCTTTTAACCCACCCCCCACCCTACCTTCTATCCCACCCCCTTCCCTTTCTCTTTCATCATCCCTCGCGTTACCGGTAAATTAGCAAGCTCGACTTATCGCTGATTGCATTAGGTTGCAGGTACGTGCGAGGTGATTATCGCGTCCTCTATAAACACCCAGCAAGTTGCCACATGGCCCTTGTTTCGTTGGGCGACCTCGAGACCTCAGGATTCACTCGCAATTACTAAACACACATACGAGGCTTCGCCCCAAAGAGCACAGGAACAAACCTCCATCCCTTTTATGAGAGGTGTGCTTACAGCATTACTTGGTAAGTTTAAAACGCAACATCATAATATAATATAATATGATATGATATAATATGAATATGAACAGACTTATTCAAGATTCATCCATACTTTTTTTTTTTACATTTACTGAGCAATTTTAAACAGACTTTTTATTTAAGTTGTATGAATGAATCTTGTGTTGAACAGTCAAAAAAGTCTCATACATACATATTATATGTATGCATGAAACTTTTTTGACTGTTCAACACAAGATTCATCCATACTTTTTTTTTACATTTACTGAGCAATTTTAAACAGACTTTTTATTTAAGTTGTATGAATGAATCTTGTGTTGAACAGTCAAAAAAGTCTCATACATACATATTATATGTATGCATGAAACTTTTTTGACTGTTCAACACAAGATTCATCCATACTTTTTTTTTACATTTACTGAGGAATTTTAAATATAACTTAAATAAAAAGTCTGTTTAAAATTGCTCAGTAAATGTAAAAAAAAGTCATCAGATTATCGAATATCTTCGTATTATGTCACGAATATTCTGTCTGCCATTTACTAAACACACAAAAAAGACTTTTAGCTATAAAACACGAGGAAACGATCCTTCAACCCCATCCCTTACAAGGATTAATCAAATCATTTGATAAATGTAAAGTGACATCACATTAATAAATATATTCGTGCTGTGTATCACGAAACTCAACAAAATCATGGAAGTGTAAAAAAGTCATCAGATTAACGAATATCTTCGTATTATGTCACGAATATTATGTCTGTCATTTACTAAACACACAAAAAAGACTTTTAGCAATAAAACACGAGGAAACGATCCTTCAACCCCATCCCTTACAAGGATTAATCAAATCATTTGATAAATGTAAAGTGACATCATATTAACAAATATATTCGTCCTGTGTATCACGAAACTCAACAAAAGCATAGAAATGCATGTTACTTGAAGCATACAAATTTGAACAAGCCCACCACATTTACATTGTTTGATACGAGCTACGTTTAGAAGCAAAACGATACTGACACAGGTGCAATCTGTTTCGTGTAATTTCTGCATATCCGTTGTGTGTATCCAGAGAGAAACGGAGCAATGAACATGTGGCAACGGAAGTTGGTACATTTCCACATCTATGGATAAAGGAGGAGAAGCTGTTTGTAGTCAGATGAGGTTCGCTTGTGGGCATTTCTCATGTTCTCCTCTTCGCTCACTGGTCGTTGTACAAATGTACATACAGAGTGGCATAAGTCCTCTTGATTGGAGAAATACCAGTCCAGCACCTCCTGGCATGGATCAGATAGCTTCCCCAGACTCCGATCCATACATTCCACGCATACAGATGGCTCGTTGGATATGCACAACACTGATAATGGAAGCGAGAAGGCAACCGATATGGTTTATGCCATTCAATGGGCTTTGGAGTTCATGGATTTGGGATTTCAATGAAATTTGTCCCGTCATGGTGGTAAATCGAACGCCCAATGACCAAATAACAGAGAAATGGTCAGAGGCAACTGGACACTGATTAGCTCTTGGGTTTGGTCCTTGAGATGTAAACGTAGTCAACGGATTTCCTCCTTCGGAATATACTCTTCGGATCTCTGGTCGATATGGTGGCTTTGCATACACATCCAATTGGACATTCGATTGATTTCTCTCTCTCTCTCTCTCTCTCTCTCTCTCTCTCGCTCTCTCTCCCTCTGTCTCTCTCTCTCTCTCTCTTGAGTCCACCATCGGTAATTACTGAGACCTACAGGGTGCTAATTCTCATTAGCCACATGTGGATACAGCTCACACTTGTCTTCTAGTCTCTCGATATGATTATTCAACCTGATATCTCTCCACCTCCGTGTATGTATGTTGATGGGAAATAGCATCGATATTACACGTTGAAAGGGATACTTTGATTGGTCAGTGCTTTTGGCAGCTGTACATCACCTGTTGAAACGCTGCAATCCGAATTTCGTAATTCTCCACACACGTGTATGCTGCAGAGCAAATTAAAATTCTTCAATGCTCGATGATCAGGTTGTCATTTATTTTGTGTCCATTGTAATGGACTTTCTGTTACCAAGAAGAAAAAAAAACTAACACACCTCTGACATTTTTAAGTAAAAAAAAAAATTAACTATCAGTGATTGAAGCTTTCATAGTTTCTTTTTATCAAATTTCGAAGGCAACTTTAATTACAATTACTACGTTTTTTGTAGAATAATTCTTTTTTTTGTTTAACCATAAATTAACTAACTGAGATGACTTTTGTGAACGAGACAGTAAGATTTTTGCTAATACGAAATTAGATATCGATCGTCATCTAGAATTGTCAAAGGTCACACCAAGCTGACATCAAAATCTACTTTCTCTCGTTCACTAAATAAATTCCACCCCTATTTTGTGCTTGCAAATATCAAGTCAGATTGATAATTCTAATGAGGGAACACTCGCACATCGACATCCGGTGCATCAAGAGAGACGCAAATTCGAATTGCGCCTCGCGAATCCACATTATGTCGTATAATGTCGAATAACCTCAAATATTGCTCACCTCTCCCGATCTCCTGACGAGTAATTGAACGAGACGGTACCGAAGCCTCGTGTTGGTCTTGGACCAGGAACCAATGAGGACATTTGACGCCGTGGGCTTTCCAATTTGCATAGCTTTGGTTTACGTGAAATTCTCTCCAAGACACGAACGGAGGGTGTGAGGGCGACGTCTCGGTCCAAACCCTGCGAATACGGATGGTCCAAATGTACACGATACACATTCACCGACATACCAAATACCTCTCTCTCTCTCTCTCTCTCTCTCTCTCCCAGTCTCCCACTCTTTATGTACATCTATATATGTAGCTCTATATGTGTAGGTCTATATGTGTAGATCTATATCTGTAGCTCTATATGTGTAGGTCTATATGTGTAGATCTACATATGTAGATCTATATGTGTAGATCTACATATGTAGATCTATATGTGTAGAGCTACATATGTAGATCTATATGTGTTGATCTATATGTTGACATATAGATCTACATATGTAGATCTACACATATAGATCTACATATGTAGATCTACACATATGTAGATCTATATGTGTAGGTCTATATGTATAGATCTACATATGTAGATCTATATGTGTAGATCTACATATGTAGATCTATATGTGTAGGTCTATATGTGTAGATCTATATGTGTAGATCTACATATGTAGATCTATATGTGTAGGTCTATATGTGTAGATCTACATATGTAGATCTATATATGTAGCTCTATATGTGTAGGTCTATATGTGTAGATCTATATCTGTAGCTCTGTGCAGATCTGTATGCGTAGATCTATATGTGTAGATCTGTATTTGTAGATCTATAAGTATAGATCTATATGTGTATATCTATATGTGTATATCTATATGTGGATATCTATATGTGGATATCTATATGTGTACATCTATATGTGTACATCTATATGTGTAGATCTACATGTGTATATCTATATGTGCATATCTACATGTGTATATCCACATGTATAGATCTATATGTGTATATCTGTATGTGTAGATCTATAAGTATAGATCTATATGTGTATATCTATATGTGTATATCCATATGGGTATATCCATATGGGTATATCCATATGGGTATATCTATATGTGGATATCTATATGTGTACATCTATATGTGTATATCTATATGTGTATATCTCGCGAAGATAGTAACGGTCCGAAGCACGCAGAGAAACCCCGTAGCGTAATACGAGATGATCGAACGTTGTTTAACGATCCGTGCTGTTGCTCGCCACATTAGAGACTGTACCAGTTTGCTGGTTGTCCGATAATTCAACATCCCACGAGTGAATAGCCCACGTTAGACATATATCCAACTCAGAGCGAGCTAAGACAATGCAATTGGGTTCATTGACAATTTCTTGAAACTCCGATGAATGTATTCGGCGTCTGGATGATCTTCCGATGGCTTTCCATCCTATCTTCTATATTCCTGTCTCATCCTCAAACTCCTCGCTGCCCCTCCCCTTTCTCCATCGCAGAGCTTACCTATATCCATTTCACCCAGGAATGCGCGAGATCTCAACGTTCCAACATTGAGGTGAGGAGCCATCCATATGCATGTAAACCCATATATATATATATATACATACACACACACACATATATATATATATATATATATATATATATATATATGCATGCATATAAACTCATATGTATATCTATTATGTGGGTAAATGTCCATGTATGTATATATGAGGGTGAAGTACGAGGTGGGAGAGCTAAGGTCGATTGAGGCAAAGGGGGCTGGAAACCACAGACCGTGAGTGATATACCCTCAATATCCACACTTTACCCTGAGATCTCACTAAATCTCACGGCGGCTTGCTAACCACCGGCCCAAAGAAGCTTCTATACAGAAGCGCAAGAGAGTCGGAGTGATCCCATTCCCTAGCTATCGAAATTCCTGTATATCTATACAGATGGCGCCTCATCCTTGTGCTTCGTGGAACCTCTTCGGGCCGCACTATATATCCCCTTTATGTACACAGGGTGTTCTCGATTTATGCGTCGTAATATTTCCAGGCTTCTGGAATACACACACACGCAGGTACGCACACAGGGGTAGGCAAACTGAAACATATATACAGTGCCTGTGTGGCTCATTGGTCCTCCATTGGTCATTCAGGATACGCTATGTAAGGACGGAAACTTCTACATATAGCGGACTCGTATATACATGCAATATTGGGTATATATAACGAGAAGCGTTACAGCCCAGTATTCATTAAATTTTACCCATTTTACCCCATTTTTACCCATATAACATTGCCAGATAAATGTTGCTCTACAGTCAATGATCCAGGATCACGTTTTCCCGGAACTATTTAAAAATCTGAGCCAATAATTACGCAATAAATATAGAAAAGATTTTTTTTTTTAATACAAACAATCTTGTTTGAGAATACTTGGGGCTGAAAAATCATGATGGAGATGATAAAAGGAAGTGCACCCTTACATACGCATAATCGTTTACGATGCACGATCGTATCTGTTAAAAAAAAAAAAAAAGAATCTCTATGTAAGCTTTTAACGTAAAAAAAAAATGCACATATACGTATGGAGAAAATGAGATAAATGTTGCTCCACAGTCAATGATCCAGGATCACGTTTCCCGGAACTATTTAAAAATGTGAGCCAATAATTACGTAATAAATATAGATTTTTTTTTTTTTTAATACAAACAATCTTCTTTAAATATACTTTTTTGAAAAAACATCCCCTATGAATGTGAGAGATGAATAAATGTCGAGTTATCATTGAAGTATACTCGGGGCTGAAAAATCATGATGGAGATGATAAAAGGAAGTGCACCCTTACATACACATAATCGTTTACGATGCACGATCGTATCTGTTAAAAAAAAAAAAAAAGAATCTCTATGTAAGCTTTTAACGTAAAAAAAAAGAAAATGTACATATACGTATGGAGAAAATGAGATTATATCGTAAAAAAAAAAAAAAAAAAAGTATCAAACATTATATGAAAGTAAGTTTTTTTCTTCTTTTTACTGAGGTGCTATGAAAATCTGAGGATACGGAGAGAGAGAGATATAAAGTATAGTATGAGAGTGGCTCGTGGACATTTCTCAAAACGGTAATAAAGTCATGTACGTTGAGACATAAAATTCATGGTGGTGTATTTCGTTTATTGGCATCACGTTTCGTGTGAAAATTCAACGCAAGCTCTTGTGCAAGGTCTCCTTGGGGCTCTTTCATCGTTGTCGTGTGTACTACACTGTCATCAGGCACACAGTGTGTGAGCAAATCCTCGAGAGAATTCCCAAGGGTACACGAGAGAGGACTGTAACGAAATTAATAATCAACGTAGACGACGTAGGAAAAGCAGCAAAAAAAAAGAGAAAGAGAGAGAGAGAGAGTAAAAAAAAGCTCCTCTTCGTGTGTATTGGACGAAAAACTTTTTTTGTTTTTTTTTTTCTTTCTTTCATTCCCACGTCCACAAACTCTGTTGGGTCGAAAGATTCTCGTGTACGATGTGCAATGAGAAAAAGGGTAGAGATAAAAATTCCGTCGAGAATTCTAATGAATTGGCAGTCGTGTCAGTCATGAAATGAAACTCGTTCGCAAGAGGGAGTGAGAAAATGGGAGAGAGCTTTATGGTTGTTGCTCTCTCTCTCCCTCTCTCTCTCTCTCTCTCTCGCATTTTATTTCTCGCAGCTCGGAGAAAGGAGAGGCAATATGATAATGACAATAAAAATCATAATAATAATTTACGACCCATAATTTTTCAGTCCACAACGACAGTTCGAAAAATCTGTGGTCTTTATACGTTGGCCGAGAGGCGACGAGAGAATGAGCAAAAAGTTGGTTATAGATGCATGTAGAATAAAAATGAGAGAGAGAGGGAGAGAGAGAGAGAGAGAGGTCGTAGATGGCAAGAGAGTGTGGTTGCTAAAGAAAGTATAACGACGTAAAATCACACTTCGCCCACAACCTCACTGGGAGTAAAGAGAGAAAGAGAGAGAGAGAGAGAGAGAATTGCCAGGTGAATCTACGAGAGCATCCAAGTTACGACCGTTCCTCTCGTTTTGAAGCAGAGTTTGCTACTCCAGTCGTTGGCAAGCTGGAAAAAAATGAGAGAGAGGAGAGAGAAATGCAATTCGTGGATGCTGGTGGAAATAAGAGAGCTATGAAAAAAAAAAAAAAACAAAAAAAAAACAGGTGGGGAAGGAGAAACTGTTCCACGTGACATCTCACCTTTCCCTGTAACTCGGTATATGTATATATCTGCCTACCTTTAAAATGATTAATTAAACAGCCAGAGAGTGGAGAGAGATGAATCTCTTCCTTCCAAGATAAATTATTCACCCACGAACCTAGTTACGATCTCTCTCTCTCTCTCTCTATCTCGATCTCGATCTCGATCTCTCTAATTTAGCATATATAAGAACGACGAATCGATTCAGAGAGAACGGAAAAATTAATTCCACTAATCCTAATGATGGACATGGTACATGCATAAATTTCGTAAAATATTATTCGACTCTTCAAATGAAACGATCGTAGTTTTACTGCAATTGACGGTAACCGAATTTTCAATATACGTTTTACACGATTGTTTGAATTGATGACTGAGAATGATTTTTTTTTTCGAATTTCGAATAACTCATTATAATGAGAATTCCGATTTATAAATAATTCGTATAAAATTTTAGCGGTGTTTAAAATTCGGCTACTAATCGTTTTACACGATTGTTTGAATTGATGACTGAGAATGATTTTTTTTTCGAAATAAGAACTCATTATAATGAGAATTCCGATTTATGAATCAGAAGTCTTGATAATTGCGAATAAGTTGCACCATTGAACGTGATTTTATTTATAGACGATATTTTATCTAATAGACGATAGCCGAATTTTAAACACCGGTAAAATTTTATACGAATTATTTAGATCGATGACCGAGACAGAAATTCTCAATAAAAACTTTTTGTGATGGAGACGTGAAGAATAAACATTTCATGTTATTTTTCTTCTTCTTCTACAAGAAGAAGAAAAATAACATGAAATGTTTATTAATTATGGAAAACTAAATTCTCTACTAAAAAAAAAAAGAATCATCGTTCATTCTATAATTTTAATATCAACAAAAATATTCTCTAAATGATGAAACTCACCCTTAAGTTAAATACAAAAAAAAACAAATTTAAATTATCTCAAAATTAACTTTTCACGAATTTCCATCAATTTTTTTTTTTTTTTTCTTTTCATCTCTCGCTGTTTCTCATCACACTTGTCTCTCGTAATTATTATCTTTACCCTTACCGTTGCATCCCTCTCTCGATCCATCTCCTCGCCCAGGGTAAATTGACCCGATTCCAACAATCCCCGAAGCTGTCGGCTCAGTTTCAATTAGTTACTCGCCTTGTTTCGAAAGATATACTTCTCTCGCGATTTTCTCTCTCATTCTTCTCTGCTTTGCTCATTTTTCCACCCCAACCCTCACCTCCCTCAACGCCGACCCATCCACTTTCCTATCTCTCATTTTCTCGCTGCCTCTGTCGCGTCGAACACGGCAATGACAACGACGATGAACACGCTGACAGAACAGCCGTCTCCTCATTAGCGTCCTCGTTTTCATCACAATTTTTCCAACCACCCTGGGCACTCTCGTACCTTTTTTTTCTACATACAAAACTACCCATACTGGCTAACTTTTCTCAAAAATCCGCTCTCTCTCTCTTTCTCTCTTTTTCTCGTCAAAAATTAGTTGCTTGTAAAATACTGCCAGTTCCCTAAATGTCTGTGTGTGTGTGTGTGTTGATGACGCCAACGGGCTTTTCGACCAGGTCGACGCAGCGTTGAAAAAAAAAAAAAAATCCGAAATTAAAATATTGCACTCACCGGGCAAAATGTACCATTTGGGGGGGAGGTACATTACGAGTGGGCTATAAGCCGGAAAATTCGACGAAAAAAAAAATGGGCAGAATGATGATGGAAAAGGGTGAATTTGGGATAGAGAAAAGAACGCGAGAGTGTGAGGGCGAATATTTGGCTCTGGTTACATATACTCTATTCTCGTTTTTCTCCTCCTCTTTTTTGCCATTTCTCCTTTTCCCAGGATCCTCCACATCGTTGCAGTCGGCGGGACACAATAGATTTACGTATTCTTAGCAAAGAGGCAGAGGAAACAGCGGTACTGCGATAGCCGCGGGGCGAATAAAATTCTCTCTCTCTCTCCCTCTCTCTCTTTCTTTCTCTCTCTCTCTCTCTTTCGGCAATGTTGGCATTCGACCAAATGTCGCAAATAGGTATATGAGAGGATTGTCCTGTTTACCCCACCTTGCTGGTATCTCACTCTCTCTCTCTCTTTTTTTCACCCTCCTTTAGCGCATACAAACTCGCGAAAAAGGGTGAACATCCCTCTGCTTCCCTCTCGTTCTCGCCAATTATTTTTTCTCCCTTGTTCGATATATTTTTTTTATGGGGTGGGAGGGTCTTGGATGTACATAAAAATTTTAGTATCGCACGTAATTTGCTTGTAGCATCGAACTATGACACATCTATAAACCGCAATATTGCACGAGTTACCGAATATTTTGACCATTTTTTTCTCACATATTTTCACAGCTTATCACAAAAAAATAAAATGTTTTTAAACACGCAGGGAAATTAAAAGTAGAGCATTTTTTTTTTACTGGTTACAATTAAAAAAATGTAATACAAAATTATATCCACGAGCTATTTGTTACAGTATGTACGAGTTGCCTCGTTTGATGAAAAAAAAAACAATTATTGGAAGAAAAAAATATTTTTTTAACAAGCAAATTACACGATTTTGTACTCTCTGGTATGAATATATGAGTGATTTTTTTTTCACAGTATGTATTTTGTGAAATAATGAAAATATAAATATATGAATACATGAATGATATATTGATATATATATATATATATCAATGAATTTTCAAAAATGCCTCATATGGAAGATTTGTCGCTAAAGATTGGTAAGAAAAATTTGACGAGATTGTAAATAATTATTTTTTCCCAATAAAGCATCAGCGTAGGCAAAATAAAATCGTAAAATAACTTCGATGAGAAATTTAGTCAAGTGAAATAAATAATTTTATTTGCATGAAAAATGCACTCCAAAAATCAATATAGAAGTAATCGAACTCGTTTGATTATTTACTTCTCGATTTTATACTGACATTGAGGTGAGAATGAGTACGTGAGAGAGACGGATAGAAAATTAACGAGACGCGATGAAAAAGCAATTGGACAAACTATATACTAATTGATCTCGCCAGTATTCAACGTCAAATGCCAATCTCGATATATATATATATATATATATATATATATATGTACAGATATTGACGTGCGTGTCTCTCTGACGGTAAATCGAGTGCGATTTAACTGATCGGCATTCATGATTGAACCATCATCGGTCAATCAATGGACACAAGTCCCTGTGAGTGCTCAGTGATCAAAGTTACACCATCAGCTCGGCAGGAGAAAATTTCCCTATACATGTTGGCTCGTGGCGTTAACCAAGTATCGATGGATGAACCTTGATTTTGTCAGGGTGCTAAACACTGAAAGGGCTTAACCACGTGTGACATTTGAAATTCATCCATGAGAGGGAGAATTTCGTGATCGATTAACCAACAAAGAGAGAGAGGGAGAGGAAAGGAGAGAGAGAGAGGGAAGGAGAGAGAGAGAGAGAGAGGGAGAGAGAGAGAGAGAGAGAGAGAGAGAGAGAGAGGGAGAGAGAGAGAGAGGGAGGGAGGGAGAGAGAGAGAGAGGGAGGGAGGGAGGGATGGAGAGAGAGAGAGAGGGAGAATTTTCGTGCGAGTCTCTAAAGGCCAAAATGATTTATCGCTGGACAAAATCCATCTCGTACACATATTCCATATACGTGACATTTTAGGTCACCTCTCGTGATACGCGAATCTATAAACTATCCCAGATGCACCTGACAAGTCGACCCACACATATGACGGGAACTGATTGCTCAATAATTGAGCGATTTGATCTTCGTTTAACCCACGTGTTATTTCACTCCTCTCTGGCTGACTTTACACACGATTAAACCGAATTTTCCAGGCATTTTTTGCAAAAAGAGGTAATTAAAAAAATAAAAATAAATCATCAATATCATAGAAAAAAAAAAAAAACGTGACATCTTTGAATCACCTATCGCCCTCCGGAATTTCATCGAAACGATCAACTTCCAAGCTTCCAGTTTTTGCAAAAAGAGGTAATTGAAAAAAAAATCAATAATATCATAGAAAAAAAAACGTGACATCTTTGAATCGCCTAACGACCTCCGGAATTTCATAAAACGATCAACTTCCAAACTTCCAGTTTTTGCAAAAAGAGATAATTGAAAAAAAAATCAATAATATCATAGAAAAAAAAAACGTGGCATCTTTGAATCGCCTATCGCCCTCCGGAATTTCATCGAAACGATCAACTACCAGTCTGTGCAAAAAGAGGTAATTGAAAAATAAAAAAAAATCATCGATATCATAGAAAAAAAAAACGTGACATCTTTGAATCACCTCCGGAATTTCATCGAAACGATCAACTTCCGAACGGTTCATCAATATGAAATTCTTTTAATTGTAATGTTCAATTTCACGTGTATCCCATTTTCCATTCAACTGCAATTAAAATCCAAAGGTGTATTGAATTTTTAAGACACCGTTAACAATGAATGAATTAATATAGAAATGTTGTTATTATCAGTGAAAAAAAAAATGTATTATTACGTTTGGGTTTAAAAAAAATTCTTAAAGAGGTTTGTAATATTCAATGTCGTATATATTAAATTTCACATGAGTGTATGAAAATTAATGTTCATATATCAATTTAGCTATACAAGTGCATGAATTTTCATTTACTTATAATTCAGTTTATAAATTTTATAAATTTCATGTGGCGTTGTATTGTTAATATTTAGTAAATTTCATATATTTTTTAACAATTTTAATCGAGCGATTCACTCTTCGTTAACTCGTCTCTTATTTCACTCTTCTCTTACTGGCCCTCCTCAAAATTAAATTTATTTTCCTAGCTAACTTTTTTTAACGTGAAAAAAAAAAATTCTTGACAGACTTTCGTAAAAGAGAAATAATTTTTTAAAAAAACCTTACAAAACTGCATGGCTACTTGTCCTGTCGACTTCGCGTCCAGAATTCGTTGCTGATTCTTTCGCAAAAGTGCAGAGAGAGAGAGAGAGGGAGGAAAAGAGAGCGAGAGAGAGGAAAAAAGAGCGAGAGAGAGAGAGAGTTACACACGTAGTACGTAGGGCACGTACAATGTTGCACGGGAAAGTTATACCGAGCTTTTGAGAAGAGGATGAGGGAAAACTAGAAGGTTGGGAGTTGGTCCCTATTCGTGCAGAATTTCCAAGAAGTTTCTAGGATTCGTGGCTGTTGGAGCTTTTACGAGAGAGAGACAGCGAGGGCAAGAGAGAGAAAGACAGCGAGGGTAAGAGAGAGAGAGACTTTCCAGTGATGCCTGCGGTTGGTTGTGGACTTGGTCGCGAATCCAAAATCACCTTATTCGAAACGAAGCACGATCTCGCGGTGTAACGTCCAAAGTCCGAACCACCCATCAGCATACATATATATATTTTTACGAAATTATTTTACGAAATTATTTTATTGAAAAAAATGAAGAAAAATGAAACCAGTTAAATTACGTAAACCGTTAATCGTATGTGACAAAAAACTCATAGATTCCCATTCGTGAATAATTGCTCGACTTGCATAGTACATATATATATTTTTACAAAATCAAAACTATTTTATTGAAAAAAATGAAGAAAAATCAAACCAGTTAAATTACGTAAACCGTTAATCGTATGTGACAAAAAACGCATAGATTCCCATTCGTGAATAATTGCTCGACATGTATACTACATATATATATTTTTGCAAAATCAAAACTATTTTATTGAAAAAAATGAAGGAAAATCAAACCAGTTAAATTACGTAAACCGTTGATCGTATGTGACAAAAAAACTCATAGATTCCCATTCGTGAACAATTGCTCGACTTGTATAGTACATATATATATTTTTACAAAATCAAAACTATTTTATTGAAAAAAATGAAAAAAAATCAAACCAGTTAAATTACGTAAACCGTTAATCGTATGTGACAAAAAACTCATAGATTCCCATTCGTGAATAATTGCTCGACTTGTATAGTACATATATATATTTTTACAAAATCAAAACTATTTTATTGAAAAAAATGAAAAAAAATCAAACCAGTTAAATTACGTAAACCGTTAATCGTATGTGACAAAAAACTCATAGATTCCCATTCGTGAATAATTGCTCGACTTGTATAGTACATATATATATTTTTACAAAATCAAAACTATTTTATTGAAAAAAATGAAGAAAAATGAAACCAGTTAAATTACATAAACCGTTAATCGTATGTGGCAAAAAACTCATAGATTCCCATTCGTGAATAATTGCTCGACTTGCATAGTACATATATATATTTTTGCAAAGTAAAAACAAACACACATGCATATATATATATATATATATATATATATATATATATATATATATATATTTTATTGAAAAAAATGAAAAAAAATGAAACCAGTTAAATTACGTAAACCGTTAATCGTATGTGACAAAAAAACTCATAGATTCCCATTCGTGAAGAATTGCTCGATTTGTATAGTGATATCAAATATATAGAGCTTGGGTGATTTTATCGTGGCGAATTTTGTCGACTTACACGCAACCCTCTACATAGTATACACGAGATGTATAGCTATACATGTAATCGTGTAAAAAAAGGAGGCAAAATACAACGAGAGAAACGGCTGTATGACCGAAAAGTTGCCGGGCAGAGAGCACAGGCGACTATTCTACCAAATCCCACAAGTCGCGAGCCAACTCGGCACCCCTGAGATTTGCGGGGGAAAAAACCTTCTCCTCTGTACTTTTCTCTCACTTCTCTACGCTTCTCCGGACCGATCAAAGTTCGACAAAGTGACGCTTTGTTCGTGATCCTTTCTCTCCTTCCACCCCCTCCCCATATTCTTTTTCCACTGGCAAAGAAACTGGGCACAGTGATCACCGTTTCACTCACCCTTCTGACCAACCCCCACCCCTTCAGTCGGCGTCCTTTCTGCTGTATAAATGCATATATATATATATATATTTAGTGTGTGTGTATATATATACATATATACATATATATATGAAAAGGATCAAACACAAAGAAACCGCAGAAAACTTTAAGCCCGTGCCGATTCGGATTTCGGATACGACGAAATCGTGCAAAACTCGTCCAAGACGGATTACCCCCCCTCCCCCACTCCTCCTCCAATGGTGTGATCTTACATAGGGAATTATAATGTTATTGTACGATTTTAGTTCCTGCCTTTCGCTCTTCGATCTTGTCATTTCTTTAAGGATGAAAAAAGGGGGTTGTATATTTTTTCATCCCCTGAAAATCGCTGAGGATTTCCGACCACCTTAATGGGTCTACAGCGGCTTGAAATTAAAAAAAAATCACTATGACATTTTTTTACCTGTTGCTCGAACTGAAGTTAAAGAAAAAATATTTATCTCTCGTTCTCCAATGGTATGATCTTACGTATGGGGAATTATAATGTTATTGTACGATTTTAGTTCCTGCCTTTCGCTCTTCGATCTTGTCATTTCTTTAAGGATGAAAAAAAGGGGTTGTATATTTTTTCATCCCCTGAAAATCGCTGAGGATTTTCGACCACCTTAATGGTTCTACAGTGGCTTGAAATAAAAAAAAATCACTATGACAACATTTTTTTACCTTTTTTTACCTGTTGCTCGAACTGAAATTAAAGAAAAAAATATTTATCTCTCGTCCTCCAGTGGTGTCATCTTACGTATCGAGAATTATAATGTTATTGTACGATTTTAGTTCCTGCCTTTCGCTCTTCGATCTTGTCATTTCTTTAAGGATGAAAAAAGGGGGTTGTATATTTTTTCATCCCCTGAAAATCGCTGAGGATTTTCGACCACCTTAATGGTTCTACAGTGGCTTGAAATTAAAAAAAAATCACTATGACAACATTTTTTTACCTTTTTTTACCTGTTGCTCGAACTGAAATTAAAGAAAAAAATATTTATCTCTCGATCTCTCTGTCTCTCGTGCTCGTTTTGCTTTTATTCTTCATTCTTTGTGAAGATACAACACATTAGACAATGTACTTGTTCACACGTAACTTTGTACGTAATGTGGACAATTTCACACATTACGTATCTTTAGCTTTAAAAAAATGTGATTTTTCAGTGTTTTTTTTTTATTTTTGTAAATAAAATCTTTGAAATATGATTTTGATATTTATCATTTTATTCTTCCTCATACGACGTTAAATATAATAATTTCCATATGAATACCATGATCGTTTCATATCGTGAATTTGTCGGTTTAATTTTAGTCCAAAAAAAAAAAAAAGACACTCGCCTCGTGGCTCGTCGTCATCTTGGCGATTCAATATTATAATATATTTCGAGCTCTTGACCGCTCGTATCTCCCTCATGCTGTTCCATCAAATACGATAAATCAAAAACCGCAGAGAATTGCGATAAATTATTTTTCCCCTCATCGCATATTAGGCAACAGCTAAAATCGATCGTCAACTAGAAGTTTGCTTCTTGTCTCGCACGCACACACGCAAATATTTGCAGCATATGCCATTTGTTGACTCGCAAAAACTGCCAATATATCTCTCTATTTCTACTCGGTACAATGTATGGGGCATTCCGTTCCAAATTTAAGAATCGACCAGATTAGGTAATATATATTATATATATTAATCTCATCGATTATTTTAGTGTTTCTGTATAAGTGACAAAAAAAAATGTTTTATCAACCCTTATTTTTCGATGTATTTTTCAATGGCCATTTTTCAGTTTCACTTCGACTCGATTATTTCAAGCCACTTTGGTGAGGATCGCGATATTTTTTTTTTTTTTACAAAAAAAAATCTTTTTGCGGAAAAATCGTGTTCGGGCATGGAAAATATGCATGAGAGATGAGCAAAAGTTGCTTATATTACCCTAGTGCACCGGAGAAAGACTCTTAAATAATAGAACCCCTTTATGCTCGTAGGGGCTTTCCCCCTCTTTCCCTCCTTCGATCCTCTATACGTGAAAATATGCGAATCATCGATCACATTCCCTTTTTCCACCCCCACGAGCGTATTACGGAGATTTACGTTGAATGTTCATCGTTAAAATCGAGAAAATTCATCGCTTTCTGTATAACGAAAACTACCCCTAATTTTCTATTCATAAACATACTTTGTGCTCGCAATATTCTCCAAAGAACACTGTACAGAGTTTAACCAACAATTCCCAGCATGCACATAAATAATTAACGCGTAGGAAAATGTGGAGTGGGGGAATTAAAAGTCTTTCGATAGTCAAGAAAATTTTTAGTGTCCCTTGAAAAAATCTCTTTAAAATAAGTATATGAAAAATAAGTAAAAATTATGATGTGAGAGAGAAAAAAAATGAGGAGCAATAGAAGTTGCATTTAACGTTTGAGGCAGCCATGATTTTTTTTTTAACGCAATTGAAAATGGAGGAAGAGAAAGGTTGATAAAAAAGGGGGGAGGTTCTTCTCATAGTTCTCCTTTACTCTTTCCTGTGTTCTTTACTACTTCCTTCGATTACATATATATATATATATATATATATATATATATATATATATATAACGATTACAATCTCCCCCGTTTACCCAATATCATTGAAAAATATTTTAAGTTCAACATTTTTGGTCCACCTCATGGCAGAACTTTCCATAAAATAATTCTCAGTACATGATGAATAATTGACGCATAAAAGAAAAAAAAAAAGGGCATTGAATATTCTTTTGATTTTTCACGCGAGATTTACAACGTCTTGAAAATTTCTTTGGCAGTGAGAGTTCATGAAAACGAGGTGTGATATGAGAAAAGACGAGGAGAGGATATAATAGTGCGCCAAGGTGCCGTTGAACGTTCGTTGGAGTCCTAAAACAAAATGCTAATGGTGGTTAAAAGTGGAGAAAGATAGAGAGAGAGAGCGATAAAAAAAGGGGTGAGGATCATCTCGTCGTTATTTTTTTACTCTTCTCTCTCTCTCTCTCTCTCTCTCTCTCTCTCTCTCTCTCTCTCTCTCTCTCTCTCTCTCTCTCTCTCTATCTCTCTCTCTCTCTCACGCTGTGAAGGCGAATATTGGCTATAACATAGGTGGCATTCTCATCGAGTCTGTGCGAAAGCTCGAGGGCCCCAAAATGGAGAGAAAATAATCGGAGCGGAGCGCTCGCAATGTTCATTAAAACTGTGATGGGAAACGTTAAACAGAGAGTATTAACGTTCACGACGAAAGGTTATGGGGCCTTAAAACATGCCGGACTCCTCTTCCCCTTTGCCCTTTATTCATTTATCTCTTTCTCTCTCGTACTTTTGGCCAAAGAGCAATGTCGAGACCGTGACTCGAATGAAGAAAAGCCCCTTAACAGTCTCTGCTACACGTTTATCGCCTCTGCTTTGCCTATAGCCGCGTATTTATACCCGGTAAGAGACGAGGAGATCTGTATGGCATGAAAACTCCCCCCCCCCCCTCCACCCCCCTCTCTACTTTCTCGCTCGGTCTCTTTCTCTCTCTCTCTCTCTCCCTCGCTCTCTCTTTTTCTTTCTCTCTCTCTTTTTCTTTCTCTTTCTCTTTCTCTTTTTCTCTCTCTCTCTCTCTCTCTCTCTCTCTCTCTCTCTCTTTCTTCCTCTCTCTCTCTCTTTCTTCCTCTCTCTCTCTCGTTGCTTGCGCTTCCGTCATTCACATAGTATAAGAACATCTCTTTAAACACCCCCGACAGCAAAGTGACTCTCGTCACTGTTCAGCCCAATGAAATTTTCGACCCTCTCAAATTTTATGAGTAAATTCATCCGATCGGTCGTTCAATTCGATGTAAAAAAGAGGAGACGGGGTACTGAAAAACGTAAAGAATCTCAAGCTTTTATACAATTTTGTTGTATCAAGTGTGAAAATGTTTTAAAAAAATTGAGAAAAATTGAGAAAAAATCGAGTAACTTTATAAATAAATAATTTATAATAATAATTCGTGTTTTTTTTTTTCAATTATATTTTTTAGAATTTTTTTGCTTTACGATTATGAATAATCGATTTTTTGCAACTGATTCTGTATGGCTGTATGAGTGCCTGAGTGTCAAAGGACAATTTAAGAGACATGAAGTTCTTGTTACGTTGATACTAAAATAAAGCAACTAATTGAACAAAATATAAAAAAATTTCAAAAATTACAAATTTTATCAAATCGTGTCAAGTCTAATTCGTGTCTTTGATATTCTTTTAAAAACAAAATAAAAATAATGTGGAAGGAGCGTTGGACATATAAGGAAGGTTTTTGTGGATCGTACTAAAATATTTCAACTCGGTTTTTTTTTCTTTTTCTATTTTTTTGACAACGTTAGAAAATCATATTTATTGTGTGTCGATTTTTATACATGATATGTTTTGGTATAATCGACTTAAATTTTTATTGTGAAAAAATGTTGTCGCCCAGGACATAGAAAAAATTCGTCTTTTCTTCATTTTTTTTTATCGCATTTTGCTATCGTTTTTTTTTCACTGGCAGGAGTGTCCAGTTTGGCCTCCTCTTCCTCACTCTCGATCTCAACACCAGGAACGATAGGAATGGGCTTCGGTTTAAGATGATTTTTACGATTGGCTTGACCAATTTGTTTACCAGTTGAGTCCATCTGAAAAATTTAAATTGTTGCGTCCAAATTAAAATGTCATTCAACGTTATAACAGCCAGAAAAAATTCACCCTAAACACTGTATATTGATGAAATCAATCAACATCCTGATACAAAAAATGTAATAAAAAAATGTTGGAAGTTACAAAAGAATTAGCTGACACATAAATTTTGCAAATAAAGATAAAATTTAACAGAAGCAAACACAGATCATAATTGAGGAAAAAAATATTATCATTTGTTTTTATTTTAAGAGATTTTTTTAATCTATAAAATAATGTTTTATGAAAAAAATTGAATGATACACATCGTACAGTCCATTATTCAAAGATGTGTTTCCCCTAAATTATAATTTGAAATTTCCAGATATAATGATGTAAAATATTTTTTCGAAACAACATTTTCAAAATCGGTACCAAAAATATCCCCGAGATTATTCAATCAATTTAGATAAAATTTGGTACAAATATTCTTGAGACTTGACGAATTGCAGCAAAAAGTCAATAATTTTTCTCTCACTCACGTTAAATTTTACCCCCACATTAAAAATCTCACAATAATGTTTATAAATTATTCATCGAAATATATGATGGTGAAAAAATAATAATTTTCTTTGTCTTAATATTTAAAAATAAAATATTCTTGAAAATACTTACTTTGGAGTCGTTCAAAGACGTTGCGGATAGATCGAAGAATTCACTGAATTTCAGCCACTGATGCTGATAAATCAGAATTGTTACTCGATGGTTAGTTCGGTTGGTTATAATTCCTCGACAGCTCGAGCTTACTTTTATATGCTCCTCGGCATTTCCCCACTCTTGCCAATGTAGCTCGGAGTAAGGGAAGACCGTTTGGAAAAATCGTGTTTTGCCATGCATCCCCTGCAACAATCGATATTTATTCGTAGGTACGTTGGTACGTCGTAGGTTGTACAGTGAAACGGTTTTTAGAAAAATTCTCCGATAAACACTATGCTTATGCTATTTGGCCGGAAATTTTTACACCGTCCGTTAACCCATTCGAGACGACGATTTTTTCAGAGCTCGTTCTACATCTTTCGATACGTCGAGTTACAGTGGCTCGAGATCCTCGACTTTATTTATGAATCCAGCATTGCCAGCAGGTGAATTATCGGAGCTAAAATATTGCGATTTTAACGATTGGACTAAAAGATAATGATTAGGCGTTCAATGGCAGAATTATTCATAATTTTATTAAATTCAAGAATTGAATTTCAAAAATTGCACTAATGAGTAAAATAAAAAATTAAAAAATTCTTCCTGTCATGAAGACAAAAAGATACATTTTTTTTTTTGTTTTATTATACCCGTAATAATTAATTAATAATCATTTGTTCACGACTTGAGATATCGAGTTACTTGTATGAGTTAATAAATCAACTAATTCATTAATTCAATATTCGAATTTCAAAAATTCGTATGTGCTATAAAGAGCTATTTTGGATATTTGTCTGGGTCGCCTGCTCACTGTGCTTTTATTCGACTTCAACTTTTCTTTTGGCGATATTACTGTTACGATTGCAAACGAACATCAGAGTTGAATTTTAATATTGATATAATTATTTTCGTTTCGTAGAATAATTAATTGATTAAAATTAAACTATTGACCTATCGCTTGCGTTATTCAAATATCGATAATGCATACGCCAATCTGTTTTATAAATATACAAATATTTTTACTGCCTGAATAGCTTATTCCCAGGTAGATACACGAGAATTTTCAACGATAAAAGGGAAATAGATAGAGGGGTTCAAGTTCTGAGAGAAGCGATGTAAAAATTGAGGGATGGGGCTAAAAGCTCAAGGCAGAGTAGAAGCTCAAGGGACGCTTGGACTCTTTGTACGCTTTTGCCGAGAGAGCTGCGAGAAAGAGAGAGAGAGAGAGAGAGAGAGAGAGAGATGGCGAGAAGGTTGAACAAGTCTTGTTTTCGACCGGAGGGAGCTTCGGCACGCTTGGGACTTGGAGAAAGGGATAAAAAAAAATCTGGTTTCATCCCCCAGCACGAATAATCGATTCTTCCATGAACCATTTTTTTTTTTCTTTTCATCCTCTCGCAGATTTTTCTTTCATCAGCCTCTCATTGCAACGTCCGAAAAGAGGGACTAACAATTAATGAAAGAGCGATTAATATGCGATCATTAGTTCTATGAGAAAAAGAAAAAAAAAGATTTTTTTTTTTAAAGTGAGAGTGTGAGAGTCTGAATTTATGTGTGAATGGGCAGGATACGATGCTGGAAAATGTCTGGCTAATGGATTTTCATTCATCTCAACTTTTACGATCTCACCGAACTTCGCGAATCGTTCTTCTCGATCATTTCACTATATATAAGCCACTGTATGGATATACATATAAGCTTTGACTCTTTTGCCTCATCGCTCGCTGTGAATTTTGATGGAAAGTTGGATATTCACGTACATTCAGAGTGCCCATGATGAAGTGAAGAAATTGCGAGGGGAAAGAAATAGAGAGGTAAAGGGAACGATCGTTCTCGCTATTCAACGTAAAGGCGAACTTTGTAATGGTGAGCAATCGTCGTAAAATATCCTTGATAGAGAAAAACGCGACCTAGTCTCGTCTGCCTCTCATTCTCATTCTCGTTCTCTCTCTCTCTCATTCTCATTCTCATTCTCTCTCTGTCTCAAATCTCTCTCTCTCTCTCTCTCATTCTCATTCTCTCTCTCTCTCTCATTCTCATTCTCTCTCTCATTCTCATTCTCTCTCTCATTCTCATTCTCTCTCTCTCTCTCTCTCTCTCTCTCTCTCATTCTCATTCTCTCTCTCATTCTCATTCTCTCTCTCATTCTCATTCGCATTCTCTCTCTCATTCTCATTCTCTCTCTCTCTCTCTCTCTCTCTCTCTCTCTCTCTCTCTCTCTCTCTCTCTCTCTCTCTCTCTCTCTCTCTCTCTCTCTCTCTCTCTCTCTCTCTCTCTCTCTCTCTCTCTCTCTCTCTCTCTCTCTCTCTCTCTCTCTCTCTCTCTCTCTCTCTCTCTCTCTCTCTCTCTCTCTCTCTCTCTCTCTCTCTCTCTCATTCTCTCTCTCATTCTCATTCTCTCTCTCATTCTCATTCTCTCTCTCATTCTCATTCTCTCTCTCATTCTCATTCTCTCTCTCATTCTCATTCTCTCTCTCATTCTCATTCTCATTCTCTCTCTCTCTCTCTCTCTCTCTCTCTCTCTCTCTCTCTCTCTCTCTCTCTCTCTCTCTCTCTCTCTCTCTCTCTCTCTCTCTCTCTCTCTCTCTCTCTCTCTCTCTCTCTCTCCCCCACCTCTCTCTCTCTCTCTCTCTCTCTCTCTCTCTCTCTCTCTTCCCCTCTCTTTTAAGCACAAAGTGCTGCAAGAACATGAGAATTTATTCTCAATCGTGCGATGGAAAGCTTCTCGTCACAACGTCAGAGTAAACTCTGTGGGTGGAAATGTGTCTCGACTGTCGGATACAAAAGGATCCTGAGCGGACCACGCACACAGAAGTCACAATTGAATTCCATACGGAGAACGAAAAGCTCAGAAATTTGGAGAAATTTGTGTGGGTCTGTAAGGTCGACAGGATATTGCACAAGAGAAAAAGGAGGAGAACAATTGGACAGTTTATTAGCGAAATAAACTTTTTCTGGAAAAATATATCTCATTAAATATATTTTATGTTTGGACAATATTAACAAATATTTAAAGATTTATTGCAAAATGAATTTATCCAAATAACATTTATTTATATTTTCCTCATTTTATATACTACGTGAGTAAATAGAATATAATTTGATAATATACATTTGGAAAATATTTAAAACGTATATTTTCACACATACATTTATTGTGTGGGGCCTTTGAAGCTTCAGGATTCGTTAAGGTCATGCAAAAGTTCACAATATGGAAAAACATATTTTTTTACCCAATTAATGAACTTTTTTGGCAAAAGAATTTTTTTACGTAATACATTTTTTGAACCCCATGAAATTTTTCATTTGTTTAAAAATATACCATGTAGGAAAAATTATTCAAGAAAATTGCAGCTATTTGCATTAAATTATTCAGCAAATTATGATATATTGTTCGAGGGCATGGAAACATTGTCGATTGGAAAAACGGATCCTTTGTGTGGACATTTTGGCCTCTGGTTCTTAACCCATTGGATATATGTGGGACCAACGATAAACAACATCAAAAAAAAATTGTTAAAATTTGCTTGATATTCAAATTTTTTTCATTCTTTTTTCTCATCGAGATTTCGTGTCGGGTACAATTTTTTAATAAACTTTTTTTCATCCCCATCAAAAACTACACGTTCTATTCCGGTTCATGAAGCTCCTGGTTTTCATTCTCTGGAACTCTTTTATACATTCGTTATCCCAGCCGGAAATCGGCTATCGTTCGTCAGGCATCCATGCGATCAAAGCATCGCAATTCTTTTATTTTATTTTTTTCCCAACCATTGTTCGCCACGAATTCTCCACACGAGCAAAAATACTTCGATGGACCAACCAACAGTATTGGGAAACAAAAATTATACATGTAATCCTAACAGCTAGTGTAAAAAAAAAAAAAAAACTAGCAAAAAGTGTTGACGAAAATCCATCGTTAGTATTTTAACCATATAAAATATCTATAAATTTCAATTATTTTGTTTGTCAATGAAAATTATTTTTTATCTCTTTTCCAACATTCCGACTAAAACTCACAGCTCCAAGCGGAAAAATTCCATGGCTATTTCATACGTTGTTATAATGACGACTCACCGGAAGATAGCTCATAAAAAAAGTGCTGACGAAAATCCATCGTTAGTATTTTAACCATATAAAATATCTATAAATTTCAATTAATTTGTTTATCAATGAAAATTATTTTTTATCTCTTTTCCAATATTCCGACTAAAACTCACAACTCCAAGCTAAAAAATTCCATTGCTATTTCATACGTTGTTATAAAGACGACTCACCGGAAGGTAGACCATAAAAAAAGCGCTGACGAAAATCCATCGTTAGTATTGTAACCATATAAAATATCTATAAATTTCAATTATTTTGTTTGTCAATGAAAATTATTTTTTATCTCTTTTCCAATATTCCGACTAAAACTCACAACTCCAAGCTAAAAAATTCCATGGCTATTTCATACGTTGTTATAATGACGACTCACCGGAAGATAGCTCATAAAAAAAGTGCACTCCAACTTGCTGCAAAAAACGATAGAACGAGAGTAAAACCACGTGCACGGGTATTTAAGCCAACAGAGAGCATAACAAAAGTGGTTTTCCCTAAAAAAAAATATACATGTAATCCTAACAGCCAGTGTAAAAAAAAAAAACAAGCAGAAAGTGCTGACGAAAATCCATCGTTAGTATTTTAACCATATAAAATTTCTATAAATTTCAATTATTTTGTTTATCAATGAAAATTATTTTTTATCTCTTTTCCAACATTCCGACTAAAACTCACAACTCCAAGCTAAAAAATTCCGTAGCTATTTCATTTCAATTATTTTGTTTATCAATGAAAATTATTTTTTATCTCTTTTCAAACATTCCGACTAAAACTCACAACTCCAAGCTAAAAAATTCCATGGCTATTTCATACGTTGTTATAATGACGACTCACCGGAAGATAGACCATAAAAAAAGTCCACTCCAGCTTGGTGCAAAAAACGATAGAATGAGAGTAAAACCACGTGCACTGGTATTGTATTTAAGCCAACAGAGAGCATAACAAAAGTGGTTTTCCCCTAAAGCTTTGTACAATTCTCGTAATATCTCTCACTTTGACACGAGTAAAAATGCTCAACGATGAAGGGAAAACGTGTGAAGGACCTCTCACTTCGTGTAATGGTTAGAGGCAGAGAGAGAAAGAGCGAGAGAGAGAGAGAGAGAGAGAGGGAAAAAAAGAAAAGCAGAAACGTTGACGTAGCCGCCAAGTTAAGTTTTCCGACTTTAATGGCTTTCCAAGTGGCTCCATTTTCCTCTCGCAAATGGTCCGCTCGTCACGAGCAGCCAGTTTCCTCTTTTGAACGGAAAAACTTCGCCCAACATACTTCATGACCTCTTTCGTCTTTAAGACTTTGTGACCGAGAAAATCATGAAATAGTTCGTACTCTTTTTCAGTCTGGCAAATCGAATAAAAAGTGACTATAGGCAAGCTCGAGGAGCTTTGGATTCTGTTTGGATTTTTTACCACGAATAATTCTTTGAGTATAGAATTAAATGAAGCGAATCTTTGATTACGTTTCATAAAATCTCGGAATCAATCTATAAAAAAAATTCTTAACGTTCTCTACCCCTAAAAAAAAATCTTTGAACTCGCACCATTTGCCTCGTTATGGATCGTTCGAATAATTTATCATCATGCATAGCAGAGCTCAATATTTTCAAGGGTATGTCTGTGTATATGACTGTGTGTGTGGGCTCGTGGAAAATTGTATAATAACGAGAAAAGTTGGTCGTTCACGATCCGAGCTCCAGAATGGAAGAATGAACTCTTCCTGCTGGCAATAAGTCGAGCTCGTACCCAGATTTCACGATTTAGGGGTACCAAGTGGTGAGCAAATTTTATGTACACACCGCATGAGGATAAAAGAGTTTGGATAATCGTGTCGAATTATTCGGGCAAATAGAGTGAGCGATTGGAAATTTCTCGTGAAACTTCTCCGAGCGATAAATTCGAAATTTTATTATTTCTCATCGTCTCTATTATTTGCTACGCTACACACAAAAATTAATCAAGTCCACCAATGAGGATTGATATATCTATATTGTACCCATCGATTCTCAAAATTGAATAAAAAATCTTATATTGTTATAACGAGGAAAGTAAATCGATCAGAAGACACTCGTGCTAATCTTCTTTCTGCCAATTCTCATCCTACTCATCAAATCCATCTAGTGTGATAACAGAGGGCTGGAGTAAAATAATTTGGTTCGAGGCAAAACTGCATATGTGATATTTACGAAAATGTCCGAAAAAATTGGAATCCTGAATCGTTAGATCTTGATAATGTTATCAAGTCTCGGAATAAATTCTTATCAATGTTATCAAGTCTCGGAATAAATTCTTATCAATGTTATCAAATCTCGGAATAAATTCTTATCAATGTTATCAAATCTCGGAATAAATTCTTATCAATGTTATCAAGTCTCGGAATAAATTCTTATCAATGTTATCAAGTCTCGGAATAAATTCTTATCAATGTTATCAAATCTCGGAATAAATTCTTATCAATGTTATCAAGTCTCGAAATAAATTCTTATCAATGTTATCAAGTCTCGGAATAAATTCTTATCAATGTTATCAAGCCTCGGAATAAATTCTTATCAATGTTATCAAGTCTCGGAATAAATTCTTATCAATGTTATCAAGTCTCGGAATAAATTCTTATCAATGTTATCAAGTCTCGGAATAAATTCTTATCAATGTTATCAAGTCTCGGAATAAATTCTTATCAATGTTATCAAATCTCGGAATAAATTCTTATCAATGTTATCAAGTCTCGGAATAAATTCTTATCAATGTTATCAAGTCTCGGAATAAATTCTTATCAATGTTATCAAGTCTCGGAATAAATTCTTATCAATGTTATCAATGTCCTTGGTTTCACATGTCAGACAGTTGGTACAAACTCTGATTGGATGTATTGGGATTCGTGGGATGATCAACCGTAAAATTGGCCCAACTGGCCACGTACTGGCGGACGTTATTGTCGGCCAGTACTTAATCTTTTCCAGGAACAAACTTTTCCTGATGTTTTCCAACTAGCCTGGGTTTGTGCTCGGCTTATATATCTATATCTATTAGCGTCTATTAATATTTATCGGAGCAACAGAGAAAGCTTGTTGGGAGAGAACGATGGACCTTCAGACTAAAATCTTCTCTCTCTCTCTCTCTCTCTCTTTTGCTCTCTCTTGTCTCGTGAGAATCTTCTGTACTATATATATTCCGGTTGCCTTGCACCTTCTCGAGTTTGGATGTACTCGGTACGCTTAATCATCCCAAAGTTTACAAGGTGTTACGAGGTTAGCGTTGCGGGAATTAATTTGTCAGGCGCGACGTCGCGGTAAATTGTCGGTGGTCGGTCGACCACGTTATATATTCACCGTGTATACTGGGGATCGTAACTATAACGGTCCAACTGTAATATATATATATACATGTATATTAACAAATATACATACGAAGACATTTTACACGGGTCATTTTAACACGCTTTAAAGTTTTCAATTTTCTATATCGCTTGTTAAATATGGTCAAGATTTATCGATGTTATTATTATTTTTTTTTTCTCACTAATAAATTTAAATAATTAATATAAATAGAATAAACATAATATCCTCGTAATGGTCGTCACTTACTACCACGACAATTATATGTACTTTGGTCACATGCAAAGTTTTCAGGTGCTCAATTTCTCCCAATATTTCTACACGTCTCCTTGATACAAAAAAAAAAGGGTTTTGTAAATTTTTTTTTTTTCCTCCCTATCTGGAATTGTAAAAGAAAAAGAAAATTAGTTTTGATTGGAATATAAATTTAATTTAAACCGCATCATTTAAATTTATATAAATATAAATTTATTTTTATTGATCCACGAATATTTTATAATTAGTTCAAATTTTCAGCCCAATCTCGTGGACTTTAATTAACATAAATAGAATAAACATAATATCCTCGTAATGGTCGTCACTTACTACCACGACAATTATATGTACTTTGGTCACATGCAAAGTTTTCAGGTGCTCAATTTCTCCCAATATTTCTACACGTCTCCTTGATACAAAAAAAAAGGGTTTTGTAAATTTTTTTTTTTTTCCTCCCTATCTGGAATTGTAAAAGAAAAAGAAAATTAGTTTTGATTGGAATATAAATTTAATTTAAACCGCATCATTTAAATTTATATAAATATAAATTTATTTTTATTGATCCACGAATATTTTATAATTAGCTCAAATTTTCAGCCCAATCTCGTGGACTTTAATTAACATAAATAGAATAAATATAATATCTTCGCAATGGTCGTCACTTACTACCACGACAATTATATGTACTTTGGTCACATGCAAAGTTTTCAGGTGCTCAATTTCTCCCAATATTTCTACACGTCTCCTTGATACAAAAAAAAAGGGTTGTGTAAATTTTTTTTTCCACCCTATCTGGAATTGTAAAAGAAAAAGAAAATTAGTTTTGATTGGAATATAAATTTAATTTAAACCGCATCATTTAAATTTATATAAATATAAATTTATTTTTATTGATCCACGAATATTTTATAATTAGCTCAAATTTTCAGCCCAATCTCGTGGACTTTAATTAACAAACGATTGGAAGATTATTGTGATGATGATGATGATGATTAACTCGTCTCATGGCTAACCCAAGTACCCTTATAAGTGTACAGTATAACATACGCGATCAAGTAACCCTCTCTGGCTATACAATAATGTATGTGTATGTTTATGGCAACTCAGTATTCCTCCCTATATATATATATATATATATATGCATATAATAGAATGTGTGGAAGCGGCAGCGATGATGCAAGCTCGAGTGGCTGTTGGGGTAGGTGCGAGGCGCCAGTACCTACTTGAGCAACCCTTAGTCTCTCTTGTGGTATACACATACACAAACACACATATATATATACATATATACATATGTACATATATATATATATATATATATATATATATATATATATATACTAACCACTAGATATATATATATATATATGGATGTACCTTTTCTCACCCTCGACTCGCCCCTCCACTCGACTTGAGGCTACATCGCGCTCTCGTGGCCCGGCACGGATTACGGAGTATCGCGTATGGAAGTGGCACTCTAGGGGCTCCCACACTGGAATCTTCACGAGAGGTAAATTCTCGATGCGCTCCACAAGCCGAGTTCGCGTTCCAGCCAATATTTTTCCTCCTGTACACGCGACCCGCGGAAATTCCGATTACAAAGCTTTTCATCCTCGTTGAATTCTAATCAAAAACTCATTCAACCCTTTTTTATACTCGAATTTTTCAATACTTGTGCGAAAATATTTGCGGCAAAAACTTTTCAATTGATTTTTTTTTTTTCGATATTCTCATGCATAGTCTGAACTTTTGATATTTGTTGTTTATAAATTATTGCAATATTAAAAAATATTGCCACCGTGAAAAAAAATTAATAGACAAAAATTAATTTCTTTTGTACAATTTTATTCGTTGATATTATTTAGAGATAAAAAATATATTTTGGCATATGAATTTTATCCTGATGAGTGTATCATCGATTTATTATAATTCAAGCGATGTATATGATGGATTATAAATATCGTTAACTAGTTTGACAATTTTTTTTTTTTTTTTTTTTTTTTTTCAGAAATCACGTCTTCAAGAATCCATGCCGACGAGTATTACTTGCTCAGGGGTGCCTCAGCCAACCCTCATCCCTTTGGGAATGACCGTACACAATCTTAGCTGCGTCCACTGACAGCTTTTCTTTATTTATATATAATATATAAATTTCTTAATATATATATATATTTTTTTTTCTTAATATATATATATATATATATATATATATTATACATATATATATATATATATCGGCTCTCATCTCTTCTTCTCCTACGACCATCAGGAAAAAGCTCGACAGCGCAAAAGCGCGATTCGAGCTTTTCTTGTCTTTTTCACTCTCTTTGTTTCCCCTCTCACAACGATAGAACAACTTTTGGGTGTATACATATATATATATATATATATATCTCATTCCATTTTGATGCTTTCTTTTTCTACTGCGAGTTCAGCTACGTCGACCGGAAGGACAAAGGCCGAGAGACACGAATGGACGTGGTTGGTTTTCCTTTCGCACGAGAATCTCCCCTGACACAACGAATGGATGACTCGAGAATTTCATCGTGAACGTGTTACTTTTTCTTCTTTTTTTCACACCTTTCGTCTCTCTTTCTTTCCTTGCTTTTGCCAGTGTTTTTTTTTTTTTTTTTTTTTTCACGACTCGGTCCATTCGTTGTTTCTCGTTTTCTTCTCTCGTTTATTTTTTTTCCCTCGTATTATTCTCTTCGTATATATCCTCTTCTTCGCGATCTCTCCATTTTTGCTCGAGTCTCTTTTTCCTTATCTCTGTGGTTCGTGTGTGTGTCCTTCGTGTCCCGTAAAAGTGAGTGGATTGCCTTTGACGTTCTTGGACCAGCATCTTGGTCTTATCTCTACGATGCTATCGGACTATATTCTCGTTCGTGGTTCGGTACAGTGAACGATCTGTCGAGGCTCTTAAATAAATTGTCACTGGCTACTCGGTAACGTTGAAGAGTAAACGCTCGACAAAATCTGATAAGAAGCTCACCGATTGGTATATAAGCTGGAGTAGTCCAACGTAGCTTCGGTTAAAAAAATTAAAAAAATTTGGTCCACCTATTTTTTTAATTTTGTTTATTGCTTCTCCAATCTTCCACTTTCCTCGTATTCCATGTGACCCCACAATGTTTATAATTATTTACTGTTCGTGATTTGGTGCAATAATCGATCGATTCATGTTTTTAAATAAATTGTCACTGGCGACTCGGCAACATTGAAGAGTAAACGCTCGGCAACGTTGAAGAGTAAACGCTCGACGAAATCTGATAAGAAGCTCTTCGATTGGTATATAAGCTGGAGTAGTCCAACGTAGCTTCGGTTAAAAAAATTAAAAAAATTTCGTCCACCTATTTTTTAAATTTTGTTTAATTGCTTCATTTGTTTGTTTATTTTGTTTATGGCTTCACTATAATCAAGCTAGTTTAGCTCAACGTTTCTTGACACTTTTTTTCGATTTTTTTCATCAATTTTTTTCAACATTTTTATTTCCTTTTTCCATTTTCCTCAGATTTTATCCCACTCCACCATGTTAAAATATTTATCTTCTGTAATTATTTTTATTTGCATTGCCCACTGCGAATTCATAGAGCTTTGGCAATTATCAACGCACGTATATATCTCAATGTACACGTTGATAACGAAGGCCTTTCATGGCACGATTTTTTTCGTCGATAGAAAATTCATATTGAATTATTTGCCACCGAGTCCCGAGAGCGCGAGAGTGTACACGCGATGGCAATTGAAAAAAAAAACCATCGTCTAATATTTGTCGAATGAAAATTACAAAACCCTTCGTCGATATGGGACAAAGCATCGATCGCGAATCGTGAAACGAGAAAAGCCGAAAGGCATCGAAAAAAAAAAAAACAAAATTTTGCTGAGACCGATAAATACGACACGAAGTTAAATGCTTTGCGAAAATTCTGATTCGAGAAAAGAAAAATAAGAAATTGTTTTCTAAACGAGCAAAATTGTCAATGAAAATGGTATACGAGACGATTGATCGATTAATTTCCATTTTAGTGAGGTAAAAAAGTAAGTGAAATTTTGTATTAATTGTTATTAATATTTAACGTTTATCGTATTTTCGAATGAAACGCAAATATTAAGAAAACGTGTGGCAGGCTCGATAGGCAAAAATCTCGACATAAAAATATTTGGAGGCAATATGGAAAACGTCCATATGCAAGCCCCTACATAAGCCATATCTCAATATACCGAACATCGCCTTCCCTTTTTCTCCCCATTCAATATTTTCCATTAACGTTTTTTTCAGCCTCTCGTATTTTACCTTCATCTCACAGATATATTCGCAAACTCTTTGTTGCATCTTCGACGTACATTGTGCCATAGAAAAATTGAGAAAAACTCTAAAGTACGAAGCAATGACGAGTGGGGGGTTGAATGAATCGCGTTGCAAAGATTCTCTCCAATCGGGCAAAGACGCGAGCGATGATATCACAAAAGGTTCGGAGAAAAATGCTGGCAAGAAGAAATACGAGAGAATGAAAAAAACGGAAATGAGAATCAGGGAAAAGATTTTGTATAGACTATCGAGATTATGAAACGCAAGAGCTCATCCCAACCCTTATACTTAATGAAACGATTTAATGACAAACTGCAACATGAAAAGGATTGCACAAAACAAAAAAATAAAGAAAGAGAGAGAGAGAGAGTAATTCAACCCTCGTTAAAATCATCCGATCCCTTGGAATTGTCCAAGGGATCGGATGATTTTAACGAGGGTTGATGATTCATCTGATGGCTCCAATTTTTAATCTACTATTGATCTTTTCACAAATACAATGAATTGTATTATGGTCCAGCATATGTTTTATTCACATTCTATCAATTTTGGAGGAATACAGAATCCATGATATTGCTCGTGATATTTTTTGCGCAAGATCCCATGCAATCACGTCAAACAATTATTTCCAGCCCTCCAGCAAATACCTGGAATTTAATAATCGAGTTAATCTGTAACAACATCGCAGTAACAGTAACATCGTCGAGAGGCTTTTCCCAAGCTCTTCCATAATATGGAAATGTCCAATATCTCAGTGAATTTGAACGGGGTTGAAAGGGCTGTTGAAGGGGTTCGTGAAATTGCCTGACCCTTTACATCCCTTTCATCCATTTACCCACTTGCTGATGACCTAGTTGATGATGATGACACGCACGCCAGTCACAAGAAACAAGGTCCAATTCACAATGGCGGATAATGGTAAACAATTCAGGATTGTCCCCCATAATGAGAACAGAATTCATTGCCATTAATTTTCCGACTGGATGAAAAATCATCCTCACTGTTACGTGACCGTTGCACGATAGTCTCCCTCCCTTTTGAGTATATTCCTTCCTGCCTTTTAAGGATATTCCTTCCTCCCTTTTGAGAATATTCCTTCCTCCCTTTTGACTATATTCCTTCCTCCCTTTTGTCTATATTCCTTCCTCCCTTTTGAGTATATTCCTTCCTCCCTTTTGAGGATATTCCTTCCTCCCTTTTGAGTATATTCCTTCCTCCCTTTTGAGTATATTCCTTCCTGCCTTTTAAGGATATTCCTTCCTCCCTTTTGAGAATATTCCTTCCTCCCTTTTGACTATATTCCTTCCTCCCTTTTGTCTATATTCCTTCCTCCCTTTTGAGTATATTCCTTCCTCCCTTTTGAGGATATTCCTTCCTCCCTTTTGAGTATATTCCTTCCTCCCTTTTGAGTATATTCCTTCCTCCCTTTTGAGTATATTCCTTCCTCCCTTTTGAGTATATTCCTTCCTCCCTTTTGACTATATTCCTTCCTGTCTTTTGACTATATTCCTTCCTCCCTTTTCATTATATTCCTTCCTCCCTTTTGAGTATATTCCTTCCTCCCTTTTGAGTATATTCCTTCCTCCCTTTTGAGTATATTCCTTCCTCCCTTTTGAGTATATTCCTTCCTCCCTTTTGAGGATATTCCTTCCTCCCTTTTGAGTATACTCCTTCTGCCCTTTTGAGTATATTCCTTCCTCCCTTTTGACTATATTCCTTCCTGTCTTTTGACTATATTCCTTCCTCCCTTTTCATTATATTCCTTCCTCCCTTTTGACTATATTCCTTCCTCCCTTTTGACTATATTCCTTCCTCCCTTTTGACTATATTCCTTCCTCCCTTTTGACTATATTCCTTCCTCCCTTTTGACTATATTCCTTCCTCCCTTTTCACTCTATTCCTTCCTCCCTTTTGAGTATGTTCCTTCTGCCCTTTTGAGTACATTCCATCAGTGTGTCTTCATAGTCACCCATGGATCACGACCCATCGGTATTTTCCAACAGGAACTTTTCATTTTCCGTTTATTGTCGACCGGCGCATTTTCTCTCCAATTCCCTTTTCAATCTTCTCTCTTCATCTTTATCTCGCTATTTTCCCTCCTTTTATTCGATCTCTCTGTCTCTCTCTCTCTCTCTCTCTCTCTCTCTCTCGGTGGTGCTTTTGTCTTCTCACCGAAAACTTGTCGTTTGTTTGTTATGCAAGAATGATAATAATGCAAATGGTAATGGGCCAGGCACGTTTTGGATTAGGTTTCCAACAGAGAGGTTGGGATACACTATAGGAACGATCAGATACGAGGAAGAGTGTGTGCAAGTGAGGGAATGAGGGTGAACTAGAGGGGCTTAAATAAGTATGGGGTCGGGATCACCAGTGGTGGTGAGAAGTGTTAGACGAGAGGAGAAATTCGTGAGTGTTGGTACGAGAGACGGTGCAGAAAGCCTCCAAAGTTCCGGATGTTGGTGGTATATATATATATATATATATATACGAAAGTGCTCAGAAAGAGGGTGGTGTGCTCCTGAGTAAGTTGAAGGATGGGGGAGGTAGGGATGGAGAGAGAAAATCAGAGAGTGTGGCAAAAGCAATGGGTGAGAGGGAGAGAGAGAAAGAGAAAGAGAGAGAGAGAGAGAGAGAGGACAAGTATGAGTTGATATTAGGTATTTAATAGACAGCTCGGGGAGTTGGGTTGAGACCGAAGGGAGAACTGAAGCGTAATGTTAGCACGAGGCAGGAGGGATTTCTCATAAGCTGACCTCGCGGTGCCCGCGTGAGAATGTTCAGAATACAGTCAAGAGGGTTAAAAGGGTGAGAGATATATGAAGAAGAGGAACAGAGCTAGAGAGAGAGAAAGAGAGAGAGAGAGAGAGAGAGAGAAAAGAGAGAAAAGAGAGAAAGAGAGGGAGAGAGAGAGAGAGAAAAAGAGAGAAAGAGGGGGGGGGGAGAGGGCCAAGGTAGGAAGGATAGAGAAATTGTAAGGGAGTTAAAGTCTCCAAGAGAAGAGCCTTCTTATATACACGGGGTGGTTCTGCAGGATGCGGGCAAGAAGTGGCCAAAATGTAGCTGGAATCTCTTTCTCTCTCATTTTACCAACGATCGCGGGGGCTTGGGGTGATCACGAGCGTAGGGGTATAAAAGCCAAGAAAAAGAAAAAAAAAAAAAAAAAAACAGCGGCAGGGGAGGGGGGTGGAGAGGGTCACGAAGAAAAGAAAAGAAGGATAAACTTGAATCTGAGTTTTCTTCACCAGGATAAAGCCCCCGGGGATTACCTGGTCCCGCTTTAACTTGGCAGCATTGCTCGTTTCTCAGATGACGTTCTCGCGAACTCGCGGCTATGTCACCATATTGGATACTTTCTGATGACAAGGTGGAGCCAGAAAGATTTTTCTTGCGAATATAAGAAGACAGAGAGAGAGAGAGAGAGAGAGAGAGAGAGAGAGAGAGAGAGAGAGAGAGAGAGAGAGAGAGAGAGAGAGAGAGAGAGGGAGAGAGAGTATTTGTGTGTGTGAGAGCGTGAGAGAGAGAGGGAGAGGGAGGGAGAGAGAGAGAGAGAGAGAGAGAGAGAGAGAGAGAGAGAGAGAGAGAGAGAGAGAGAGAGAGACAGAGAGAGAGAGAGAGAGAGAGAGAGAGAGAGAGAGAGGGAGGGAGAGAGAGTGAGAGAGAGAGAGGGAGAGAGAGTGAGAGAAGACGATATAGCAGTAAGTACATGACATAGAGTGAAGAGCCACAGCTGGTGGAAGCTGTGCAGAAACGAGAGTAAACTGGGGTAGTGAAAAAAGGGTGCAAGTGAGAGAGCACACTACTGCATTGTATAGGGATTTTTTTTTTTTACTGGAGCGTTTATTAGAAAGAGATTTGATATATCGCCACGCGGATGCTGTTGATACTGAAGGGGTGGTGGTGGAGAGGGAGGGGGTATGGAACGTCGCAAAAGCTGTCGGGTACTGTTGGAGAATGACGTGGCACCTGCAAAACTAGACAGCTCTATATATGAGAGAGGACTCGACTGGTCCGACGTTGAAGGCAGCTGTGTCATGGAATAATCAAATAACACGAGGGGTAAATCCTTTAAAGCGCAATATGGAAAGCTCTCTGGCCATCAGCTGAGAATAAATAATGAAGGGTGGAATGACTTTTGAAAAATACAATCAATGTCTTCCTCACAATTGATCTCTGCTTATATCTCGAACGTTCTCATAATTATAATACGAATTCACATATTTTTCTCTCAGAGTTTTTTTTTTTTTTTTCATTCACACTCTGGAATTGGCGTGATGAGTGGAGTGTCGAATGAAAATAATTTTTTGATCGAATAATTTTAATTCGAATGAAAAAATATTGAAATTTCTATGTTTCTATAGTTGAATGAAAAAGGCCAGGAGGTAAGGATTTTTTGAATTGAGTCACAAATTTTAGTTCAATGTGCTCATTCAGATGGAATTTGGGCTCGAAAATTCGGGACTTTTTTAGTGAATATTTTGGAGGACAAATTTAAATTTCTCCTGAATTATTAAGTTGTCAGAGCTCTGATAATAATAATTTAAAAAAATTGGTACAAGCTAACCTCACAAATCCATATAGTTTAGAATAATTTTTCCCTTGTAACGAGAAGTCAGACTTCGTGGCTGTTAATTGCTCAATCACTCCCAAAAATCTTGTGAAAATCAGCAAATTAAATTATCAGATGGATCGGAGGCTGGATAGATTTATTTATAATGAGAGAGAATATGGAAGTGCGCAAGGAAAATATGGAGTAATGGCAATAAAGAGATGAGGGGACGAGACTGATTAAGCGTAGTTCTGAATGTGACGGGGGGCTCTTCAATCCCATCGATTATTCAGTTTACATTCGTTGGGTCGACTGATGCCATGAGGAGGTAATGAGAAAGGTCTCTCTCTCTCTCTCTCTCTCTCTCTCTCTCTCTCTCTCTCACACACACACACACACACACACACACACACACACACACACACACACACACACACACACACACACACACACACACACACACACACACACACACACACACACACACACACACACACACACACACACACACACACCCACACACACACACACACACACACACACACACGCGCGCGCGCGTAGCTTCCGATAATATTTCCCCAGAGTACTGCGAGAGCCCAGCAAAAGGCTAAAGAACGAGCATTCTCGAAAATGAAGTGTGTACTTCATTCCATTCCCACTCTCTCATTCGTCACTTAAACGAGCTCGTGCCTTCCACTCATCACTCACGTTCGTCACGAGTTCATTTTATCCGGGTAACAATACGTTTTTTTTTTTCTCCAAATTCTACTGTACAACAAGAACGGTGAGTTGAGAAGATGAGAAAAAAAAAAACGAGAGTGAGAGAATTTTTATTCTTCCTATACCATCCGTATACTGTGTCACATTCCTCGAAGTGTTGCACATTCGAAGAGTCAGCTCTCGTTGCTTATTATTATTATTATTATTATTATTATTATTATTCTCACCTCTTTTTCCATTCCTGTCTCGATCTTCCCGACCTTTCGACCCCACTTCCGCAATAGAGCCAGATAACATGTACTCGGAGGTTCTTTTTTCGTTGCTCATGTGTAACGGAAGTGAGAAAATCGTCGAGACAAGTTATACCACTTGAGAGGTCTGACAGAAGTCTCACTTGCTGGGCATCATCTTGTCTCGAGTCCTTTTTATACGAAAGTGAACCAACAGTTGTGAAAATGGCTAAAAGTAGGGTGCTGTCTTGAAATAAGCAAGGCTGAGAGGGAGAGAGAGGGAGAGAAAGAGAGAGAGAGCGAGAGAGAAAGAGAGAGAGAGAAAAGTTTCCTTGTCGTTTTGCTATGGTTGGTTTGATAGCCAACCGCTTGACGTACGTGGGTCACCTTTGTACATGGGCATCGCGTTAACACAAACCTTTACCTCGACTGCTGCTCTGCTGTCATAAGCCTGAAAAAACGTCCTCAGGCTTTTCACGTACGCGACCAAACTACTTTACCGGCTTCTCGACGAGAATGTGTCCTGTTACACAATGTTATCCGAAGAAATGTCTGCACAGAACCTTATCACGAAACTTTCTCGCCATTTGTACAACAATTTTTGTTCTTCTCCCAAGTAAAATTGCAACACTGAAATTGAATAACAATCACAAAGAGGGTATTCCACCGAGAGTGCGAAATAATAGAAAATTTTCGGATGGAGAATGGAGAATAGAGGACATTGTGGTTATCATCCAAACGGACATGGTTCGTAGGACAGAGAATGAGAGACCCTCTTGCATTCATCGTGCCCATCCAGTAGAACGGCCAGATACACGTTTTCCATATGCTCGGAATGTAATTAAGCTTTTCGTTTGTTTGCGATGAGAATACTCTTGAAATTATTATTATTATATAGGGCTGGTTTGTTTGTGAATTTGGAGGAAAAATTTTCACCAAAATGCATCAGTGATGCATTCGTCCATTTTTAGCTCAGCAATTGGAGATTTACCGGAAGTCATTTGGAACGAAACTTAAATTAATCCTACATAGTTTGGTTGTTGTCTAAACGGACACGTTTAGCAGGACCAACGAATTCAGATGTCTTCGGAATTCGTTGATAGGAAATGAGAAATCCTCTCGCATTCATCTTGTTCATCCCAGTTGAACGGTCATATACACGTTTTCATATGCTGGGAATGTAATTAAACTTTTCGTTTACTTGCCATGAGAATACTCTTGAAATTATTATTATGTTTGCGATGAGAATACTCTTGAAATTATTATTATGTTTGCGATGAGAATACTCTTGAAATTATTATTGTGTTTGCGATGAGAATACTCTTGAAATTATTATTATGTTTGCGACGAGAATACTCTTGAAATTATTATTATGTTTTTGGTGAGAATACTCTTGAAATGTTTTTGGTGAGAATACTCTTGAAATTATTATTATGTTTGCGATGAGAATACTCTTGAAATTATTATTATGTTTGCGATGAGAATACTCTTGAAATTATTATTATGTTTGCGATGAGAATACTCTTGAAATTATTATTATGTTTGCGATGAGAATACTCTTGAAATTATTATTATGTTTGCGATGAGAATAGTCTTGAAATTATTATTATGTTTTTGGTGAGAATACTCTTGAAATTATTATTATGTTTGCGATGAGAATACTCTTGAAATTATTATTATGTTTGCGATGAGAATACTCTTGAAATTATTATTATGTTTGCGATGAGAATACTCTTGAAATTATTATTATGTTTGCGATGAGAATACTCTTGAAATTATTATTATGTTTCCGATGAGAATACTCTTGAAATTATTATTGTGTTTGCGATGAGAATACTCTTGAAATTATTATTGTGTTTGCGATGAGAATACTCTTGAAATTATTATTATGTTTGCGATGAGAATACTCTTGAAATTATTATTATGTTTGCGATGAGAATACTCTTGAAATTATTATTATGTTTGCGATGAGAATACTCTTGAAATTATTATTATGTTTGCGATGAGAATACTCTTGAAATTATTATTATGTTTTTGATAAAAATACTCTTGAAATTATTATTATGTTTGCGATGAGAATACTCTTGAAATTATTATTATGTTTGCGATGAGAATACTCTTGAAATTATTATTATGTTTGCGATGAGAATACTCTTGAAATTATTATTATGTTTGCGATGAGAATACTCTTGAAATTATTATTATGTTTGCGATGAGAATACTCTTGAAATTATTATTATGTTTGCGATGAGAATAGTCTTGAAATTATTATTATGTTTTTGGTGAGAATACTCTTGAAATTATTATTATGTTTGCGATGAGAATACTCTTGAAATTATTATTATGTTTGCGATGAGAATACTCTTGAAATTATTATTATGTTTGCGATGAGAATACTCTTGAAATTATTATTATGTTTGCGATGAGAATACTCTTGAAATTATTATTATGTTTCCGATGAGAATACTCTTGAAATTATTATTGTGTTTGCGATGAGAATACTCTTGAAATTATTATTGTGTTTGCGATGAGAATACTCTTGAAATTATTATTATGTTTGCGATGAGAATACTCTTGAAATTATTATTATGTTTGCGATGAGAATACTCTTGAAATTATTATTATGTTTGCGATGAGAATACTCTTGAAATTATTATTATGTTTGCGATGAGAATACTCTTGAAATTATTATTATGTTTTTGATAAAAATACTCTTGAAATTATTATTATGTTTGCGATGAGAATACTCTTGAAATTATTATTATGTTTGCGATGAGAATACTCTTGAAATTATTATTATGTTTGCGATGAGAATACTCTTGAAATTATTATTATGTTTGCGATGAGAATACTCTTGAAATTATTATTATGTTTTTGATAAAAATACTCTTGAAATTATTATTATGTTTGCGATGAGAATACTCTTGAAATTATTATTGTGTTTGCGATGAGAATACTCTTGAAATTATTATTATGTTTTTGATGAGAATACTCTTGAAATTATTATTGTGTTTGCGATGAGAATACTCTTGAAATTATTATTATGTTTGCGATGAGAATACTCTTGAAATTATTATTATGTTTGCGATGAGAATACTCTTGAAATTATTATTATGTTTGTGATGAGAATAGTCTTGAAATTATTATTATGTTTTTGATGAGAATACTCTTGAAATTATTATTATTATACAGGGCTGGTTTGTTTAAGAATTTGGAGGAAAATTTTTCACCAAAATTCACAATTATTTTAAAATAAACGAAGTAAAACTTTCATATAATAAAAAACTGTGTTTGTTTTTACCCCCAAAAATTCCTAAAACTATCAAAATTGAATTCCAGTGAAGCTTAATTGCACACAAATAGTCAAATTAATGAAAAAATTCTGATTACTTATATTCAATAATGGAGAATCAGAATTCTGCCTCTATTACTTCAGGGGGTCGAAGATACTTAAGGGGGGATCGTTTCATTTTGAGAGAGAATGCGCCGAGGGAAAGATAAGAGCCAGGGCCAAAGTCATCTACTTATTCAATGGGTGTGTCTTTGTCTGGCTCACGGTAATCGTTGCATTATTTACGATATTGCCGCGGAGGTGATTTACATATATGGGTATGTAGTACCCATGCTCGTGCGAGCCTCGCAAGCTACCTTACATAGCGGAGAGTACTCAAAGTAAGGAAGTTTACCTTCCCTGCTGTCACGTGAGGGCTGGCTTGAGTTCTTTTTAGGTCGCTTACTTCGTGTTTGCTCTTCCTCTCTCTCTCTCTCTCTCTCTCTCTCTCTCTCTCTCTCTCTCTCTCTCTCTCTCTCTCTCTCTCTCTCTCTCTCTCTCTCTCTCTCCCCCTCCCTCTCTCTCCCCCTCCCTCTCTCTCTCTCGCTCTCTCAAACCTCTTGAACGAGCCAGGATCATCAGCGATCACTGCAACGTCTCGTTCCGACTCGATAAAATTATCTCAAATAGGTAAACGAGAGAATGCTCGTTTCGCAAAACTCTTCATTCTTCTCTCACTATATATATATATATATGTGTGTACACTAAGCAAGGCATGAAGAAGGAATAAAGAGTCTTATATATATATATATATATATATATAATAAAGAGTCTTTATTCCTATATATCCTATATATATATATACTTTAAAAGCTATGCAATACTCGTTTCTACTGCTACTGGCTGTTGAAAACTTTCCGACGCCTCACTTGAATTTCCCTGATCGAGACTCACATACTCCATCCCCATCCTCGTTGTCTCTTTCACTTTCCCTCTCTCTCTCTCTCTCTCTCTCTCTCTTTGTCTCTGCCTTTTCTTTCTTACAGAATCTCTCTCGACTTTTCCATCCTCCGTGTCTACCGTTAACTCTCTTTCGCTTGCCATTTTCCATCGTGTCGTACACACGCCAGTTCTTCAGAATCATTCATAATACATGAGCCTTACGTTAGTTTTATATACATACAGGTATGTAGATGGTGTTTTATAAATTTTCAATAGTAAAAGAGATCGAGTGAATGGAAATCACCTGAGGGAGAGAAATTCGTATATTTTTGTGATAAACAAAAAACTTTTAGCAGTGAATTGAAGCTCTAAATCTTTTTATGGCTATGACAGGCAAATGATTAAAGATGTCTTATTGGACTCATTATTTTTTTAGGTGAGGGTTAAAGAGACCGTTTGACAATTTGTATAATTAAATTTTGCAGAGACAATGTAATTGGACCTGTATTAAAAGTCTTTAGTGGATTAAATAATAAACTTTATTATTATTAACATTTTCAATACGACGTTAAAACGCTCCCCACGTTTCTTGATATAAATATTAAAATTGACTAAATTATTACTAAATTTATATCCTCTCGAAATTTATCACTCACCTGTGTCGAATTTCAATTTTATTATCTCGTCGAATGAAAGATCCAAATTTTCATATTACTCAAAAGATATTTTTAATGTTTAGGATGAATCTTAAATTTACTACATTTTTTTCGAACGGTAAAAAAATATTTAACGATGACTACGATTGTACTGCAGGGGTCATTCGAGTCAGCCCATATTTTAATTCATTATTGCAGTATTAATAAACATTCTTTAATAATTTGGCGTTGAGGAGCTTGTGGGTCTCTTCGTGTGGATATTAAAATTAATCAAATTATTATTAAATTTATATATCCTCTTGGGTTGACTCGCCTGTCTCTAATTTCAATTTTCTATCTCATGATATATTTTGAATCTTTTGAAAAAAACCTTCATTGTCACATGAATCGAAATTTTCTTTTTTTATGACCTGTGACCTTTTTCCCAGTATTTTTATTTTTTATTGCAAATGGTACAACATCGAATCAGCAATTTGTGACATTCTTTGTTCTTATATTGAAATCCTTTAGACTCTCGCCCTCGAGCCTCGTTCCAGCTTTAATTCTGATATATGAATTCGTCCTCCATTACGTCCTCCATTACGCAAATATTCACACACAGTAAAAATTTCAAACATTATTTAATATTTGCATGAGCTTTGAATTCATATTTTTTTTTTTTTTCGACCTGCTCTGCTCTAATGAATTGCAACGAGTGCACTCTTCTGCATACAAAAAATACACACACAGACAAATACGCATTTTATTCTGTAATACAAATATCGTCCACCCTCTAAATTGACTGCTGAGCGAGACGAGGGTGCGTCAAATCTGCCCATGCACGAGAATAATAAAATATGACGAGAACAATGATTCAACGACTTGGCCAGTGCATTGATGTCAATTTGTCGAGATTTTTTTATCGTCCAAAGGACTCAAGTGGAATTATCAAAGCTTTTTATGCTCTCGGTCAAAGGTCAAAAGTGGCTTGCACGGTCAACTTCTGGTTGTTCCATATCTCGATCTCGGAAATGGCAGAAAACGATGAGAAGTACTCTCATAAGGAAAAGAGAAAAGCTCAAAGTCTTTTCTTCGAGGATTTGGGGCGTGAATGAGAGATAAAAGTGGAGGCGAGTCCCAGGCAAAATCCTGGGATTTGAGAGTTTATTTCGAGGATGTATTCAAGAGGATTCGCAATGCTTCTTTTCTGTGTACAACGAGAACCAAAACGTTAAGCGTATTAAACTTTTTTTTTTTTTTTTTTTCGTCTTTTTTGTTCTTTGCACTGTGGATTTTCCCAGAATTCTCTCCAATTCTCTGTTCAGCATCTTCAACTCCCATAACTGACGCTGCTGCGAGAAAAGTCACCGTGATTTCTCCCCCCCCCCCTCTCTCTCTCTCTCTCTCTCTCTCTCTCTCTCTCTCTCTCTCTCTCTCTCTCTCTCTCTCTCTCTCCCCTCCCCCACCCCTCTCTCTGTCTCGCTCTCGGTTTCTTTTAGCGTAAAATTTCTCTTTGTCTGGGAAGCACCCAATTCCCTCCCACCATTCAGAGTTGGTCTCCCTTCAACCCCTCCGGGCAATAATAAAAGTTTCTTGGGTCTCCTGCGACGAGAACCAGTGTTCCGGATCCCGAACGGCCGGAATTTCAAGCAAAGAGCGAGGAGAGAGGGTTGGTTGGTTGGTTGAGACTTGGAGAAGGAGAATACTCGCGTGCAAATACTGAAAGACGTTGGAAGACGCCTCGAGCGAGATTCAAAGACGATGAGAGTCGTCGGGACTCGAGTGTATACACACATAGACACATAAAATTGTATATATAGAATTTTCTCTGTTTCCTCTCGGTTTGGACTCTTGTAAAACGTCTCCTTCTCATTCAGAAACATCCGAGGTTGACTCGCAATAAAGTATCAGATCTAAGCTGCATTTTTAGCTCACTTGGCTATATTTAAAATATTGAAAATTAAAGTTTCAAATTAATAATTATTCTATGACAAATTAATCATTAATGATTTAAAAAGAAAAGGTATCAATTTTTTTCAAATAATTTTCTTCAATTACACTTTTATAATGATTATTAATTATTTTCTTCAGGACTCATGATAATTATATGAAAAAGTTTATTCGCTCGAGGCGAATTTAAGGTCGAAATGAGAGATGTGTACAGGGAGTAAATTAGAGAATGATTCGAGACGCTTGACTTTTAATATTTTTCATGTCAAAATGTCTACTGTTCGAATGAAGAACTTTTGAAAAATTCGTCATGAGATATTAATCATTTTTGATTTAAAAATAAAAAAGAATATTAATATATCAACTTTTTTTCGATAAAAATGCAATTACACTTTTACAATCAATATTAATAATATTTTCCTGAACACAATTATTCATCATTAGTACGTCAAAAAGTTTCTTTGAATAATTTTTCACTCGGGATGAATTTATGGTTAAAATAAAAGATGCATACAAGAAGCGAATCAAGGGGATGATTTTTCGTGCTAGAGAAGAGAAAAACGGGGCTGGAGGGTGTACACAGAGAGCAAGAGCGAAAGGGAGCCAGAGAGAGAGAGAGAGAGCAGGAGAGTAGTGAGAAGAGTAAGAAAATGAGCGATAGGGGTTAAAAATAAAATGTATGAGGAAGGAAAAGATTCGAAGAGAGCAACGAAGAGGGTAAAAGGTGCATCACCTACCAGTGGAATAAAAAGATCATCAATTACAAAAAGGAAATAGGGTTTCTCGCGTAACTCTCACGAACTCTTCTGACCCCTTCGGGCATATCGCCTGTTATACGCCAAAGAGCATTTGGCCAGGGGTTGAAAATGTTGGAAAAACAACTATTATATATAGATATATATTTATATATAAACTGAAAAATTCCTCACTTCCATATAATGTTATCTACGAATGATAGTCATTTGCTGCAATTGACGTGTATATAAATATTCGAAATATTCGAAATGATTACTTATCACACCCAATTTTAGGATGACACATAATTTTTTTTTTTTTTTTTTTTACTGTAACAAATAAAAAATAAATAAAGTGGAGGTAGATATATTTTTCTTCTTAAATTGGGCCGATAGTACAATTGCTCACCTTTGATAGTGTCCGTGATAATAGGTTTAACCTTAGTTAAAGCCGCGAGTACCGCAACGTTCGAGGCACCAAAGCAGCAACTCGGTCAGAACGGTGCCCAGAACTTTTTCAAACTTTCTTATCTCGACAATGGTGAGAGATAAGGAATTGAAAAAATTCATACCGATCGAAAAAAGTCCAAGGATGAAGAATATAATTTTTTCAAATTTTAAAAATTATTAATTTTTGTCAATAATATTTTCTTCATTTCGACAAAAATGCATTTCAAACATACTGAAATTTCGAGATAATCAAATAGGATCAGTGGAATTCTCATTGCCTACGTGTGGAATCCTCCATATTATAATGTATGTAACACACTATATATATATATATATATATAATATATCATATTACATATATAAGAACGTGGGGCAACATCCACTATGGGTTGCGGAATATTATTCAGAGCATTAGGCGTTCTCTCGACCGCGAAGAATTTCCATAAAACCACTATCCTCTATCTAAGACGACGCGAACGAGCGACATTCGCGCTGAACCGACCCCTCGCTATGCTTCGTAGAGCTCATGCCTCTCTCTCTCTCTCTCTATCTATCTATCTCTTTCTCCCGCGGTATTCCTGACCTACGACCCCTTACCTCAGCCCCTCTTTCTCGAGGGTTCTTCTAGCAGGCGTTACAACTGTTAACCCTCTGATTTAATATCGGGGCTCGTCGAGCAAGTCTATATACGTTCATGCCTTCCCGAGCTTGTACCAAGAGAATTATCACGGATGACACACTCTTTTTCACAAAATGAAAAACTTTCCGTCCAGTAAAAAGTTTCAAATAAATTTTTCTTTTTTCCTCGAAAAACTTTTGCTTAAATTTTTTTTTATAAAAATTACGTAATCATGCTGAACAGACAAAAATTAATTTGATTGTCTTTAAATAATTTTACTTGTCCATTTGAGAAATATTTATTGGACTCGCACACTTTATTTTATGACATTTTACAATTAATAAAATGCAATTGAAATAAATTTTTATGAAAAGCTTCGACTTAATTTTTTGCAAAAATCGTTAACTTATTCGGGATCAAAGGAAAAAAATCATTTTTAGCGTCAAAGTAAATTTAAATTGACTCGAAAATTTCTTTTTTTTGGGAAATATTTGTGAGGTTCAAAAATAGTATATTTATTTGATTACATTGTATAATTTTGGATGTACTGAAACGTTGATTAGACTCGCCTGAATTAAACTCCTTTCATTATTTTTGAGATAAAAAGGAAAGATTTAGATACGAAGATATTCGATTTATCAATTAAGGGATCGTTGGTCGGGATTATATCGTTGCTCTACTTTTACCTTTATTCTTTATACATAGCTCTCTCTTTCTCGCCATTTGAGATTCAAACGGTAAAATGCCTAGCGCGTACCAAGAGAGCATAAAACGCGGAGCAAAGCACGCGCGGAAGGCTAATTAAAGCGTCCATTGCTATTACCGGGCTTGTGTTGTCCGATTCTGCAAGAGCGCTCTTGTTATCTCTCTCTAGAGCGCTCGCTCGCTCTCTTCGCTATTGCGCTATTCTTGGATCCTCGCTTTTCCGAGTTTCGCTTTTCTTTCACGAAAGGGATTACAAAAATAATGCACGCCCTCCGTACTCTCTTCTTGTTGAGCTGACTATAGTCATGCCTTTGCTCAGCATCAGACTTAATTCCTTCCGTTATTTCGTCCATGCAACGAACTCGCTCTCTCTCTCTCTCTCTCTCTCTCTCTCTGACTTCTACCGGTCCACTTAGACCCGCATATAGTCGTGAGTACCAGCTCCCCTTTATTAGCAAACAAAGATCTACTCACTATAGCGTCAAGTCTCGTTTATTGTTTCATTCCCATAAAGTATTTCTCTTTAAACTTTTGTACACTGAAATTGAATGCTATTCAATTTGATATTATTAAAAAAATCAATCCACTTTCAATGAAAATCATTTTTTTAATTATGGCCAACAACGGTGATTAGTAGAAAAATACAAAATTTGTACATTGCATTCATCTTTTCTTGAATTTTTATTCATAAAAGATTACAAACGCAAACGCATTACAAAATTAATTATTAATCAATTGTTTTGATCACCTACATCGTATTGTTAAGTATATTTATACCCCTAATAAGTGAACTTATACATAGTTCATACATGACCAGAATCCATATATCGTGGCAAAGAATATCATTAATTTGACATACACGCGATATTTTCCTCGCGTATGTGATACGCTCAATTTGTAAACATTCCCAACGAGAAATCGAACCACATGAATTCTCATAGTTGTATCGATAAAAGCATTGAGCAAATCTGAACCACGTTTAAGTAATTTTTGGCCTTGAGAAAGGCCATTTCTGCAAAAGAATCGTTTGAAAAGCTCTGATAAGAACCGTTATGTTTATACAGGAAGCTCTGAAAAGAGCTGCCAGATTTCAGATGCCGTTGGAGACGTTCCTCCAGTACTGCTCGATGATGTTCTGCTTACTGCTGCTTCTTGTTGAAGACTGCCTGTTGTTCTCGTTGATCATGTTTATACAGCGCAAGTATCGCCAAGCTCCATTTGGGAATCCTTCCTCGTGTCCACTTAGTCCAACGTTCGAATTACGTCAATCTCTCAGTTCCAAGATCTGTGAGAAAAGAGCGAACAGATGCAGTCCTACGTATATTCTTAGTTCTCAAAAGAACTAAGAAACGTCGAATACCGTATTACGTTAAGATAAACAGCTCTAAAAAGTGCTACAGATGTGATGTAACAGCCATAGGTTCTGAAAAGAACCGATATGACTTGATGACAATATGCAGGAATGCAGGCAGCTCATCTCCTTGGTACAATGTCCAGAGTCGGAGAAAAACTTCATTCCTTTGACTTCCTTCATTCCTTTGACTTGTAGAATGAACTGCTCTCAATTAAAGCTGACGAAGAACTGAAGCTGGGCACTAGCAGCCTCACTTATATACAATCGGTTCAACGCTCCATCCCCACTCCCTTTTCACGCGCCAATCGCAAACGTTCCCACTGCCGCAACCAACCAGAACGCACGGGTTGGACGATAACGGCTGGATTGTGACACCATCCCCTCCTATTCGTCATGCTATTGCGCAGCATCAAACTTAATTCCTTCCGTTATTTCGTCCATGCAACGGACTCTCGCTTCTACCGATTCACTTAGCCCCATCTCCCCTTTATTAGCAAACAAAGATCAACTCACTATAGCGTCAAGTCTCGTTTATTGTTTCATTCCCATGAAGTATTTCTCTTTAAACTTTTGTACACTGAAATTTAATGCTATTCAATTTGATATTATTAAAAAAATCAATCCACTTTCAATGATTTTTTTTTTATTATGGCCAACGACGGTTATTAGAATAAAAATATAAAATTTGTACATTGCATTCATCTTTTCTTGAATCTTTATTCATAAAAGATTACAAAAGCAAACGCATGACCTACATCGTATTGTTAAGTATATTTATACTCCTAATAAGTAAACTTATAGATAGTTCATACATGACCAAACCCCATATATCGTAGCAAAGAATATCGTTAATTTGACATACACGCGATATTTTCCTCGCGTATGTGATACGCTCAATTTGTAAACATTCCCAACGAGAAATCGAACCACATGAATTCTCATGGTTGTATCGATTAAAGCATTGAGGAAATCTGAACCACGTTTAAGTAATTTTTGGCCTTGAGAAAGGCCATTTCTGCAAGAGAATCGTTTGAAAAGCTCTGATAAGAACCGTTATGTTTATACAGGAAGCTCTGAAAAGAGCTGCCAGATTTCAGATGCCGTTGGAGACGTTCCTCCAGTACTGCTCGATGATGTTCTGCTTACTGCTGCTTCTTGTTGAAGACTGCCTGTTGTTCTCGTTGATCATGTTTATACAACGCAAGTATCGCCAGAGCTCCATTTGGGAATCCTTCCTCGTGTCCGGTTAGTCCAGCGTTCGAATTACGTCAATCTCTTAGTTCCAAGATCTATGAGAAAAGAACGAACAGATGGAGTCCTACGTAAATCCTTAGCTCTCAAAAGAACTAGGAAACGTCGAATACCGTATTACGTTAAAATAAATAGCTCTAAAAAGTGCTTCGGAAGTGATGCAACAGCCATAGGTTCTGAAAAGAACCGATATGACTTGATGGCAATATGAAAGCAGCTCATCTCCGTGGTACGATGCCCAGAGTTCGAAAAAAACTTCATTCCTTCGACTTGTAGAAGTAACTGTTCTCAATTAAAGCTGACGAAGAACTGCTCGATGACGTTCTGGTTACTGCTGCTTCTTGTTGGAGACTGCCTGATGTTCTCGTTGATCATGTTTATACAACGCAAGTATCGCCAGAGCTCCATTTGGGAATCCTTCCTCGTGTCCGGTTAGTCCAGCGTTCGAATTACGTCAATCTCTTAGTTCAAAGATTATGAGAAAAGAGCGAAAAGGTGCAGTCCTACGTAAACCCTTAGTTCTCAAAAGAACTAGGAAACGTCGAATACCGTATTACGTTAAAATAAACAGCTCTAAAAAGTGCTACAGAAGTGATGTAACAGCCATAGGTTCTGAAAAGGACCGATATGACTTGATGACAATATGCAGGAATGCAGGCAGCTCATCTCCTTGGTACAATATCCAGAGTCGGAAAAAAACTTCATTCCTTTGACTTCCTTCATTCCTTTGACTTGTAGAATGAACTGCTCTCAATTAAAGCTGACGAAGAACTGAAGCTGCTCACTAGCAGCCTCACTTATATACAATCGGTTCAACGGTCCATCCCCACTCTCTTTTCACGCGCCAATCGCAAACGTTCCCACTGCCGCAACCAACCAGAACGCACGGGTCGTACGATGACGGCTGGAGTGTAACACCATCCCCTTCCTATTCGTCATGCTTTTGCTCAGCATCAAACTTAATTCCTTCCGTTATTTCGTCCATGCAACGGACTCTCTCTCTGTCTCTCTCGCTTCAACCGATCCACTTAGCCCCATCTCCTCTTTATTAGCAAACAAAGATCAACTCACTATAGCGTCAAGTCTCGTTTATTGTTTCATTCCCATGAAGTATTTCTCTTTAAACTTTTGTACACTGAAATTGAATGCTATTCAATTTGATATTATTAAAAAAATCAATCCACTTTCAATGAAAATCATTTTTTTAATTATGGCCAACAACGGTGATTAGTAGAAAAATAGAAAATTTGTACATTGCATTCATCTTTTCTTGAATTTTTATTCATAAAAGATTACAAAAGCAAACGCATGACAAAATTAATTATTAATCAATTGTTTTGATCACCTACATCGTATTGTTAAGTATATTTATACCCCTAATAAGTGAACTTATACATAGTTCATACATGACCAAAATCCATATATCGTGGCAAAGAATATCATTAATTTGACATACACGCGATATTTTCCTCGCGTATGTGATACGCTCAATTTGTAAACATTCACAACGAGAAATTCAACCGCATGAATTCTGATCAGTATATCGATCAAGCATTGAGGAAATCTGAACCACGTTTAAGAAATTTTTGGCCTTGAGAAAGGCCATTTCTGCAAAAGAATCGTTTGAAAAGCTCTGATAAGAACCGTTGTGTTTCGACAGGAAGCTCAGAAAACAGCTGCCAGATTTTCGAGGCCGTTGGAGATGTTCCTCCTGTACTGCTCGACGACGTTCTGGTTACTGCTGCTTCTTGTTGGAGACTGCCTGTTGTTCTCGTTGATCATGTTTATACAGCGCAAGTTTCACCAGAGCTCAATTTGGGAATCCTTCCTCGTGTCTAGTTAGTCCAACGTTCGAATTACGTCAATCTCTTAGTTCCAAGATCTATGAGAAAAGAACGAACAGATGCAGTCCTACGTAAATTCTTAGTTCTCAAAAGAACTAAGAAACGTCGAATACCGTATTACGTTAAGATAATACAGCTCTAAAAAGTGCTACAGATGTGATGTAACAGCCATAGGTTCTGAAAAGAACCGATATGACTTGATGGTAATATGCAAGCAGCTAATCTCCGTGGTACGATGCCCAGAGTCCGAAAAAACCATCATTCCTTCGACTTGTAGAAGTGACTGTTCTCAATTAAAGCTGACGAAGAACTGCTCGATGACGTTCTGGTTACTGCTGCTTCTTGTTGGAGACTACCTGTTGTTCTCGTAGATCATGTTTATACAGCGTAAGTATCGCCAAGCTCCATTTCGGAATCCTTCCTCGTGTCTAGTTAGTCCAACAATATGCAGGCAGCTCATCTCCTTGATACAATGTCCCGAGTCGGAAAAAATCTTCATTCCTTTGACTCATTGAAGGAACTGGTCTCAATTAAAGCTGACGAAGAACTGAAGCTGAATACTAGTAGCCTCATTTATATACAAGCGGTTCAACGCTCCATCCCCACCCCCTTGTCACGTACCAATCGCAAACGTTCCCACTGCCGCAGCCAACCAGAACACACGGGTTGGACGATAACGGCTGGATTGTAACACCATCCCCTCCTAACCGTCATGCTTTTGCTCAGCATCAAACTTAATTCCTTCCGTTATTTCGTCCATGCAACGCACTCTCTCTCTGTCTCTCTAGCTTCTACCGATCCACTTAGCCCTATCTTCCCTTTATTAGCAAACAAAGATCAACTCACTATAGCGTCAAGTCTCGTTTATTGTTTCATTCCTATAAAGCTTTGTACACTGAAATTGAATGCTATTCAATTTGATATTATAAAAAAAATCATTCCACTTTCAATGAAAATTATTTTTTTAATTATGGCCAACAACGGTTATTAGTAGAAAAGTATGAAATTTGTACATTGCATTCATTTTTTCTTGAATCTTTATTCATAAAAGATTACAAAAGCAAACGCATGACAAAAATAATTATTAATCAATTGTTTTGATCACCTACATCGTATTGTTAAGTATATGTATACTCCTAATAAGTAAACTTATAGATAGTTCATACATGAACAAAATCCATATATCGTAGCAAAGAATATCATTAATTTCACATACACGCGATATTTTCCTCGCGTGTGATACGCTCATATCATAAACCCTCAATTTGTAAACATTCACAACGAGAAATCGAACCGCTTGAATTTTCATCGGTGTATTCATACAAGCATTGAGGAAATCTGAACCACGTTTAAGTAATTTTTGGCCTTGAGAAAGGCCATTCTTGCAAGAGAATCGTTTGAAAAGCTCTGATAAGAACCGTTATGTTTAAACAGGAAGCTCTGAAAAGAGCTGCCAGATTTTCGAGGCCGTTGCAGATGTTCCTCCTGTACTGCTCGACGATGTTCTGCTTACTGCTGCTTCTTGTTGGAGACTGCCGGTTGTTCTCGTTGATTATGTTTATACAGCGCAAGTATCGCCAAGCTCCATTTGGGAATCCTTCCTCGTGTCCACTTAGTCCAACGTTCGAATTACATCAATCTCTCAGTTCCAAGATCTGTGAGAAAAGAGCGAACAGGTGCAGTCCTACGTAAATCCTTAGCTCTCAAAAGAACTAGGAAACGTCGAATACCGTTTTACGTTAAGATAAACAGCTCTAAAAAGTGCTACAGAAGTGATGTAACAGCCATAGGTTCTGAAAAGGACCGATATGACTTGATGACAATATGCAGGAATGCAGGCAGCTCATCTCCTTGGTACAATGTCCATAGTCCGAAAAAAACTTCATTCCTTTGACTTCCTTCGTTCCTTTGACTTGTAGCTGCTGCTGCTGCTGCTGTAGACTTGAACTGCTGTCAATTAAAGCTGACGAAGAACTGAAGCTGGTCACAAGCAATCTCAATTATATACAAGCGGTTCAACGCTCCATCCCCACCCTCTTGTCGCGCGCCAATCGCAAACGTTCCCACTGCCGCAACCAACCAGAACGCACGGGTCGAACCATTCCGGCGGGATTGTGACACCATCCCCTCCTATTAGTCAATCACCAATCAGAATGACAACAATCGAACCATCACCGTACCAATGAGAAGCATGGTCCGATAGAGAGTACGAGACCACGCTGAAGAAGCGAGAGTGCGAAGTGCGAGATGACAGTTGAATCGGCGCGCCAATAAAAGAATAACATATATCACCATAAAGCGTGCGCTGACCGCGGGCGTGCGGTGACCTACGAAAATGTTATAATAAAATAATTGTGTTGGTTATTAAAAGGGGGGAAAAACCATAAGTGGAGGAAAGACTAATATCCGACTTGCGCGTATTATTATGTGTACATGCATACACCTTGTCAACTTGGGCTTTGATAGTTATTGGTACAAAGTGTTTGCAAGACTTGGCTTGTTTGATGCTTAATTGCCCGAAATTGCTTTTCCAGCGTGTGCAAAGTTTCTCGTAGCTTCTCTTTCTCTCTCTCCCTCTCTCTCTCTCTCGCTCTCCCTCCCACTCTCACTTCCTGAATATAGAATCGCGAACGTCGCAGCAAATACCTGTGCACCAAGTACGAGAGATCGCGCATAGAGGGCACTAAAACGGAGAGCGTCATACAGAAGCATTTGCAATGACGTTTCAAAACTTTTGTCCAAGTTTCATGCTGTGTCACTCGTGAATATACAACGTGAAGCGACTTTTGTATATCTGAGCTCAGAAGCTGCGATTGTCATTCGTGGTAGAAACGCTACGAAATTGAAAGTTCTCGGTAAATATTTTTTTAATTCAACAATTTATTTTTAAAAAATCGTGAATGAAAAAAATGCTTGAGAAAATTTCTATTATTTCATCTAACACTAGGAAACCTTAAAAAAAAACCTTTTCCTCTCTTAACGCTGGATACTTTTTACAAGCAATATTTTAACAAAATGGTTAATGGTAGAAAAGAAAAAGGCATGAGAGAAGTTTTTTCTCGATTCGCGAGACCTCTTTATAATTTTACGAGCCATTGACTTTCAACCAAGTGAATTCGTTAATCCTTCGATCTCTCTCTCCATCCCTCCATTGTTACAGATACCCCTGAGTTGTACAAATATATGGAAACCCACATATATTATATCCATAACCCTGGAGTCTCATAACTATAACGCATGTTATCATCGTTTTTATATGGGAAAATTCTGAATTTATAACCGAATACGTTTACATTTTTTTCTTCTTTTCTTATTCTCTGACCCGGCTCTGGGACCAAAAGAGGGTTATGGCCCTTTCACGCCACAAATTTTCCAACACGAATCGTGAAATTTATACGAATGGAAAAAAGAGAAATTTATCCCTCGGGTGTTTGGCAAGAATGCACGATTTTATTATTTTTACCCTTACGAATTATATATATATATATATATATATATATTTCTAAAGAACGCCTGAAAAAGCATACGAATCCCCTTTTTCGGTTGTTAGTCTCGCATCGTCAAGATTTAACAATAATTTTCCCATTAATATCCACTGATGAATGCCAAGATTTCCAAGTGAGAGGTGAGAAAGGAAAAAAAAGAAATCTTGAATTTTTTTTTTCGCAAACTTTTCGCGCGTTAAATAGAGCTCTGGAAAAAAATGTATCAAAGCAAAAGAATAAGAGCCTGGAACAAGTCAGAAGCGATCATTTGGTGGTGAAAACTTTGTCGGAGATGCCGCAGTCGCGAAAAAACGAAAAAGAGCAGGAAACGTCGATGTGGTATCTTCTCACTCTCGGCCCATATCTCTCGGTTTTTTTTCTCCCCTCCCCCTTTTTTTTATCGTTTCTCTCACATATGTTTCAACTCGCAATCTCACACGTTTTCTGCCATGTCCTATATTCGCGTATATATCTACGAATGCAAGAACGTAACTCGCCTCTAGCTAACTTTCGCACGACTCGATCAAACTCGAAACTTATCTCCTCTCTTCTCTTTATTTTTTGCCTTTCCCCCATTTCTCTCTTTGCCACTGCTTCGAAGTATGCCGTCGAATTTTTGAGATCTTCGCGAAAGTATCAAACTGTGGCAAATAGAAAAAGACGTGAAGAAAATGAATGGAAAAAGAATAAGAAGAAATAATAAATAAATAAAAACGTAGAAACATCGTGTTGTGGAGTTGAAAAAAGCTTTGCATTATACGTTGAGACTCAAGCTACGTTGTTTTTTTTTTTCCGTGAATTTTCATTTAATTATGAATTAATATTTTTACAATTTTGTGGAGAAATTAAATTTCCACGAGAATTTCATGCAATTATCTTTTGTCAGTATCTTAAATTATTAATCCCTTGGCAATTTTGTGATTGATCGATTATGCGAGACGTTCTAACTGTTATTTATTTTTTATTTATTTAATATTAAGTATCAGGAGGCTTCAGAAACATTCATTCTATTTAGCCTTTCAAACAATTCAAAAGTAGGCACGACAGCGCCATCTTCGAGTATGTCCTGGAAACTCATAGTAAATCTTCTTCGTAAAACTCTTTATCGACTGCGAAGCAAAGCAAGTGACTGCTTTATCTCCCGGCAATATGTATCTTCGGGCTAAAAAAAATGGCAGTATAGTAAAAAAAAATAAAAAAAAAAGCTTTATTATTATTTCTCTTTCAAATTCGACCACTAACTACGCTCAGCAGATCCCTAAAATTCAATATGACCGACACCCTGCAGTTGTCAAAGCTTCTACTACTTGCCACGTGTAGCGCCACTTGCTGCCGAGTGGAAAAAAGGAAACCGCGCAAACGCAACGGAGAATCAGAACGATTCAAAATTTCGCTCCCATAATTCTCATTCATAAAACTTCATCAACGCTCTTACGCCCCATCTAATAATTACGAGGCATTTTAAAGTTTTTTTTCCTCATTCTCGCAAATTTGTTATTCGATCAAACTTCATTATCTCTCCCCAACGATCATGTCCCATGTCTAATTTCCATAGTTAGCTATCAATTATTGAGAAACTATAACTCTGCTGTCTATCCAAAAAAATAATTCTCGTATAATTGAAAATCAGACATTGTTATAGCTCGATCATATTTTCATGGCGATCTCCAGTTACGAAAATATTAAGTACTTGTCATTGAGCCAGGTATCTTGACATATATATATATATATCGTCTCGCAAAGAACCGGTCGATTTCGTGCTCGGGAGAGAAATCTCGAATCTATGCCAAACGTTTTGTGAAATTGAGGACATAATAATTGCAATACGGGGATTCAAACAGGACGATACTAACGTGAAATCACACACAACATACTAAATGTCGTGGGTATTGTAAAGGATATTCTCATTTATATATTTCCACCATGTATATCGAGACAGGGAAAGTTCTATATGTCATACTAATCAAGGACAATATGAATGTGATGTATCAGCCGCTAGAGGGCACTGGCATGCACGGCTTAGCCAAGGAAAAGAATGACCTCTACACGACCTTTGTACTACATTAGGCATTTCTCGATACTTCTCTATTATTCAACACATAAATGTACAATACATATCATATCATCGTATATATTATTTATTATTATCATTATTATTATTATTGCAATACATAATATCATATTTTTATTATTATTATTATACCTGAACGGCTGAACCAGAAGGTACGCCTTATAAATTACATTTAAAACGAAGAAAAAAAAAAATAACGTGATACAAACTAGTATAATTCATCTCGCGATTGGAAAGGTTTTATCTTTTATCTCTTTGAGCATTTTGGGGCGTACTTATTAAATGCAAAAATTATCGCATCCGGTATTTCGTGAGTTGCGCGGATAAAATAATAATAATAATAATATTGCAATAAAACGATGTAAAGTTTTCTCGGATAATCCAATAACTTATGATGATTGAGGCGATATGTATTTCTTTTTCTTATTCCGTTTGAAATTCCAACCTGATCCAGATTTACAACGTTATTACGTGTCTCAATGTATTTTCTCACACTGGGAAACGATCTAATGTCGCAATGTGAACGAAGACAGCCCGGGGAATCCCATTATTTTACGTAACTTATTTTACGGCGTAGAGACACACTGTGGGTGAAATGCAAGAGCGACAATGCATTTTTTTTTTCTTTTTTCACTTTAGTCGTGATATGGTTGAGTTTGAACCGGAGAAGATGCAGAGGGAAACGAGGGGGAATTTTACGTTGGGCACCACCGACATTCGTAATTAATATCATTAGGCTCGTTAAGGAGCTCTGGCTTCCTCGTCCACAGCCACAGCTATATATATATACGCGAGATGCTACAGCAAGAATTGTGTATGGTGCTCTTTTGCTCATTTCTCTCTCGCAAATTCTCTCGCAAATACGAGAAGGAAAGTTGGCCGTTATAAGAATAATAACTTGTAGGTACTGTACATAATTTTTATGTGTATATAGTTATAAAGGCAATGTTGATGACGAAATTTTTTTTTCCGGATATTTTCCACGATCGAACATAAATTTCACGACTCATTATTATTATTATAATTATTACTGGCTCGTCACGTATTTGGATTTTTCGATCGCACGAAAGAAAATATATTTTTGTTTTGTACTATAAATTATGTTTATGATTTTTATGCCACATGGATATTTTTTATAATTGGAAAATATATATATTTTTTTAAACTCGATTACTTGTTCACTTGACTAATTTCTCGAATCGTTTGTCTCGAAATTCGGGCCAGTCAATGGGCCTAGCGGACCCAAAAACAAAAATTTGATATTATCCTTTTGTATTTATAGGAGATTTTCCCATGAATCACTCCTCCACTAGTTGATATTAATGATTAAATAATTGTTACTTTGTGCAAATTTAATCCTAGCATGTCACACTCTGGTCTCATGGACCCACTGTCGATTTCACTTTCTCCAAAATCATTAAACTTCATTTGACCGAAAAATTCAACTTTTTCGAAACAAATTGAGTCGTGATATTTTTTTTCTCAGTAGTCTCAAGTGTCTCTTCGAAGAGTTCAAAGTTAATTATTTATTTTTTGGAGAATAAAAAAAAAATTGAGAATTTTCGGTCTGTCAATCCATGTGTGACGGCCTATTGTATTAAAAATAAGTGTGACGTGCTGACGTTAAAATTTATATTGAAAACAACATTTCTACGACTTGTAGATTTTTTTTCTTTTCTTTTAAGGTTACGTGCTACTCCTCTATTGGTAAAACAGTTTCTGCGTAAGAAATTGTGAGTGCGAGAGAAAGCTGCTTTTACTCCGGTACCAAAATTCTTCTGAACGGTTGATCTTTCGGACAAACGAAGAGGACCACGAACTGCAGAATTGTTATACGCAGTTCGTTGTTCCCTTCGTTTGTCTGAAAGGTCAACCGTTTAGGAGAATTTTGGTACGGAGTTTTTGTTACCGACAGAGGAGTAACACATCCTCGTGAGAATTTTTTTTTCCTCGCCAATGATTGAAGTGCCGTATTGTTTATAAATTCACATTCATTTCAATAAAATTTCTATTTTGTTTAAATTAAATTTCACTTTGATTTACTTTCGATTTTTTTCTCGCTTTTCTTTGCATTTATTATTTGCACAGAGCAAAAATTATTTTATTTTCACCCATGGAATCCGCTAGGGTGAAGTCAGAGAGAGGTGATAAAAAGGAGAGAAAAAAGTTTTTCCGAAACTTTTGAGAAGGCGATTCTGTACATTTCACACTGTCGTATTATAGTCTCGATAGATCTTTTGCATGACGTGAAAATATCGTGTCAAGCATAATGATAAATTTTTTACTCTGTTCGGAGAAAATTTATCCTCAATTTCACCTTAATTATGGTATATATATATATGAGTTTGTGTTTAAATAGTTTCGGTGACACAAACTCATCTCCTCGATGTTTTGACGCTTTTTTTTTCTTATTCGTCATCCGCGGTGTGGACTTGGCGAAAATTTCTATGATTATTGCAATCTTTCTCCGATTATTATTATTATTTCTTTTTTTTTACTCTTCGTGACTTCGACAGTTTGGCTATTTTGGTGCACTGAGAAAAATCGATATATATATATTGTATTCAGCGGGACTTTTTTTTACATTAATACGATCTACTTGCATTAAATAGAATCTATTTAATTCAAATAAAATTTATTTGAAATAAAATAGAAACTACGCAAATTAAATAGATTTTATTTTCACTCGAAAATACGATAATTTTGAATAAAATAATAAAATGAAATAAAATTTGGATCTTTTAGGTTGGCTATTGTTAAATTTTCAACTGGACCCCAATATTTGACTAAAAAATATTTAACATTTTACCAGATTCATTTTATAATACGCACAAATTATATTTTTCCATTCAAATCATTCAAAATTCTTCTCAGTGCTATATATATATATATATATGAGAATATACGATAACGTCTTTGATTCTCTGTACGAAAATATAAGAAAAAAAAAAAAGAAAACATTTGGTGTCACTCACGCATTATTGACAATATTATTATACCGAAGATTTTTCGTCGGTAAAGCACCAACATTGAGTGCCAAAACTTTCGAGACAATATTTAAATCTTCCTGTCCTCCACCGGTTGATCCTTGAACGGTTCCCAAATCTCCAGCAACGCCAGATTGATACAACAAATGTTGTATCTGCTTTGCTGGTGTTTGAGGTCTGCTCTGTTGTCTGTATTGTTGGGACTGTAATTGTTGGGACTGTAGTTGTTGGGACTGTAATTGTTGGGACTGATATGGATTATAGGAGAATATTTGTGGTCCCCTTGACAATTGACTGTTGAAACCAAAATGATTTCTGTTGTTGTTGTTGTTCTGTTGTTGCTGTCGATTTTCATTGAAGCCAAAATTGCCAACATTACCAAAAGCCTCCTGCCTGTTAAATCTTTGGGCAGGACTCGATGTTGGCGGTTGAAGGTCAATTGGAAAATTGGCAAAACTCTGCTGAAGTCTTTGCTGTTGTAGTAATTGTTGTTGACGCTGCTGTTGAAGCTTTTGTTGTTGTTGTTGAACTTTTTGTTGTTGAAGTTGAAGCTTTTGTTGTTGCTGAAGTTGAAGCTTTTGTTGTTGAAGCTGAAGTTGGGCCTGTTGTTGTTGCTGCTGAAGTTGGGCCTGTTGTTGTTGTTGCTGCTGACGTTGCAGCTGTTGAATTCTCAATTCTTCCTGATACGTCGATTGGAATGAGAGTGGCTGAGCTGATTTTGGCAATTCGAGTATCAGACTCGGTTGAACATTAACATTAGAGGTCTTGAAGGGTGGCTGAAGCGTCAGAAGACTATTTTGTTGGGTCTGAAATTGTTGGGTTACTTTTTGCTGTTGTTGTTGTTGTTGTTGTTGCTGCTGCAACAATTGATAATTTCTCTGTTCCTCGAGTTGTTTTAGTCTGGCATGTTCTTCATGAAATTGCTTCAATCTACTTTGTTCCTGAATGAATAATTGTTGTTGTTGCTTCTGTCGTAATTGTTGCTCGTAAATTTGCTGCTGCCTTACGAGAAATTGGGTCTGTTGTATTTGTTGGGTCTGCAATTCGGCCAATTGACGCTCAAGAAGTTGTTGCTTGAAATCCAATTGTTCTTGAAGTGTCAGAGCTTGTCCATCACCATTTGGATTATAAATTGGAACGACACTTTTTGGCACTCCACGCTCATCTTGCTGGACTGTAAAAGCTGCGACGAGAGGAGCTTGAAAAATTTTTACATCCTGCTCGTCTTTCTTCATTTTTAAGGGATTCTCCTCGATCGACTCTGATGAAATAATCGATGTGATATTTTTTTGTTCCTCTGGTCCAATTGGACTCGAGACTGTTGGCCTTGGTGCAACTAGAGCATTTGCCTGGGCTAATCCGTTGCTTGAACTTTGTGCTAGACTCTCGACGAGGTTACTCGATAATTTTGTATTTGTATTTTCGATCATATTTTTTGTCGAGCTCGATGAAAAAGTTTCGACACTTCCGGTTGGCAATTGATCGTAAATTGTATCCCGATTATTCTCGTAAATTGTTGATGATTTTTCTGGTATTAAATCGTCAGTTTGAATAATTTTTTTATCGTTATTCTCGTTTTTAAATTTTTCATTATTTGATGATGATGATTTTATTGAACTTTCTGATGTTGCGTACTTGTCAAGCTCGACAAATGTCGAATTTTGAAGCTTGTCCTCACTTGGTACCTCATCCTCGTCGTGTGAAAAATCATCGAATGAAAAAATTGTTCCTCGCACAGGCTCGAGACGTTTTGATTCTTCATCGTTTCTTGATGATGAATCGATCGATGACGTCACCTCCGTCTCCTCAAAATTAACATCACGAGTCAGACTTTTTTGCTCCGCTGATTCCGTGTCCAAATCTGCGAGAGCTTTTAGCAAAGCTTTTCGCAAATTCTTGTCGAGTTTTACCGGTGGCAATCGAGCATCCTCGGCGAGTGAGGAGCCAATTACGAGGGCAACGAACACGCTCGCTAGTACAATCGCTGTTCTCTGAAAATATATTTAAGAGAGAAAACAAATTCATTGAATATTTCAATTATTTATAAATTTTTCACAAATAATATTTCCCAATTTAATTATTTTCTATTATTGTAAATGTATAAAAATATATTAGAAATTGAAAGATTTTTTTTTTAATCGTATATCAAATTTTACGTTATAATTTATAATACAGTGAAAGATCGAGGGAAAAACTATAATTAGAATAATTAAATTGAAAATAAAAATTAATTGTAATAATTATGGAAATTGTAATTTTTTAGAAAAAGAAAAAGAGAATCAATTAAAAAGCTCAATAATTAATTCAGCGTACTTGTATCTCGTTATGAACTAATATGGTGACTTTAAAATTGCCCCACAATTACAGTCAATTACGAAAATGTACCAAAAATCGTCCCGAAAAAAACTATAATTAAATCGCAATGTTGATAAACCAATTTAAAAAAAAAGTACAATCCCACTAGAAAATAGTTAGAGATGAGTTAAGCGGGGGAAAAAAATCTAGGAACGCCGTATTTAATTTTATATTATTACTTCAGCTCTTGATGTCTTTAACGAGAATTTCAGTAATAATAATTTTAATAGAGACTTTTCATGCTTAATAGTGAGTCCCAAAAGACCAGTGAGGAATTTTCATTCACATGCTTTACTGACGTTTCTGAGTATATTATCAGCATCGACTCTCGACTGCATTAACGGTACACCGTTAACCCTTTTATGCAGTATACAACTAGCTATATGTAAAAAAATATGGGAAAAAAAAATCTAAGAACGCGGTATTTAATTTTATATTACTAGAAGTAATGATATAAAATTAAATACCACGTTCTTAGAATTTTTTTTTCCACCTCTTAACTCATCTCTAACAAACATTTTCTAGTGGGATTGTACTTTTTTTAAATTGCTCTTGATGTCTTTAACGAGAATCTCAGTAATAATAATTTTAATAGGCACTTTTCATGCAATCCAAACGGTACATCGTTAACGCTTTTGTGCAGTATACAACTAGCCATATGTAAAATTTAATTCAGCATTCTTGTATCTCGTTATGAACTAATGCGCTGACTTTAAAATTGCCCCACAGTTGATCCAATGTCAATTACAAAAATGTACCAAGAATCATCCCGAAAAAAACTATAATTAAATTACAGTGTTAGTAAACCAATTTAAAAAAAAGTACAATCCCACTAGAAAATATTTGTTGGAGATGAGTTAAGAGGGGGAAAAAAAATCAAAACCAATTTTAAAAAAGTACAATCCCACTAGAAAATATTTGTTGGAGATGAGTTAAGAGGGGGGAAAAAAAATCAAAACTAATTTTAAAAAAGTACAATCCCACTAAAAAATATTTGTTGGAGATGAGTATGGGAAAAAAAAAAATCTAAGAACGCGATATTTAATTTTATATTACTACTTCAGCTCTTGATGTCTTTAACGAGAATCTCAGTAATATAAACCAGTGAGGAATTTTCATTCACATGCTTTACCGATGTTTGTGAGTATATTATCATGCAACAGTCGAGAGTCGATGCTCAGATACATACAACATCGACTCTCGAGTGCGTTAACGGTACAACGTTCACGCGTGTGTGTGTGTGTGTGTGTGTGTGAGTGTGCAGCCTATAGAAGAAGATTCATAAGGCGTAGACGCGCGTTTCTCGTGCCTTCAGGGCATTTTCTCTTTCCTAAAAGCAACGACAAATATGCTCTGCCGATCTTCTCAGCTTTACGGAACTCTTCGTCGTACTTATAAATACGAGAGTTGTATTATAAGTGACAGAGAGCAGCAGAACGAATACAACGGGATTATCAACAAAGGGGGACACGCAACCGGGCGTTTACCCGAGTTTACGTAACTTTTCTTCAACATCTTTTTTTTTTTTTACGAATAATAAGATAATGTCGAGCGAGAATTTATTTACACGATATTACAAAGCGTCTTTTCTTCGTTATCCTTTTTTTTTCACCACTGTACACGGGTGTACATATGTCGAGTACATAAAAATATTTTTATGTTTAAATTAATTCTACTGAATTTTCTTATAGTTTTAATTATTTAATTGAAATTCAATTTTTTTAAGATATTTTTCCGCGTGAGAAAAATCGAGTTTGTGTACTCAAGTTGCTGGATATTGTCTGGGGGAAGAATATTAGTGGATTTCTCCAAGTTACAATTTAAATAACGTTAAGGAGTTTCAGTCAAAATAGCATGTCGAAGATGAAAATTTGAATACAAGTATAATAATTTGTTATTTATAAAAAAAAGTGCTTGAAAAATCGATGATGTTTGTATCTTCAAAATATTTCGACATGGTAGTGAGGTGTAACCTTTGCTTTGATTATCGTGACATTGACCGAACCTCCTTAATTCGACTCCCCACTCAAGACAAATAATCACATCGAGCTAAGATGGGATGAAGGAGAGAGCGGTTTATTGAATTTCCAAAGGCTGGGTCGACTCAAAAGCTCCATTATATTTTTATTTTCTTTGGTTGCAAAATTCTTTGTGCTAGAGTTTTGTGTGGGTAGAGCGTAGGATGTGAATAAGTTCAGTTTGAAATTGTTTTTATTCGTATCGAGTAACATTCTGCTTTGGGCTAGAGAGACACAAAACCATCGAGGGAGTAAGAAAAATGAGAACATGCTGCTTGAATTGTAGCTTCAAATGTTTCGTTACAAACTATTCCTGTTTGCAACAAGTTACTAGTCTATTAATTGCAAATTACACATCACACGTCATGTTTACTCTTTCATCAAGATAGAATTTTCATTGATAGTTAAATTACATTAAAATTTTAACAAACGTAATGAATGACTTCAATTAATCTTTTTATTCATCGAATGATTTCTCGATATATCATCATAAGTAGTTTTTCCTGACTTATTGACATAATATTTGAAGAAACCCTATTCAAAGTAAGATCTCTGTATTGCGAAAGGGAAGTTATATATAGGAGACTGTCGATGCTTCTCCTGCGAGAGACTCTGCGCAAAAAGCCACCTGGCGGAATTCCGGCGAAAGTACGAATTCTAGCAGGAGCTAAGGGCCGTTCGTTAAAATATTTATTTCGCGAATATTACTTGAACAATCGATCGCCTAAATATAAAGGAACGTATCGAGTGTCAAGCTAATGCTTGCAGGCCTTTCTAGCATTAGGCCATTGATGTATCACGTATGCAAAAATATATTAGATATATTAACTATTATTATTATTATTATTGTAGCGCACTAATAATTGTTGGCCAACAGTCCATTACGAACTGTCTCTCCGGTGAATTACTTCGCTTAGAACGAGACACATATGCTAATCACTATTTTTGTGTTCGTGCGACCATTTGTACCCACTTAGTCTTGTATTCATACTGTCAAGAACTTTGCACATACGTCTCCCTTGTGTCTCTTCCGTTCTTTCATCGCATCATAAATACTCTTTTCCTTTCATTTTTTTTCTCAACACACGCATACACACACACACACACACACACAAACTTTACAAGTTATACTTTAGATCTCGTAATTGACAATGGCTCTCCATTAACAGCAAAAACTGTAGCACTGTCTAAAATTTAATTCTTCTTCCAAATATTACAAACTGTTAGAAATTATATTCCGATTTGTGGTCTAATAAAAAAAAAAAGCCCATGGACACCAATTAGAATGTAATTTTTGTTCTCCTTCTCTGAAAACGCAAACGATTATGTGACAAAATTAATCATTAGGATTTTTGGCAATCAAGCCCCCTGATTCCCACACAGGGACGAAATGAACGTCGAAGTTATTTTGTCAGCGTAAATTACCTTAGATTTTTTTAAATTCGTTCGTCGTCGATGTTATTGCGCGGTCTTCGTTTTACGAGGGTTTGTAATTAGCTTGTGGCTTTGTGCGGGTGTAATTGAGCACGTACATGTATTTTTTTTTTAATTTTTTTTTTTACGAGAAATAAGAAAAGAAGATAAAGTCTCTTTCTTCATTTCTTGGTAACTCGTGAAAGAATCGTGTGCGGTATTATAATACGAGTGCGTGAATTGCCATACATCATGCGTATACATAATAACGACATAAACCTCCAAGCTATATATGCTATATATCATAAGCGAGCACAAACACACATACATGAAGATTTTTTTTTTTTTTAACTCTTGTGTTCGCGTAGGCGAGGTTCACACGTTTCTACAAACTCATTTCAGTCTCTGCTTATGTTCAACCATAGTAAATATATGTATACTATATTACATATATGTAAAGAGATGATAGGTGGCGCTATAGACGAGAGAATGAGACGCCTTATTTACGCTTCTGACTTTCATGCTCTTTCGGTGAAAATGAAACGCTTCGTACGAGCGAAAACATTGCCGCGCGCGCGCGCCTACAACGCGCATGCGCACGAGATACAAAGTGGAGAAAAGGATCTTTCGCGCATGTGCAGGAACGCATTCGCGCGCACCAAGCGAGCTACCGCACAGCGGTGCTCTCTGTTGATACGCTACTTACGAAGAGACGCTAAACGACTCGACGAAACGAGAGAAGAATATTATTGGAAATAAGACGAGAGATTACATGCGTGTCCCCTGATTGCCTATGGTGAAAAATGTAAAAGTATATATATATATATCTACATATATTTATGTGTATATATGTACGCGAGGGGAAAGTCCTCGGGAGGTTTCTTCGAAAGAGAAAAGAAGACAAACCTCATCGTTAAATGACCAATTATAGCGAAACTGTTCGATATTGTATTTTACTAATCGCGATCGATAAGAAAAAATGCATAAAAATGGGGCGAACGCTCAACTAGGCAATTTCTATAATAAATAATACTTTTCTTTCATGCTTTTATTATTACATGGGCGTTTTCGCGAACTCGATAAATTGTCTTGGCTAGAAATAAACTCGGAAATTTTCAACGAACCCTCGTTAATAATTGATGTACCGCCCAGTTTTATAATTGACGAATCTTCGAAAGAAATAACAATTATTCGCCGTATGATTACTCAGAATGGAAGGGTGGGGCGTTTTGCGATTGATGACATCTCGTAACGTTCCTTTCAATTATGTATAAAAATTCCACGAAACTTTCTACTATATATAGACAGGAATATTTTTTTAAAAGTGGACCTACCAAGGTATTCCGTTTCGTTTTTCTTCACGTCGTGATGAATGCCTCGAACATCCAAATAATAGTCTCTAATTGAGCAATGAGAATTTTTAACTCTATTGTTGATATCGCTGCAGGCACTTTTTACGTCCTTTGGAGAGGGTAAAAGAGTCTGGGATAATAGAAAAAGATGAAAGAATGGCAAAGTCTTCCCACGCAATGTATATATGTATACATGTGTGTATATGGACAAACCCGAAGGGAATCGAAGATTTAAGCGTATTACCACGCCATAAAATTCGCAAATATCTCGCAGGCACACACACACAAATAAATGTCTTTCTGCGCTCGCTCGTGCGCAAACGTAATTCCGCGATGCCTGAAAAAATAACGACATTTGACATTTACGATGAGACTGAAACGCCTCGTGAGGTTTTCTCGAGATTCGCGGCGCACCCCGTCTCTCACGTTTATCTCTCCTCCCCTCGTAGTGGCCTCGTTGTGGTCTGTCATAATATTGATAAAACTGCTACGGCTAACGCGAACTTGGGGGAGGGGCAGAATAAGAACCTTCCGCCGATAATGAAAGAGGCGAATATATACTCGTTTAAAAGATTTTTTTTTTCCCCTAATTTCTTTATTTTTGTCAGACTCAATTTTCCCATCTTTGATTTTGATAATTTTTTTAAACGCTAAATCGTGAATGGAACGAAATAAAAATTTGAATTTTAAAGAATTTCAAACTGATAATAAAATTGAGAATTAATTAAGGAAAAAGGGAGAAAATAAAAGTTTTCAGGCGCGAGATAAAAAACTTGAATTGTTTTGAAAATTCGTACTTAGCTCCCTTCATTTTGATGATTTTTTAACAGGAAATCCGGAATCAAACGAAATAACGAAATGCTATGAGAAAAATTGAAAATTCCAAACTAATTCGAGGATTAAAGATTGAAAGTTTGAATAAAGTTGACTATAAAAATTAATCATTTAGAGATTGAGAATTTTTTTTCTGAGTTTGCATTTTTTTTTAATAATTATGTGCAGCAGAGTAGAATTCCGTCAGAATGAAACTTAACACAATTAAAAGTTCTTAATCTGAAACTTGAGGAGATGAAGAAGAAAAAAAAAAAAAAGAGTAGAAAATTCGCGTGCATCTTGATTTTTATATCGGCTTTTCGACCTCTCAGTGACTGAGCGCGTGTATCGAAAGTTTATTCGCGGGCGCTTTCACGCGATCTTACATGGCCACCTGCCGGCAGACAACACACACACACACGCACACACAGCAGCTGAGAATAAGAATGTTGAATATGTACACGAGGATGATTTTTAAAGCGCCCACGATTATCCACGGATCATCCTCGTCTTTCTCGAGGATATAAAGAAAGTAGTACAATTGTCGGCCACCATAAAACAATTGGCAGTAGCGACGCCCTCTTTAGGATAATCTACGTACATCCTCATTCAAAAAGTTTTGAATTTTTTAAAAATTCACCGTGAACTTATAATTTGTTTACTTCAAGTTACGTTACCTATTGACCTTTTTTCGTCTAAATACTTTCCCTCGGTTAGCCAAACTAAAATTTATTATAAAAAAATATTAGGAAAGTTAAACAGTGAAAAAAAATCCTCAAAAAAGAATAATTATGCTTGCACAATTTCACGTCAGGGATTAACCAGTTTCATAAGTGTTTCTCAAAGTCTATAAATTCTCGAGAGTATCAATTTTAAAATAGAAAAAAAAAAATTATGAAATAGTATAAATTTAAATAGATCAACAATATATATTTCATAGAAAAAATATATATATATATTTCATTGAAAAAATATATATATATATTTCCTTGAAAAAAAAATTCTCGTAATTTATTAAATTTTTATTTCATTGCGATGTTCTCAAATTCTTATCGGATTAAATTTTCGTTGGGACTGTATACACGCAAAGTATTATTAAGAGAGAAGAACCAATGGATTTTTTCTCGCACCTCTCAAATGGTCAATTACTATATTTATTGTTTTATTGCCAGGATCTGAGAAAAAAAAAGGTCTTAAAAAATTGTAATCTCGGAATAATCAAGAGAGATTATTTAATATTATTATACAGTAGTAGACCCATAAGTTTAATAATGATAATAATTTAGCTTCCATTAAGAATTAATAGCCTCAAGGATTCACCTTGTAGATCAATGTCACAATTATTAGGACCGAGAAAGAAATTTTTCCCATTGAGATTTTTTTTACTACGTGAAAAAAAAAAGAGATCGAAACAAATAAGATATCAAAGCAAAGTGATTCTCAAAAAAAAAAAAATCTCAAAAAATTGCAATCAGAATAATTAAAAGAGACTTTAATATTATTATACAGTAATAGACCCATAAATATAATAATAATAATAATAATTTAGCTTCCGTTAACAAGTAGTAGCCTCAAGGATTCACCTTGTAGATCAATGTCACAATTATCAGGACCGAGAAAGAAATTTGTCCCATTGAGATTTTTTTTTACGACGTGAAAAAAAAAAAAGATCGAAACAAATAAGATATCAAAGCAAAGTGATTCTCAAAAAAAAAAAAATCTCAATAAATCGCAATCAGAATAATTAAGAGAGACTAATATTATTATACAGTAGTAGACCCATAAGTTTAATAGTGATAATAATTTAGCTTCCATTAAGAATTAATAGCCTCAAGGATTCACCTTGTAGATCAATGTCACAATTATTAGGACCGAGAAAGAAATTTGTCCCATTGAGATTTTTTTTTACGACGTGAAAAAAAAAGAGATCGAAACAAATAAGATATCAAAGCAAAGTGATTCTCAAAAAAAAAAAAAATCTCAAAAAATTGCAATCAGAATAATTAAAAGAGACTTTAATATTATTATACAGTAATAGACCCATAAATATAATAATGATAATAATTTAGCTCCCATTAAGAATTAATAGCCTCAAGGATTCACCTTGTAGATCAATGTCACAATTATCAGGACCGAGAAAGAAATTTGTCCCATTGAGATTTTTTTTTACGACGTGAAAAAAAAAGATCGAAACAAATAAGATATCAAAGCAAAGTGATTCTCAAAAAAAAAATATCTCAAAAAATTGCAATCAGAATAATTAAAAGAGACTTTAATATTATTATACAGTAATAGACCCATAAATATAATAATGATAATAATTTAGCTCCCATTAAGAATTAATAGCCTCAAGGATTCACCTTGTAGATCAATGTCACAATTATCAGGACCGAGAAAGAAATTTGTCCCATTGAGATTTTTTTTTACGACGTGAAAAAAAAAGATCGAAACAAATAAGATATCAAAGCAAAGTGATTCTCAAAAAAAAAATATCTCAAAAAATTGCAATCAGAATAATTAAGAGAGACTTTAATATTATTATACAGTAGTAGACCCATAAATATTTGAAGAAATTTCTTCCATTGAGATTTTTTTTTTTCCTACGTGAAAAAAAAGAGATCGAAACAAATAAGATATCAAATGAAAGTGATTCTCAAAAAAGAAAAAATAATCCCATGTCTCTTTGCATATTTCGACATTCCACCTTGCATTTATAATGACCATTCGTATTTAATTGTTGATCGTTGTAGACGAAACTTTATCGTTGAGGATCGATGTCACGAATTTTACGAGTGAAAGAGTTTCACGTCCCGATCGTTTCGTTTACTTCCGCCTCTCGTTGAGGCTCAAACGTGCCGCCTTGGCTCATCATCTACGATCTATGTTATTACGTGCATGAGATAAATGACTAAACTATTCAGCGAGTCAATTTTTATTATTATTATTATTATCTTGTTTGTTTTCTCTCTCGTCTTGTTTAAACGAGAGCACAGCAATTTTTCCAAGAATACGAATTAAGCATTTTTTTTGTTAAATTCAAAATTCTATTAAGTTTCAATTTTGCGATAGGAAAAAAATATATTTCAAATTAATTGTTCGAAAGAAAAATTTATTGCACAAATGGATTAATTTTTTAATAAAAAATTATCGGCAAATCCATGAAACTTTTATCTCTAAATTAGGTGTGAAATTTTTTTTTTTTTTTTGACGTCAAAAATAATATATTAATAGATTGTATAATTGATACATCTTCGATGACAAATTTTACCAAACAAAAATGTGAAATTCCTAAAATATTAATTGCAATTTTTTTGGACCAGATAAAGATTGAGGTAGAAAAAAAAATGAGATGCTGCGAGATCCGAACTCGAGAGATCATTGTCCCTGATGATGAGACACGCCCCAGGGCGATGATGAACCTCTTTCGAAACTTTCTAAACTACCGAATAAACCAGCCCAAAGCTCCCCACGAATATATATATATATATAGTATACGAGTTCCCCACGAATCCACGAATATATATATATATTCGTGGAGAACTTCGGGATGGTATATATATATATATATATTTATATTCTCCATTGCAGGCCAGTCTGATATCCCATTAATTTTTTCGGATGACGTTACCTCGCCCATGGGCTAGCCATGTTCAGAGGTGTCGTATGAGAAACGTCTTTGCATTTTTACTAATACAAATGTCCAAAATAAATACATAATTTTTTTAAACCAATGACGAGTTCAGAATTCTCGTATTTGAGCAAAGATCATTCGACGTGACTCCTCATTGGGTTTCACTTTTAAAAAAATATCACCTCGTCTCACTCGTATCCAAGATGACGAGGAGATTCGTCCCGGATACTCGGAGAATTTTATAAAATGCACGTGTACTCGGTTCATCGACCAACTCGTGAGATTTATCGAATACGAAAAAAAAAATATATATATAAAAAATCATTCCAGAAAAACTCTTTCGTCATCGGTCGCCATCGAATGCATCATGTTTAATTTTTTTCTACTCTCGTCTTCAAAGAAATATTTTTTTATTATTTCATTTTATATTTTATTTGATGATCGAAGGAATTCGAGATCGAATTCCAGTCTCGAAAGTCCGAGAGACTTTACGTAATCTCATTGAAAATATCCAATATTTCAAATTAAACTCTCGATTGATTAATTATTTGGACATAAATTTAGTTAGCTATGGAAAAAAAAGTGAAAAGGAACAAGTTTTTAAATGATAAATTATAACAAAATTCTCATATAAAATATCATTCGAAGTCAAGAGAGTCCTAAAAGGTTTAAAAAAAAATATATATATATATATATACGAAAAGAAGGATGAATGAGTTTGACAATTTTCTTTTTCTCTATTTTAACGAAGGGTATAAGCTAGTCTGACGAGTTTTGTGTGCCATCTTCGTGATGGAAAATCTTCACGACGAGCCCGGAAAACGAAAGTTTCCGGTCTGAGAAATTCTACGAGTCTCGAAAGTCATCAGGGAATTTTTTACTTCAGGAGAAAAATTTAAACAACGTTAAATGTCTATATTTTCGCTCACAGTTATCAGATCACGACATATCACGTCCCACCTGTAAACTCTATATATATATATATATATATATATATATATATATATATATATATATATATATATATATATATATATATATTATATATATATAATTTAATATATAATTTAATATAATTTATGGACTGATTAACCAATTAATTAACGGCGAAGCTCGTTAGATTACGCACGATCGAAAACGATGCAAAAAAAAAAACAACGCGCGTGAGAGACTCGGATGATGGCTCAGCTTTCTCGATGTAACTAATACGTGTGATGCTATAAAATTAACGTAGACGTAAAAATCTTACGTTTTAATGAGAAATTTTCACAATCTTTTTATGCCCGAAGCCCGAAACCCCTAAAAAATAATTATCTTTAATAAAAAAAAAATTTATTGGTTTTATCAAAATTGCAAGTGTTTTTTTTATTTGTCATGTCACATCGCGATTGCACTTTTTATTAGAGGAATTTTACAATCTTACAAAAGAGTTTTTTTTTTTAAATCTTTTTACTTTTATTTGCGATTATATAAATTAAAAATATTTTACGATTATTATCTTGTAAAAGCGTCTCCAAATATTTTAATTTCTCTATCTCGATATTCAGTAAATCGAGAATTCAATCTGTATCGTTTGTCGTTTATTTATGAGATCGATGTGCACGTAAAATTTATTATGGAAATGTAAGAATTTTTATGTGCACAATAATCTCATATAAAAAGGATTTAAAAAAAAAATGAAATCTTGAATAAATTATTAATTATCATTAATTACTTATTTTTTATTCATTCAAATAAAATTGCCGGTGACTTTAACATTTACCATTTTATATTTATTCAATTCTACTTTTTAATATATTTTCGAAACGATCTAGCGAAAATATTTTTAAAAAATTTGATCAATATTTAAAAAAAAATTTACGCATAATTATATATAAATGACTAATATATATATTTTACGATTATTATTAAATTCATTTTGCAATTTTTTTATCTCACCATCTCGATATTCAGTAAATCATATTTTCGAGATTTAAATTTTTTCTAAAATTGTCAGGGGTTAAGTTCGGAGGTAAAATTTTCTCAGGCAAATTGCCAGTCTTTGAATACTTTCGGGGTTATCGGCGAGTCATCGTGGGAGATCTTACGGTCAACGTGACCTATCCATAAAGTACTCGGCGCTACTACGCAAAGTCATCGACTGACTGAGGTAGCCGTATAGACCTCGGGCAGAGCTCATATGCACCCGAGAAGAGCACGACAAAGTGATTAATTAACGAGCTCTCTCGGGTCATGTGCAGTATTATAATAATGCGAGATATATATATATATATATATATCTCGCATTATTATTTATATATATATATACGCATTATTATATATAAATATATATATATATATATACACACGCATATACGTCTCCATTGGAAGCAAAGTTGGTATACATTATTAAAAGTAACGTGAGAGTGCAAAGGAGTCTCTTGGTCGTTCACGAGTTCGTTTTCTTCTTCCTCGAGATATAACTCGTCGGGACAAAGTATAAGAATCGCAGAGAGAGGCTTAAGAATAAAATCACTTGAAGAAATCGTTGTCGTGTAAGTACAGTATTCTGTAAATATATCTATATATATGTATTAACATAATTATACGGGGCGTCCCATTTTAGCTGTAATAAAGAGACTAAAAAATTGTTAGCTCGATCGAAAAGTCTTCCAAACTAAAATTAAAGATTCGCATTATGAATTTAGTTGGTCTTAATTAATTCCAATTTGTCTTCAATTTTTTGGAGGCAAAATGGTCTATCGTATAAAATTATAGTCGGATTCAGGACGAATCCAACAGGAAAAAAATCGTTCTAGCTTCAAAAATACCAGAGTGATCGCTCCTTAAAGTAAGAATATATCGATGACTTTAACCCATTCGAGACGGCGATTTTTTTCGAATACGGTCCCCAGGAGCGATTTTTTTTTCTTTATAGCGTTCATATTTAATTATTGCACAGACGGGGTGCAACCGGTCTTATAGCCTCGGAAATCAATTGCACACACGGTGTGGAATCGGTCTCGAATGTGTCAAAGTAAAAATATATCGATGACTTTAACCAAGAACGATGATTTTAGATCTGGATTAATTTTTTTTTGCTTACATTCGACTTGTCTTTATTCCGACAATTATTTTTTGACTACAAATTATCGATTCGCCTCGGAGAATCTAAAGGTGACCTTCATCTAACCTTGACGCCAACGCCGTCAACATACACAATACGAGTGTCGTATAAATTTGTGGGCCGAGTTACTGGCACTGTGCCAGTTGCCATAACAATTCATAAGAATTCCTCTTTCCGTCTCTCTCACACTTATTACTTGTCCATAAGACTGTCAGCAATTGGTACAGTGTCAGCAATTGGGCCCACTACCTTAGTTTTCAGATCCTCTATCTCGTGTCTGAAAGACTTTTAAATAAAGAATTGTTTTTTTTTTTTTAGATATTTCATTATTCCAGTTAAAATGGAACACCCTGTATATAAATAAAATCTTGTACATACACATATATATATATATATTCATATGCATTTGTACGTATTTTGTATACATATATGTATAAATGTATAGTAGTCGCTACTTGAGGGTGGGGAAAAAAAGAAGAAGCTACGAATCACGCGGCACTTTCACTCTACTCGGGCGCGGAGAGTATGTCGAGAGGACTTTGGTGTCTCTTCGTGAAGATTCTCCGCGCGCGCGCGTGCGCTCGTGAACTTGCCGGCGCGATTGCGCGAGGTCCATCTCGGCATTTACAAATGGACCCCCCGAAAAAAAAAAAAAAGAGATTCTCTCTTATATACTTATCTCGTGTATAACGAATCACGTACATGCAAAACCGGCAAAAAAAATACCCATATGTTATATATGTATGTCATATAAAAGTCCGACCAAAAAAAAAAAAAAAAACAAAAAAACAAAATGTATATGCATAAATTGCGAGAAAGAGAGAAAAAAATTAAATGGGATGTTCGTGAAACTTCGAAAGCCGAAAATATTATGTATGGGTTTCTGTATATATAGATATACATATTTTTCGCCGTTGGCCACAAAAAATCGAAACAACTTTCCCATTCATAAAATATCTTCGGATATATCCGAGCTGTGTATTTATGTACATATACATATATATATACACGCACACACATATATATATATATATATATATAGCATTGGTGCGTAACATTCGCGGACAGGATTTCTTAATGAGTTTCGTTGAACTTGCTCCTCCAAAGCTCGAGATTCATTTTCAAAAGGATTATATAGTTATACACGTGTATTCGCGTATTACCATTGCATTTACAGAGTCATGCGAGACAGGTAATCCTTTTTTTTTTTTTTTTTTTTTTTTTTTTTTTTTTTAACACTGCAAACTTTTTAACGAATATAATAAAATTTCTACTCATAAATGATTCCTCATTGATAAAAGAAAATTTGAAACTATTTTGAGAATAAAAAAAAAAAATGCAATCAATACTCTCGACCCAAATAAATATTTTTTTACGAATAGAAATTCGTATAAAAAAAAAAAATATTTGATAATTCATAACACGTAGAGCCGAGAATAAAATAAAAATGTTTAAATTTTAATTTCTCAACAAGTGCAACAATTGCACTAAATTGAAAATTTAAATAATAATTTTCTGGAAAATTTATGAATAAATTGCAAATTTAAAGACTCGCAATTAACACTCAACACTCAATTTTGTCATCGAGTTAGAATCAGCTTGAAAAATTCTCTACGACTCTCTGGTATTCAGTCTCTATTTTTTTTTTCTCATCGTTTTCTTTTCACTTTTCACTCCAATGCAATTTCCACTTCTTTTTCCACGTGAAAGTGCGTAAAGCGCGTTAACGCATCACTCCCCTTCCCCATTATCGTATGCATCGTTGCAAACGTCCTTGACGATGAATAATTTAAATTGAATTTATGATAATTATTTTACAAATGTACGAAAAATCATCAATAATCAAATGAAAAATCATTTTCGAAAATAATCGCGAATAAATCATTTTTTTTTTCATCAAATATTCGTAATGAAAAAAATTATTTTTAATTAATCTCAATTGTTGGAAATTTTTTAATATTTTTTTTCACAAGAATTATTGATAACTATATTTTTTTCAATAATAATATATTTATCATTATCATTATGATCCAATGATACCTCGTTATTTGTTTTATTTATTATTATTTAAATTTTTCGGAAGATTTATTGGTAATTATAATTATGAATGATCTCGAATGATTTTTTAAATCGATATGACGTGTTCGAGTGCATCGTTGCATTTCTCGTTTGAAGGCGTGAGCAAGAATGCACTTTTGTATAAAGCAACTCGTGCGTCCCGCTGTGCTTCTATATATATATATATATATATATATATAGTTATAATGCGGCATACACGAGGCTGAGAGCCCGGGGAGAAAGCCAAACCGGCGTGGTTTATCGGCTAAGAAAAGTTTCGATGGCGCAACGGACTTCGATACTCTCTCGTGAGAGAAAAAAAAAAAGAGGCACCCCGAGTCGAGATCTTCGTATGTGATTGATCGGGACTAAAGTTGGAATAAATTCGAGACGATGAGACGCCATATACATAAATTATATAAACAAATCCCACGTTTTGTATAAAAGCAGTGAGTGAACTGGAACATTCCATGGATCTCAGGATTATTTTTGCCAGGAAATGAACGAATGAGATAGTCGAGATTTAAAATCCGAGAATCGAGAGAGTTTAAAAGTATTCACAGACTCTCGTCCATCAGTTTCAATTTTATCGAAGAATTAGATCTTCCTGATCTGAGTCCATATAAAACTTTTAAAGATTTTCTCCTCGAAATTTAAACGAACAAAAATCAGACGAAAAAATGTTTTAGGTAAAAAGAAAAAAAAGTAGAGTAAAACTTCCAATAAATTAATTTGACTTATTAGTTGAATAAAAAATGCCACATCATATAAACTGAAAATTGGATTGGATTTAAAGTTTGACTGTAATCGTAAAAATGAAGTATTAAAAATTCGTTACGAAATAAACAAATCTCGTATGAAAAAAAAAAAGAATTAATTTATTTTTTAACACAGTGACAAAAAAATATTTTCAAGATATTAATTATATATAATTTGATACGAGAAATTCTCTATATATATGTACAAGGGAACATATATCATGATGGGAATAAAATACCTTCGAAAAACTGTAGATGGTATAATAATCAATAATTAGACATTTACTTTTCATGTATGATAAGTAATCATACACGATAATTATTAATAATAAAAAAAAGAAAATCATCAGTGACCTCATTAATTGCATTTAGCACGAGACCCAATGTCAACGGTTGTCAAATCAACGACAAAATAGAAATTAAATGTCAGGTCGTTAATTAACGTATCGCGAGTTTTTTTTTATTCATTTACACGTGCAAGTCTCGTGTAATTTTCGTGTCTTCATCTCGAAAGATTCCTGAAGGCTGTCGAAGGTCGTTGCTGCCATTACTCTCGTGTCCGTTAAATTCTAACGGAACAGAGTATGATCACTGAAATTTTTGTTTTTTTCCATCTCACGAGTAGTTTTTAATACATGCACGCGCATGTATAGAAGCCATTCAACGCCAAATCGACGGTGCTTTCACACATATATTTTTTTTTTCTTCTTGGTATTTTGTAAGAAAAAAAAAAAAATCTCCACGTATTTCCGGATTTTCATAAAATTTGGTGGGCTCGTCATCAACAAATGTGTTCAATCAACCCTGTTAACCGTTATCGATTGCTTTGAATTTTTTTCTCATATTTTAGAAACAATTTTAAGTCCCAAAGAGAATTGAGGCTGCGAAATATCGAGTTTAGTATAAAATACCCAAAATTCCGGATAAAAAAAAAAAATCAAACTAATTTTTTGAGACACAGAACATTTTTTCAATGACAAAAAATGAAACGAAAAAAAATAAATGCAAAACAAAAATTGTAGCCCTTTCGATAACGACTGTACTGTTTTTTGTTCAATCCTAAATTCGTTGCGTACTCTTTCTCGTATTGCCCTACAGTATACTGAGGAGATTTTTTTTTTTTTTTTTTTTAAGGTCACAGTCCTGTTGACTTTGCATGGAATGCCCCGTACGTATGTATTATAATTACTTTCTCCAGGAGACAAACGATCGAGCTGCCGACGTTCGAGTCAAAACTTTTTCCACGTTGGGTCAAAGTGCCCTCGAGAGAGGTCACAGAATCTTCAGAAATCATTTTCATCTCACTGTCTATTATCAGACAGGCGCGCCCATCAAATTTATTTCCTTTATTCAACCTCGGTCTTTAACGATCTAACGTTTTCTCTTCAGTTTGCATTTTTTTTTTCTATTGAAGAATTTATAGATCGAGACTCACGTCACGAACTCGCGAATTACGAATCTATTGATCGCATTTTCGTATGAAGGATTTGAAAAAATTAATATCGTATAAATATACTTACATATATATATATCTATATATTAAACCGTCGAAATATTAATATATATATATGTAAGTATATTTATACATTAATCGAGAATTTACTAACTATTTTTAAAACAGCTTGTAAATTCTCGATACGCCTCTTTTAATTTTAGATCATCGATATTTTATGTATAAAATATATTAAAATGAAAATAGCCATTCGTCCCGGTCAGTTTCAATAACGCAATTATATTTAATTGCACCCGGTATGCTGACTGATGTATATAAAATGTTTATGCACGCGCACACACACACACACAAATATATATATATATATATGTAAATATGATGCCATAAGATACTCAAACGCGCCACATACCAACTAGGTCGACGAAATTACAAATTTATGCCAGTAGCGTGTTTGAGTTTCGCAGAGTAATTTCATGATACCTAGTTAAAACAGGAGGAATCGGGATAATGAGACTTGACTTGAGTCTGTAAGAATTGACCAATAAGATTATAATCCAAAACTAACGATCGATTGATGGTAAAATATATATATTTTTTTGTCAAGCCAGAATTGGCTGCATTTGAATAAAGCTTCTCGTTATTTTTCATTAATACTGAAATGTAGCCAGAATTGGCTGCATTTGAATAAAGCTTCTCGTTATTTTTCATTAATACTGAAATGTAGCCAGAATTGGCTGCATTTGAATAAAGCTTCTCGTTATTTTTCATTAATATTGAAATGTAGCGAGAATTGGCTGCATTTGAATAAAGATCTCTGATCGATTGAATCCACTCATAAAAATTATTTAAAATCATTTTTCATTTATTTGTACAAAATAGATAGAAAATTATACAAAAATTTATTTTTTGTGATATTTTTTCCAACCAATTGTATCAGCTCGTAAAAATTATTCGTAATTTTTATCTTTTGTTATTTTTCACGAATCAATTATTATTCTCTGGCAATAATGATTTAGAAAATCATTTATCATTTTCTTTGTTCCAATATACATTTCTTTACGCATTAAAATTTTCTATTTCCAAAACCCAACTAATATGAATAAAGATTTATTTTTGTATCCGTTGTTTTTTTTTTTTTTTAATTCGTGAGCGAAACTCGCAAATCTTCTGTTTGAGGATCGTCCCGCAGTGCGTATGGGAGAGAAGAAAGTTGTTGTCGCGAAACTCTCGGGCAATGAAACTCTCGAATCTCATATAAACATGAATCACAATCGACCACTTTTACGTGAACTTGTGGAAAAACTCAAACTTGCTTGTTCATTTGCGCTGACTTTGAAAATTACCTCATAACCTCGAACTCAGCGTCCAGAAAATCAAGAGGTCGAGAAAAAAACAAACTATAAAGTTTATCATGATATTTTTGTTCAATATTCAATCGGTGCAATTTTATAAAATGCTCAATTGATCAATTTAGTCGCGTGCTTGACCCACACTGCGCGTCAGAATGGCGCGAAAAATTGCGTGAATTCAAACATCGGAAAAAATCTAGCATAAAAAAACCAGCTCTCTTTTATTTCAAGGTGAATAAATTCTTCGTAACGCCTTCCAGAATAAAATAAAACGTCACTTTTGTACGGAGAATAAATTGAATAAAAATTGTATTTTTCCTACGATAAGTATCCTCAAAATTGTGGTCCATCACTGTCACTTGAAATCACGAAATTAATCCGAGCCACCACCGTGTTTTTAATTATCGTATTATGCCCACAAAACAGAGGTGTTAACGAGAATATATTTAAAAGAAGACTATTAAATGCACAATTGGGATGAGCAGTTTCGTACTCACCAAACGCATGATGCTTTCTGTGAGCTGCGACGATTCGTTCCCGGCTTTTACACGACGGAAGAGATGAATCTCAAAGTCTCTCGTTATATTCCATGTGCCATGTGAGGACAGAGGAGCTACGATGCGCGCGACGGTTGCGCGAGAGCGGCGCGGAAGGGAAACTCTCAGTCATCACGTAGCCGTGCACCGTGATGGAGGGGGGAGGGAGCGACTGATGGGAGCGAAAAGAAAGAAAATTGAGAGCGTCTGGTAGTAAGCACAGCGCGGTAAATCGCCTCAAGTTATTCATGCTCTCGCCGCACTTTCGGGCTCTGTAATACACACACACACACACTGTATATATAAATACAGTCACGCTTTTTGCCAGAATCGACTGACAATTCGTACACGCATCGCACGAGCTCAACAAATGCGAGAATCTGCTGGCTCTCACGAGAATCACGAAATTGCGCGCGTGTGTTCTAATGACCCACTTGTATATATGTACATACAGTTAATTATCACCCAGCGCATTATTTCCAGAATTGAAGACTCGATAGAAACAAAAAGAGACACGAGGGAGATAAAGTGTCAGCCATTAGTCGCTTGATAAAATTTAATGAAAGTTTTGTTGTTAATCGGTGAAAGAAATAATGTTTGGCGGAACAAAGGGGCAGGGGGGAGAAAACTTTGTTATTACTCAATGTAAGGAATCTTGGGAGATGTACGACCGTCCTGAAAGCAATAAAAAGATCTAGTGACTTCGGATTATCCTACGTATTTTTTTAAGGTTAAATTGTGAGATGGGCACTTTATTAGGTAGCACTATTAAGTTTTGTTCTTAAATTATATTTGAGTTAAAATGTTTGTACGGTTATCGTCATGCCAGTCTGATTCAGTCGAGTTCAGAGGGGCCAAGAGAGATCACACGCATTACGCGTTGCTTACAATCCATGACGAGCTCAGCTGTTGTTTTGTATGCAACTAAATCCTATTTAATTGTCATCGAGTCGGTAATTGGTTGTGCAGCCAAGCCATAATATATAATCTAGGTGACGGTGAATTTATACCAGCCATATCATAACTGCGAATATTAGTGTGACGAGTCTTCCACGCACTCGAACATAACCTAACATTTGCCGGTTACTTTTATTAGAGTCACATTAATTCAGCCATACAACAAGTATTAGAATAAATCTCAGGTCTCAACCGTCATCTCGCGCTCTCGCTCGCTCAGTCGTTGACTCGCACTCTCACTTCGTGCCTTTGATTGGTGCGGCGATGGTCACAGCTATGTAATTTCTGATTGGCTCGTAAGGAGCGGGTGGGGGTGTAATTCCAGCCGTCGTTGCTCGTTCATTCCGCGCGCTCCGATTGGCTCGGTGGTGGGCACGCTTGTAATTGGCGGGTGGCGGGCGGGTGGGGATATTCATTGATTTGCCTGTATATAAGTGAGGCTGCTACGGTCTACAGACCATTTGTTCCTTGGACTGTTCCGAGAGTAGTCGGACTTAAATAACGTAGTAGAGGTCTTTAGCAATTTCATAATCTGAGGCTATCAGCTCTTTTTAGAGCTGCTTATTTACGTACGACGATATTTCCTCCCGTCTTCGATAACGTGGGACGATTCTAGCAATGGCTCTTTTCAGAGCCACCTGAACGACTTTGCAAAATGGATTTCTCATTTTAACCTTCTTTCGTCCTTGGACGCACACTATCCTGTTCTTCCTGCAGGATGTCCGCTGATACGTGCTCCTGGCACCGTTCGATCTTTTCCCTCTCGCATACTCAGACGTATGCAAAGGCTACCATACTCCTGTAAAACGCCCGCCAGTTCGTAATTTGGCAATTCTAATGCGGATGATCGTCACCCGAGACCGTGCTCCTGCAGGAAGCTCGCTGGTATGAGCTCTGATCTTTTTCACTCGTCCCTCCCTTACCTCGTATCCTTATTCAATCCCTCTCAATGTTATTTAACAAAATAACAAATTTTACAAGATACTCACATTGTTAATTTTTGATATTTTATCTATTTCGGTGGGACAAGCGATAAAAAAAATAAACGGTTACTATTTTAGGGTTTACTTCAAAATTGAACTTATACTTGCATTTTGTTTTCCGATATTTACAACAATATTAAAATAATACAGAGTATATGAAATTGATGAAATTTTGAAATTTTTCTATCTTGGCTTGCCGAGATAATGCTTTGGGCAGGAACAAATATTGTATTGAATCGATGGGAAAAAAATCACATTAATAGGGAAATCAATGAAACCACCAACAATAATTTTAATATATATTTTGTTGTACAACAAAAAATCACTTGCATCGTTCCAGATATCATTACGATTTAAATATTATCTAAGCCTTTTGCTGTATTATGAATAATTGTGTGATTTGCTCGATAAATAATTACATTCGGAAAATTTTGTATTGTAATCCTTAAAAATGTTAAAATCCATTTCTGGCAAAAAGTGGAGGGGAGAGTTATATATACATATATGGATACATAGAAAAGCCGGTGAGTAGGGAAAATTCGAGCAGTAAGTCGCGAACAGCAGCAGTGCCAAGTCTATAAAACGATGGCGGCCGTTCATTTCACTAAATTTTCATTCCGCTCGCCCGTACTTTTCTCCTATCGAGAATACTTGCGCTGAAATTATTTGACTGTCTCGTAGCTCTTCACAACGAGCAAAAATGGTACGTCGTTAATCGCGTAGCGTCATTTCGATTGTTGAAAATTCGTTTTTTTTTCCTCTGTATGTTGTCCCTGCGAGTGATGAAATAATGATGGGCAGGCTAAAACTACCATAACCTCATTTAACATGCGCGCGACCTTGTCCTTGAAACAGCTGACGCGACCAATTTCATATTGTTATCATTTTATTTTTCCATCATTTTTCCATGTAAGCGATCCTTGATGAAAAATAAACAAATTATATTTTCCTTTTCCCTCAAAAATCCTGGAATTCTTTTTATTTCTACTTTACGAGCGTCGATGACGCAATAATTCGAGGTTATGTGTACACGCAGAATCGCCCTGGTGGGTCTGTCGACGATGGTAATGAGAGTGCTGACGAACAGGAAGAATCTTCCTCGTCGTCCATCGTAGTCGAGGATGCACTCGCGTCATTTCGCGAACAATGGCAGAGAGAATTGGAAATATCGCCGAAGCACGCTTATGCGAATTTTCAAACATCCAAACAGCCTGATAATGTAGGAGGCAAAGATGACAATTCTTCGATTGAAAATAAGGTGATTATTCAATCTGGTGAATTTACCAAGCGAGATTCAAATTTTACACTGATCTTGATTTTTATTAAAATTTATAAAAATAATTTAGTTACATAATTTAGAAAATTCTTTTTAATGAAATATTATTTTGCAAGTAAAAATAGCTAAAAAAAAAAATTACGTTGAGTTTTTTAGTGTTGATTTTTTTTTTTCTTTACATTCTACAAAATTTAAGTTTCTTTATCGTTTTTTTGCAGCATCTGATATCAAATTTTCTCGGAGTTTATTGTATTTAGTCAAAAAAATTTATATCAATAGGAAAAAACAAAATTTTGGTATATTTTACAAAAAAATTCTTAATTTCATGAATTCTCGAGCCTTTTATCAATTTTTACTAAATTTCGATATGATTTTTCAAAAAAAATTGGAATTCTATCAAATCCGAGCGGTACAAATTTTACGAAAAATCATAGTAAACAATTTATGGCTTTGGGTGTACACAAATTTTTAGCATGGCAGCTCGAGTTGCGAAAGTTTATTTTTCAAAATATTCTAAACTTAATTATTATTTTTGACCTTAAGGGCTATTAAAAAAAATTTATAATTATTGGTTAAAATTAGACAATTAATTTTTCAGGCAAAAAAATTATTTCTGAAGGGCATAGAGCATGAGCAGACTGGCCGTTTGTACGAGGCTATACAATTTTACAAGCGTGCAGTTCAGTTGGTGCCTGACATTGAATTTCGTCTCTACGAATCGACAAAGCCAAAAAATCGCGACAGATCCGAGACAGATGAAAGAATCGAAAGTGGAGAAAATCGAGTAGCGGATGAAAACTCGACAGATGACGATATAATCGAGGAGGATGAGGACATTGATTTATTTGGAAAATTGTCAAGAATCGTCGCTCGCAATCGATGCGTTTGTTATCCACGTTTCGAGCAAAGTGTGAGAGTCCATTATTTTTTTCACTAATTTGGTAAAAAAAAAAAATTTTTATTTATATTTACCACGAAAATGATAATTTTCTTTTCTCCTCACAAAATCAAAATTTATTAAGGAAAAATGATAATTTTTTTTGGTTCACAGACAACACACGTATCAGCATTGCCAATGGAAATTATTCTCTATATTTTACGATGGGTTGTATCATCAGAGCTCGATTTACGATCGCTCGAAATGTTTTCACGTGTATGCCGCGGATTTTTCATATCCGCGAGAGATCCAGAAATTTGGCGATTGGCCTGCGTTAGAGTTTGGGGAGTAAATTGTGGAAATTACGAGCCAAAATATTCATCCTGGCGAGAAATGTATCTCCATCGTCCAAGATTGCGTTACAACGGCTGTTACATAAGCAAAACGACTTATATTCGTCATGGTGAAAATAGCTTTCAGGATCAATTTTATCGTCCCTGGCATCTCGTCGAGTACTACAGATACATCAGGTTTTTTTTTTTTTTAATTTTACATTTTTTTTTTTTTTAATTTTTATTGCTTCAATTGTTAAGAAATTTGCGATGAGGAGTATTTTTGTAAAAGTCTAGAAGGGAATTTCACTTCTGAATGTGATGTTTCTCCTTTTTTTTCCCGCAGATTCTTTCCCGAGGGTCGAGTTTTGATGCTGACATCGACGGAAGATGCTCAAAGTTGCGTCAACGCTCTGAAATATCGCACACCAAGAAATTCGACGGTTCTAATTGGTCATTACAGACTTCACGATAATTGCGTGACTTTGGTCCTAAAAAAGCAAACGACAAAAATATCTAACGTGTCCGAACGTTCATACAGGAGAAAAAAACGTGAGGTTGTTCACGATAGTGGCGAGCAAACGTTTCACATTGTGAGTAAAGAATTATTATTTTCTGATGCAGTGAGAGAAGCAAAATATCGATGGTCTGAAATGAAAAGGGATAATCGATTATGTTGGCCGTTCGAAATACGCGATTTCGGATTTTGATCATGAGTTGAATCCCAATTTTTAACTTAAATATTAATTTGAATAAATTAGAATGTAAGATCAAACTTACGGTCAATTTTAAGATCAAACTCATGACTAAAAATTCCAACCTTGGACGATCGATATTGATAATAAAAAATTTTAACAATCAATTTTATCACTCTGATTTTCTCTTTTGTCGTCTCTTTGTAGGAGTTCGAGATACAAAATCATCACAAACGAGTAAATTCGCAATTGGCCTGGCTCGAGTACAATATATTTACAAAATACAAAAATGGACAAGAGGCCACGATGTGTCTGACTGTTACCGGTCGTTATCCATCTTGTAAATTCAGTCGAGTCAAGAGTTACACCCAAGAAAGCGATGCACCATTGCAATAACTCTAGTGAGTCAAGTCAGATCGAAATTTTTTTGAGAAAAATATATTTAAAAAAAAGTTTATTTAAAATATAAAATTAAATTAAATTTCTTTAATTAAATTTAATTAATTAAACTATATAGATATTTTATTCAATAAATAAAATGAATATTTATATAGAAAATTATAATTATTACAATAGTTTATTAATATTATTACGGAAATTTGAATTAATTTAGAGGAAAAATTGACGAATGCGATGCATTTCAAGTGCATGTAAACCATTTTTTTTTTTTTAAAGAGAGACAGGATGAAAAAAAAGTGAGAAATATTCGCTTGTAAATTTATTCCTCCCACGTTCACGCGATGTGTAAATAGATAATTTTTTGCATCGTCACCGATAAATAATGAAGATTTTTCTTCAGTCCGGAAAATAGGTCAGGACGAAATATGGAAAAAATAAGCGTGTTGGTTGGGATTGAAAATTGATTTATTTCCATTACAATCGTCGATAATTCTTGTTTTTGGTCAATCCTTAAAGCTCAAAGTCGCCGAGTTAACCATAATAAATATTTTCTTTTCTCTCTCGCGCTCTCTCTCTCTCTCTCTCTCTTCTTCGCCTCAATACCTTTCGATTGTTTCGTGAAGCCAAGATCGAAGTGCTAAATTTTTACTTTAGCGAGAAAAATTCATAAATTGGAGAAAGAGATTAAGGAAGGAATAAAATTTTATCTATCTACACCTTTTTTTTTTGTCGCTATTTTACGATTTTTATCGAAGTATAAAATATTGCTGCAACGATCGGCGAGAGACGAAAACGGAAATATCCGCGCGCTCTGCCTGTAATGTTTCTTTTTTCTTTTTTTTTTTTTTTCATTCTCATATTTTTTCTCGTGTGTATTTGGCAAACGCGATCGGACAACAATGCCTAAAATTTTTCACGCCCTGTAAATACTTCGAAGATTCTAATATAGCGATTTCTTTTTTCTATTCTCTCTCTCTCTCTCTCTCTTCTGAAATTGTCTACACTATTATTGTACATAATTGATCTAAGCGATTGCTAAGCAACGAGAAAAAAATCGATGATTTTGTTTTTTTTTTCTCGTATTTTTCTCAATCGTCGATTATTTGGTTTTTGAAACAACTTTATCTAGGGGGAAAAAAAAACAATTTGGGTACCTCGATAGCGTGGAAGCGTTTACGGTCCAACTTCATTTTTCTTATCATCCTCATAAACCCAAAGCCAAAAAAAAATAGCACACGTGTGTATTGAACAATTGTATCGAAAAATCGTGCACGATCACCAAAACGCTCTTAATATTTGCAGCGTTATTGCAAATTTTACAATAACCGATAATTATTTTTTATGTGCTTAAAATGGTATTTTATTTTTTTAACAATAATTTTTTACGATTCAGTCGTGATTCGCGTGGCTCAGGCGATTTTAAACGGTCTGAAATTGGCAAAAACCTTTTTTTTTTCGCTTATTTTGCCAAAGTCTATTTTACGGACACGTAAACGACCTAAATGCATTTGTACTCAGGTCTTCTTTTTCCCCGCTTGATCATCCACGTTATCGATTAATCTTTATAATAATTCACCTAGAGCGTTAAAAGGATTTGTTTATCTATTTTTTTTTCTTTCCCCTCTAGGACTAGATTACTACATGCAAACTTTTTTTTTTTCTCCTCCACTACATTAGTAATTAATAATATAACTTCGATGGTTCCCATCAAATAGCCAACACGAGGGTGCCTTGCGACGCCCCGATAACAACCGCACGTATATCTTTGTCATTTTATGTTTTTTTTTCTTTTTTTTTTGCTTTGTTTCATTTTTTTCCCTAATTTAATCACAGATTGCACCGAAGATCAATCTTCTATGCTTTTGAATCACAGTTCCACGTGGCTCGAAGGCTGGAAGTTGGTTGTGTATTGCGCTTAATTGTGGTTTTTTTTCCTCTGTTTTTTTTTCATATTTTTTTCTCCTCTTTTTTTAAATATTTGTTATCTTCTCTCTCATTTAAAATTCTCGTCGTAGAGAATCAACGGTTTTGAACGCCATTTTTGTTTCTTTCGGCTTTTTTTTAAAGTTATTATTTACAAATTATCGTTCTTATATTGGAATTTTTTGTTGTTTTTTTTTTTTTTTTTTTTTTTTACGGATTTAACTGACGAGAATCACAGCTCGTCGTGTCTCGCGACATTGTTGACGTTGCTTACACCGCAAGCCGACGGATTTGTCATCCAAACGAGATCCTGAACAGTCGCAGAGTGCATCGACCATACGGCCATAACGACCACGACGTGCATTATATTGTGAGAATTTAAGACTATGTCGACCTGACCGGGCAGCCATTTTTCTGGTATTCTTAGAGCCCCGATACTTCCTCCAACCACCGCGACAAGATCCTGAAAAATAAGAAATGTTATAATTTAATATTTACGAGATTTTTTTTGTGTTAAAAAAGGCCGACAGCGCCACTTTGGCCTCACACACGTAGCGGCCAAATTTTGCAACAGTCCCTAATATGGTATGAAACATTTTTTTTTTTAATTATCTTGGAAATAGTGAATTATTATTGCTGAGCCCCTTCATATTATTTCAGCATTAATGAGTGATGATAATTTTATTGCATATCGAGAAATAGGAAATTGAAAAAGCGTCTGAATTCGAAGTACCCGCGACACACGTCAGTGCCTGTGGCGCCACCATCGAACCTTGCGCGATCTCATTCAGCATGTACCGACATCTGGTGGATAAATCTCAAATCTCACAATTATAATAATCATATTTATTTTTCTTAGATCTATTTTGACAAATGACGTAAATTCGTAATTTTTGGCAAGCTTTTCGTCGTGATAAAATTCCCGTGATTATGTCTGTCTCGGCGGTGATAAATTATTCCACGTGGGTTAAAATTTTTACTCACTTGAAGTACTATATGCGTCAGGGCTTCGGGATTACCGCCGCCTATGCGAAAGCATCTCAACGTTAGAAAAAGCATCCTCATCATAAAAGGGGGCGAGAAGCATAGACGTCTCTCCCACGGCGAACTTGCTCTCATTGCCTGGTAAATTGCCAAAAAAAAAATCATAAGATTATCATACTCGACGTTTTAAAAAAAATAATAACAATATTCTATGGAATTTTTTTTTCCTCATTATTTTTATCGAGTCGTAAAAAAAATTAAAAAAATCGTTATAGAAAATTTTAAAATTTTTAGAAAGAATTCGTTTACCTTGAAAAGGCCCCAAAGACTCAGACAGCAATAGGCCATTATGAAAAAATGCCACAATACGCTTGGTAGACAGTGAACAGAAGCGGCGATCATCGGTATCGCGCCTTGAATTTTAAATATTTATTTATTCGACGCGATAACTTTTTCCTTTTTTTTTTTTTTTAACGATAAATTATTGATCGTCATCGAATATGATTCTTAAAAGATATTTTTTCGCTTATCCATATTCATCTTTTTTGTAATTAATATTATTTGAAAAAAATAAATAAATAAATAAAAAGACTCACCCACGCTCTGACAGACCCAAATCCCGAGCATATCGAGCTTTAGGAGCCTCATGTAAAATGCCTCCCCGTAATTCAAGTTCATGAAGAGATGATAGAGAAACGAGCCAATCCAGGGACTTACGGCACCGATCAAATGACACCAGGATAGAAAACGGGTAAAATAGCCCTGTGACCCCCATGGCAGAAGATACGGGACCGTCAGCAGTATGTACAGAATTGCTAGACCTGCACGATACAGAGAAAAAAAATAAACAATTTTCATTAAAAAAAATTTAATAAAATTATCGGGTAGTTTAAAAAAACAATTAAATCTTGCCTCAAAATTTAATCCGATTATCTTAATTGAATTGACGAATGAAAAAAATGTCAAACTTTTCAAAAACGACCTTTAACGACCTCGAGAATTATGGAATAAAAATTAACGAATAATGTATTAAAAATTTATTCTTCAAAGAGCAATTTGACAGATGCAATAATATAGATCAAAATCTCGATAAAAATTTGCCTATTCAACTCGTAAGTAGAAAAAGGTCCATCGTGAACTCTATTACGAGATTATTGAGTATGGCGATAGTTTGAGGATTTATAATAACGCCTCGTGTCGTTCCATATCGACTTTAATTCACTATATATATATATATATATATATATATATATATATATATATATATATATATATATATAATACACATGTATAATATAATAGAATAAAACTTGAACACGTGACGATAAATATAATAGGAATAAAACACCCACCCACTTTTCCTATTCATAATGAAAACGATGATATAATTATTTTATCGTAATGAGCATTTTCATTCGTGCGAGGCGACATCTGGGGGGACGCGGGAGTAGCTTTAGCTCTTTATTTGCATGTCTTACGCTCCTTGAGCACGCAACCGCAACGAGCGTCACAAACTCTTCGTGAGAGAGAGAGAGCGAGAGATGGGCTGTTGAAATATAAAACAAAAAAAAATAAAAAATAAAGAGAGAAGTAAAGTAAGAAAAATATGAAGCACGTGTATACATTTAGTACCTCGAGAGAGTCCTCAGAGCGCCCTCTGCCTCTCTCTCTCGCTCGGCCTCGTGCTCTGACCCAGTAAGATTTTATTTCAACGCGGTTACATTGGGTCGATACTTGCAGCTCCTGCTCTCTCTCCAGTTCTTTTGTACACATATATTTATATGTGTATACACAGGATGCAAACACGCGCTTTCTTTTTCAATGCACGCGAGAGTGCTTTATAGACTTCTTTTTTGCATTTTGAATTGAAAAGAATTTTCTAAAATTTCATGTCCAACATTTCGTCGCTTTTCGTATAACAGAATTTTTTATTCTTCATATCTCGATATACCATGTATAAACGTGATACAAGTACTCGCTTTTTCATTTTTTTTATTATTATTAAAAAGAAGAAATGTTGAAAAAAAAATTATCTGAATTTTTTTGAGTTTATGAAAAAAAAAGAATTTTCAAAAAAATTCGACGTATTTAATTTTTTCTCGATTCATACATCGGAAATCATATATATATATATATAGATATGAGCTTGTTTATGCACTCAGCAACTTATAATTAGTTCCTTGAGCGCGAGAGGGACAATCGTATTTGTCTTTCTTCAATTGACTTTTTTTTTATTATTATACTTACGTGCCGCGTGAACAATGTATGGCGAGAGATAATCGTAAAAAGGCAAATGTGCTGGGTAATCTTATCAGTGAACAATTCGGCCCCAGGAAATAGACACTTGGTCCCGAATTATATATATATATATGTATATATGTATTTATTTATTTATTTATTTACTTATTTATTTATTTATTTATTTAAATAAATAGTGATTTTAACACCAGAGTGGGACCACTGGGACTGATTTCTTGCGTTCATTTACTCGTTGGTTCAGCCCATACATGGGCTAAAAGACACAAGACACGACCTCGCGCCTTTTCCACAAAGCATAAAAGTTCAATACAGAGTTCTACTCAGCATTTAAATAAAAATAAAAAATCGCACAACATTTTTTACATTTTTTTTAGACTTTTTGACGAAAAAAAGAAAGAATTTTCGACAAATCAAATTTTTTGTTGAAAACATTGTTAAATAAATATTTCGTATAGAAGAGGGATTTTTTTTTATTCATAAAAAACAAAATTTCAAAGAATTTTTGTTTATTGAGGGGAAGAAAAAAAAACGAAATTCATCGAGCTCGTAAAATCTCGTGTGTTATGAGTGAGGCGGTGGCTGATCGATCGTGGTGTTTATCGAGGGACAAAATTAAAGGGAGTGCTCGACCGATTGTATCACATGACCCGGAATCGAAGCCAAATTTATTAAGCCAATTGAGCGTGACTTTGATCGTTTCGGTGAAACTTTCAGGGTGCAAAATATGAAAAAATTATTTTACGAAAATAATAATAATAATAAAATTTGTAGAATTTCTAAGGTGACAATGAAATATTGCGCTTGCATTTGAGGCGCTGTGAAATCTCGTGAGGTGTGACATTATAATTCAAAAGTGTGAGAGAGAAGAGGGGATGAGTAATTTTGCGTCCTCGATTAAGAATCAGCATCGTTCTCTTTTTTTCTGGGGACGTAAAGTTTGAATTACGCTTTTACAATTATTCCGAAGGGAGAGAAAATCGAGAAAAACTTAGCGAGACTATCTCGTGTCAGTTCTGATCGTGCCAGTCGATCACTCTCAATACCTTTTTTTTTTCTTTTTTTTGCTTTACTTGCAACCCGGAAAAACTTCGAGTCCCAGAGTCGAAAAGAAAGAGCCATCGGGCTCGACAACAAAAAAAAAGATAATTTTTGAATTGTTGAAATAACTGTAAAAATATTTTCTTATATATTTTGAACGATATAATATATGAGCTGAGAGTGAATATAAAAAATAATTAAATCATCAAAGTATTTATAGAACGTTTATAATTAATATGGAATAATTGCGTTATTATTTGATCGGTGCGTGTCAGAGGCTTCTCCTAATATATGATCCATACAATTTTTTCATTTTTATCTTTTGGCTCTAAAAAAAAAATGAAAATTTGTGTCGAATCAGTTCAATTACTCGAATGGCATTCTTGAATATTTCGAGAATTTTTAATAATAATAATAATAATATAATTGAGTTGCTTCTGCTGTCGTGACCGCTGAATCGATCGCCACACACATAACTCCCGCAATGCGTTGCGCTTTCACCTATCTTGGCGTCTCACAATCAGCTGGGAGAGTTCTCCCTCCTCTGAGAAAATTGTTTTGTTATTTTTTTTTTTATTTTTTTTTTTTTTGCGGAAGTTGTCCTTGAGATTTGAAAACCTTGACCTTAATACCAGTGTCAGAGTTGATCCGTTTAGTAGGGATTATTTTTTTTTTATAGCGAATACTTGTCCAGCCTGTCCGAACTGTCTCGGGTCTCGCGACTAACAAGATTTTCTATGCAATACTGTTTTATTAATACTCTTTTACATGTACAATCGCGAGAGATAAGCCGATGATGTAAAAAAATGTTCATACCGAATAAAAATTATTGATTAAAATTGAATAAAAATCGATATCGATCGAGAATTAAATTAAGATCGGAATTGAATGTAAAGAAATGAAAAGTGGAATTAAAATTGGACAGAAATCGAGTCATTGGTGACCCAGGTGTGCATCAAAGGGTCAAATAAAAATTGGATCAAATATCAATTTATCGATTTAACAATTATATGGAAATAAATAATTTTATATTTTTTTGGATTTTACTACTTCGTTGTATGTAAACAAATCGTCGTGGCAAGCATCCAAATGCCATTCGATAATTCCAAAAGTATTTTATTTTTCCTTATCATTATATTCATATTAAAAGTTTCAAAAAAAAATCGTCATAATCGCCTTTTTGCTCTCGATAAACGCGCGCCATAAATTCAAAATTGATGAAATTTAACGATGGGAGAAAAAAAAATTAACGCACCTTACGAAAATCGAGCTAAAACTCACGAAGGTTTGCAACGATATACATATATGCGCGTGCCTCGAGTTGATCAAATTTTCGAGCGTAAATCCAAATATTTATTCCCGACGGTATCGGCGAATAGCAAACACGATGCATCCTCCTATTTGCGTCTAACGATAATTAATCCCAAATGTGACTCTCTCAATGCTTCATTTCCTCGAGTTAAATTATTATATGCAAAGTTTCGAGATCCGGAGGGCAAATTCGTAGATTGCAATCGTCGTACAATTAAAGACAAATAAAAAACAAAACATATATATATATAGTTGTAGTAAAGTTTTTATTTCAAATTAAGTGATAAAAAAGAATACATCGCGGCAGAAATGGGAAGAAGAAATATTATTGAAATAATAATAACGATTATAACAAATGACAAGCGTGCTAAAATAGATTTAAAAATTAAACGCAAACAAAAATAGAATGTAGATATAAAAAAAAGTGTTTATTAAAAATTATGCGATAAATAAAATACATCGCGGCAGAAATGGCGTAAGAAAAAGTATTCGATCAATAATAATAATAATAAATGGAAGAAAAATCGTCGTGTCCGTGATGTTGGCTGTGATAAATACTTTTCGCCGTGAGCGCGAGTCTAACGAGCGTGCCAAAGCGTTAATTATATCGTATGTGTGCAATTCTTGGGCATTTGGTCAAATGCAGCGTTATAAGCGAAGAATCCGTGAATTGAGTGCAGGAAATAAAAAGACGATTAAATGGGATATAACAGGAGTGTGCGTTCATTAAATCGTTTACGCTATCATATATAGTTGCAGTTTATTTTTTGGCATTCGTGCACAATGAGATTGACGAACGAGAAGAAATAAGAAATGCAATTTTTATAATTTAATTATATAAAAACTTTTATAATTTACTAACTATTATAATTTAATTATATTAAAATAAAAACATCATTCAAAAATTACGTAAAATGAGGATGCAATTAAATTATAGCTATAAATTGTTAATAGTTTTTTTCTAAATTGTTATTAATGAAATTTCATACTTTTCTCGTAATTCTACAATAATTTTTCTACGAGGTCGCTAAAAATAATAAAAAAAAAAATGAATTTCAATACATTATTAACCAAATGGAATAATTTTTTCGTTATCTCGATTTAAATAATAAGAAAATAATAATATCTATAATTGTTCCATCTACAAAAATCAACCACCAAAATCCTAAAAAATTCTACCGGAAGTCCTACACGTTCCATTTGCTAATTTCTCATCGCAGCTCTCAGCGAGGCCCAAAAAAAAAAAAAAAATCCCTCTTCTTGTCTCTGTCAAATACGACTCACCGTGAGTCAGGATGTTGACAGTTTCATTGTGTAGATAGAAAAGGCTTCGTACACAACCGACGAAAGTCATGAGGGGTCTGTATCCTGTTCTGATGTGCGGATTAAATTGTAGATGTCGCGGCATTTCGTTCCAATTTTTAAGAATAATTTTTTCCACCTCAGGCAGCACGTTTTTTTCATGATTTTCATCATTGAGATCGTGATGATGAGTTTTGATGATTGGGGATGTATCATTAGATGATAAACGTCTCGAGGTGGAGGTGTCATCATAACTGTTAATATTTGTTGTTGTCGTCGACGTCGTCGACGTCGTCCTCCTCGTTGTTTGAGCCTCGAGAGGCTCCTCCGGGCCCGTCGTGATCGCGTCGGGATTCTCGACGACGTGGACGTCGTCGTTGTCGTCGTCTCCGTTGTCCTTGTCCTTGTCGTCGTCGTCGTCGTTTTCGTCGTTTTTGTTTATGTCTTTGTCGTTATTATGGTCGCGGCGGCCGGAGAACCCCGCGCCCAGTTCGGTTACCTCGGAAGTAACGAGCAAGACTTCCGCATGGCGCGGCAGCTCGGCCGACAGTGCGAGACACCGAGGCTCTTACTCGTAATATTAACGAGAAACAAATGATAAAAACACCCACACACACATACGATGAGCTTCGCGGCTGCTGCTTCTGCAGCAGCAGCAGCAGCAGCAGCATCGGTAAACGAAGCTGCGCGCCTGCGGTTAACGCGATCTTCAGCGCCATCAACCGCCTAGCGGAGCTCGCGAGAACCCGCCAAACTCCCGGCTAGCGCAGAGTCTTCTCCTCCCCCTCCCTCGCTTCTGGCCGTCGTGACTTGACGCTTTCTCACACCTTCGTGTATGACGAGACGCACTGCCGTTAAACTTGCCGCTGTGTTTCTGATCCTACAACAACGTAAACTCTCTCTCTCTCCCTCCCCCTCTCTCCATCTGTTCATTTCTCTCTCGCGCCATTCCCGTATCTATTGCTTTCGCTCTCATATCCCTCTACTGTCCCTCGTTTGCCCTTTCTCTTTTTCGCTCCTTCCTCTACCCCCACTTTTGCCGTTTCTCATCCCCCTGAATCGTTCTTCCTCACTGTTTTTCTTTTTCTCGTTCTGCACCTGCTTGGCTTTCTCTTTGCTTCAATCCCCTCCATCACCCTCATTCTCGTCCTCTCCTTTCCCCTCTTGCGCTTCCTCTCCCTCCCCCTTTCTCTTCTGCCCCAGCATCGCTCTCTTCTCCGCTAACCCTCTGTCGCTATTTGTCTCCAGACGCTCTCTCTCTCTCTCTTTCTCGCCTTCTTACCCTTCCTCTGTCTCTCTTTTTTCACCCTCTCTCTCTCTCTGTTTTCATCACTCTTTCCCTTTTTCCTTCGATCCAAATCCTCTTTGTACCTGCATGCGATCTATTTTTCCGCCTCTCTCTCTCTCTCTCTATCTGTACCTGCTCGTTGTTGCCCCAAACCCTCCAAAAACTCTCCCTCTCAAATTCTCGCGAACCTACATCTCGTTTCCATGGTTACGTTATCGACCCCATGTCGAACGTACACTTGAGGATAATAAGCCGTATGAAAATCCCCCACGGGAATGAGAAAGGGAGAGAGAAATAGGGGTGGGGGTGGCGAGAGGGGTTGGGGTAAATGGTGAGTTGAATTTGTGTATGTGTGAGAATGTATGACACTAGGTCGAAAGAAGAGGCGACCTCGGTCACGGTCGAGATCGTTTCTTCCCCGGGTATCGGCATCAAAAACTTCCCCCTCAGGCCTTCTGTGTGTGTTACGAGACTGCGGGCGCGCGGGCTCTTCTCGAGAAAAGCTGTCCCCGGTTATTGCTGCTGGCATAATGTCGATCTAGTCCATCGTCCAAGTCCAACCAATTTTTTCCGTGGTGATAAGGGATAAATAAATGATTTGGGTCAGCATTAAATTAGGATTGAGGACTCAAAGTAAAATTTTTTACAACCCCAAATTCTTAATAATTAATAACAATGAGAATAATGCTTATGTGAAGAAAAAAACCATCGAAAAAAAAAAGTACAATCGATATTTATCACTAAATCAGATCTAAGGAGGCATTGAATGACACATTTGAGGAAAGCTCGTATCTCGACTGTCAGAAACAAGATTTCTTAAGTCCAATTTGATTTTTTGGTTGCTCCAGAGTGAGAAGGCCGAGAGGCTCCGGAATTTTAAAGAAAATCACGTGCAAATCCTCGATAAATAATTCACTATCCTAGCGATAGTAATAAAAAGCTCGTTATTTGTATTGATGTAATTGGCATCATTATCGTTTTGGGATGGAGAATGTGAGAGATGTGAGTATAATAATATTGACAACTATGTCTAACCTTAGTTATAAAATTAAAGATATAAAAAAAAAACTTTCGAAATAAAAAAAAAAAGTCGACATTTTGAATAAAAATCACAGACTTTTTTTATTGAGATAAAATGACCTAAAGACTGACTGGGGCATGGCCACTAATTGGGCCACTTGCCTGATTATACGAGACGGGTAAAAAGCTCTCATTGATATACATATATCTATATTTCTCTGTAATAGTCAAAAGAGATTTTGATTGAAAATGTTTCGGCGTATCGCGACATAATCATGAGAAAAAAAAACTTTTAAATCCACGCTTTATCAAAATGCGCGTAACACTTTCGCGACCTTTCGCCCTCTCGCGTCCATTCGGTTATACATGCACAATACAAGCCGGGGGATTCAGGTTGTGTCACAAAGCGCAAGCGCCACGAGAGGGCCGCGCTTTGCCGAAGGAAAGACACAGAGAACAGAGCGCGAGAGCTTCGAGACTTTCGTATATATGTCGTTAAATGCAGTGCTAGCCGTGTAACTCGTCTTGATGCCTCGCGAAATATGAGCAGGATCGGCCTAAAGACAATCGTTAAGCGTGCTCTTTCAGGTCTCTTGTCGTCCGTTACGAAAAATCATAATATTGTTTTTTTGTGGCAACGAAATAATAAGGATTCGCATCATCGTACGCCGAGCAAATTATTATCGAGTAAAACATCGTTCGTGAGTAGAGAACGAGAGATCTTGACTAAATATCCACACTTGTACCCCCCACCCCTCAAAATACAATAATATATATGTATACATGAGAAAATTTGTTCTGCGTGACCTCGTTGGCACTATTCAATCTCGTATTCAGCTCGTGGATCTCCTTTTCATTGTGCGTTGAACGACATCGTGTGGCGCATATCGGAATTAAGTCAGTCACGTGATGAAAATACTGCAACCGACTATATACATATATATATATAGACGTTTCCTACAACCCTCATCTATGTCCTTGCAGAGTTGTCCAAACAGTAAATATTTCACTTGTGAGAAATATCAGATTAATAAATCGCAAAGAGCTCAATCTCGCATCGATTTTACGAACAGCGAGGGAGAATTTTTTCTTTTTCACGGAAAAAAAGGCTCTTTATGACACTTGTAGGTTTAGAGCTCGAGCTCGATGTTCGTGATGCATGAATTTTCGACGAGCTCTATACTGGGCAATATGAGAGAGATATAGATCAGGAGCAAACATTCGAGGAAATGCTCGGATCAATAACGGGCGAACCTTTCATTACCCTATAACGCTCTGATTATTTCTTCTCTTCACTTTTTTTTTCATTATTTATTTTCTAGTGGACTTGCACAGCATCATGGCCTGTCCCACCGAAGCAGGAGATGCCCAGCTCGCAAAACATTCCCGAATGCTTTCCCCAGGAGCAACGTAAATTTCTCACGTACACATTCGCCGATCAGGTCAGCTATGTCTTGATTATTTATCTATATATCGATAAATCCACATATATGAAATTAAGGATGTATCCGTGCTATAACCTGGAACGTCTGCAATAAAAATGTCTGAAACAAATTTGGCTGGAATAAAAATGTCTGAAACAAATTTGGCTGGAATAAAAATGTCTGAAACAAATATGGCTGGAATAAAAATGTCTGTAATAAAAATGCCTGAAACAAGTATGGCTGAAATAAAAATGTCCGCAATAGAAATGTCTGAAACAAAAATCACCGCAATAAAAATGTCTCAAACAAAAATGGCCGTATAAAAAATATCTGAAACAAACATGCGCATGTAAAAAGTAATGGCTGGAATAATAATGTCTGCAAACAAGAATGTCTTAAACAAAGATGGCTGCATCAGGAATGCAATAAGAAAGTTTCCAACAGAGAATTTTCTTCAATAAGAATGTGCGTAAGAATGTGCAAGAATGCAATGCAAATGTTTGAAACAAAAGCAACGAAGATAGAGAAAGAGAAGCACAAAGTCTATACGATGTTTGAGGCGAGAAAAGTTGGGGTAATCAGTCTAGTTACTATCCGGTCACCTCAACTTTATTCTCCTTAAAGAGGGTATAGACTTTGTGCTTCTACAGACCTCTATCTTCGTTGACAAAAGGTAACTACAACGAGGATATCGTCAACACAATTAATTGTAGATTGTGCAGTTTGATAACGGAATTTTGCTATAGTTTTGTTCGGTCGATATTTGGCGTATGGTATGCCTGCACTGTCTAGTATGCATTAATATATATATATATATATAGTATGAATATATCGAGGGACTCAGTAGAATCTCGGGATAAATGCCGTATATATATATATATCTATGTGTGTGTGTGTGTAGAACACAGTATGCCTTAATATACTCGGAATTTCCGCAGTTAGCCTGTCGTGATTGGTCATATTATCCATTTATTCTAGCAATTCGAAAGCCAGCTGATCGTAAGCCCAAACTCTCATCGAATCTCCATTCTTATGTGAGACAGTTGATATTTGCGCTGTATATAAATATACGTTGTGTATATATATATATATATATGAATCTCGTACGAGTCACCTTGACCTTTCCGGAGTGTTGTGGCCACGAAATTTAACGAATTTACCTCACGTACGAGAATATACGAAATAATATTACGACTGTGTATTATATACGATACGTTGATTCTCCACTAGCTAACGCACATTGACACAAGTTCACAAATATATGTTTTATTTTTATCATTTTTAATTTATTAAATGATAAAAAATTAAAACTTGATTCTATATTAACTTCGTGAAATTTTTTCACAAGGGCTTTTTTTCACTGTAAGTAATGGATATATTGACAAATTGGCCTTTAAATTATTAAGTGAATCTTAAATAATGGCAATTTGTCAATTGACGGTGAATAAATTGAAACGCGTTTCGATAATTCATCAATACTTGAAAGATTGACGCCGACATCTTAAATATTGAAATGACTGCTGAGAGATTTTTTTTTAAGCTCATTGCGCACATATCGACGCATGATAGTTTGATAAAATATATTTTAGTTGTCTCTTTCTCACACGCGCAGAGACGCTCGTTTAATCTTATAGCAATGTCAAACCTCTCTCGATGTTTTAATTATCCCTTATCTCATATTTAGTCCAAACGACAGCTCTCGTGGTGCCACCTACGATTTTCATTACGGACCGGTCCACTCGTGACGTATTGAGTGAGAGAGAAGGGAGAGGGTCACCGACTCATCATCATTGTGTGATTGAAAGCGTCCGTGTATTCTTGTCACAAACCGGTGCGGCCGCATGCTTTTTACTTCACGTGTTTTTTTTTTTTTTTTTTTTTCAATTTTTTTAATATGTATCTTTCTCAATTGTGCATACAATCCAATACATACATTTTATAATATCGCCGGTGATAATTGAAACCGCGTTAAAATATGTTTTGGAATTTCATCGGATATCTGTACAGGGGTGTCGGACACGTGATATATAACTGGATGCAACGAAAGGTATTATAAATCCTCTCGGCCTTTGCTCAAAGATTTATTGCTCCAAAAACGTCGCTGCTACTCTTTCCCTCACTTGTGAGATGTGTCGCGTGCGCAGAAATCCTTGCTTACCCGCTTTTATTGCGCGCGCACACACAAGCATATTGCATAAAATTCGCATGATGTAAAAAAGAAAAAAATATAACGAGCCTTTTGCCAAAACGTCCAGGGTTGATTTGTCATTATTGAATATTCGTACGTTCATTATTATCGACACGAGCACGAGCTTCGCTACTTGTTATTCAACATATTCCAATTAATATTCTTCCCTCGACAGGTTAGGTTAGGATTGCTTCATTTCTTTTTAACTACCCGCATAGCATGTTTCTTTTTTCTTTTCGAACTTGACATTTTCCCTCGCAACCTTGGCCCTCTATCGGCCGAGCTGATATTCTCATATATCTATAGAATTATTCCTCGAAATATAGGTTAAGAACGCTCCAATTTTATCTATAAAATTGTTCAATTTATAATCTCAATTATCAGCCAAGTTTGCGAAACATTTTCAGTCATAAATCTCCCTATATAATTATTGCAAACTTTTCATCACGTGTCGAACTCGTGAACGAAGATAATCATAATAAGCCCGCCATATTTCAAAACCGGAAGTGGTGCCTCGAGAACTGGGGCTTCCGGTTCTCCCGCGATGCTCGGCCAAACTCGGCTCGCGCACGCGACGCCATGATGCTTTTCCGTAAAGCCGAAAATAGCCGAGTGTGCGAGGAGATCCAGCCAATCGCATCGATCCAATGTCCACGTCGTTGTCACACAACAGTGTTTTACGTTCCGGAACCTCGCGCTCTTGGATATCGTACATTTTCAATTACATTTGGGACCAAGTGAGCCTATTTTATCACTGGAACGTGAGTACTCGTTTTTATAAATCAAAGTATCAACATATTTCAGTGTTTGAATTATTCGGAACGGAGTAACGAGAGTGCGCGAGAGAGAAACTTGATCGCAAAGAAGATTCATTATCGTGTTTGCCCTGAAATAATACAAGAGAGCCCTCGCGCGTGCGTCTTCAGCTTGCGCAAAAGCCTCTTCTTTCGTTACTTGTCCTGCCACTTCAAGATGGCCGCTCATTCGTTATACAGTTTCCTTATGGCGTATACGTGACGCCTTTATCGTGAAAAATTTACGCCGCCCTTATAATCACATTCTCGTCGTTATATCTCAAGTGTCTTTTAGACATTTACGATCAATCGAGGATAATAATAAAACACCAGACAAACGACGTAAATTATACGTATAAGAGAGAGAGTGAGAGAGAGAGAGAGAGAGAGAGAAAAAAAGTACGAAACAGACGGTTTTCGTCGACGAGCTTAACTCGTGGCATGGATTACGCTCGCTTCAAGGTTGGAAATTGTTACGCTTCGCTTTTTCGATCGATATTTTCACATTATGCGAACTCTATAAAGATGCAAGCATTGAAATTTTCTTTTCTTTTTTTTTTTTTTTCACAACGCTTCTTTCGCACTCACTGGTCGTTTCATTTTTTGCTCACCATCGTCATTTGTCGCTCTCTGTCCCATCGCATATTTATACGCACATATAGATTTATCTATAGATATATCGTAGTTCGCTCCAATTATTTTGCTTCAGTCGTGCATAACAGTGGAAATTATTCCAGGTGCAAAGGCGTTATCGTAAAATTTCCCAATCCCTTTTTTTTTTCTTACGTATGTTTTGTCGCTTCTCGCCGATAATTCGTGATGTTTTTTCAAGATAATAAACGAGGTGAAAAATTGTCGTAAATGGTGCAGGTAGAAATTTTCTAGACTGGGATGGAAATTTAGTTTGCTCGTTTTTTTTTTTTTTTTTTTTTACCCCCGAGACTCGATTTGGGATTAAATGAGGAAAAGAAAAAATGGCCCACATTTTGCAGAGTTCTTAAGAGCCGATGTCATCATCATTGTCGAAAAACAGTGTCGTACCTCAAGCAACATCCACTCGATCTTGGATATCGTCGGTCTTCGATTACATTTGGGATCAAGTGAGCCTCTTTCGACTCTCCAACGTAAGTAAACGCGGTCTCGAGTCTGAATTGAAAAAAAAAAAAAAAGAAAAAAACCTCGGTGGCAAAAATGAATTTTTTCCCCAGTACGGAGCGGTCGGTGTAGTGGCGGGGGGGGGGGGGGGGGGGGGAGATTTTGTGTACGATCGACGATATCCACCTGCAAGATAGAAAATTATTTTTACTCTGCCATGAAATATGCGAAATGTGTAAAAAATATTTTTAATTAATAAATAAATAAAATTAATATTAAATAATTTTTTTTTTTTTTTTTTCGAAAATATTTGAAATATTTATAAAGCGAATTTTTAGATATTCAAAAATATATTTATTTTTCATGGAAATTAGTTTTATGCTGCCCAATTTTGGAAAAGGTTTCTCTTTAGATGAAAATATTGTCGTATTGCGATTAATTTTCATATAGGTTGTTTTATCCATTTTTTTCATATCATATTTCATCATCTGCACGAAAAGGGACTAATTATAAATTTACTAATTTACGCGTGGTGGCTGAGATATTTTAATTTTTTTCCAAATCGTTTTTTTTTTTTTTTTATATTTTTATACGATAATTGTTAAATGTTTGCCTAATAATGCCTTTAATAAATGGAATTTGTATTTAAGGGATGATAATACGCTTATTGCTCGTTATTGTGGACTAACTTTGTCGTTTTAGGACTATTCTCTGTTTGTGTTTATTATAGGAATTATAATAATGGCAAAAAAAAAACAAGAAAAAAATTGCCATTTCAAACCCAGTTGAAGATCTTCGAAAAACTACAAATTTTATCATTTTCATAAATATTTTAACGAAAAATTCGTCGAAAAGTACCAATTTCACGTTATTTTCAGTCAATAATTTTATTTTTTAAAATTGAACGAATTTCTTATCTTAAAGATAACAAAGAATTTTTTACAAAACAATATTTGCTAAATACGAGACGCAGCAATTGAAATTATTCGCGATTTTTAAATAATATTTTTTTCGCTTTCTATTACAATTTCGTTTTTTTTTGTTTTTAGTATTTTGACTGCATCGTTATTTAACTTGTTTTATTGGGATTTGTTATGTTTTTTTATTCCAGATGCCACGAACTAGAAGGCGTCATCGCTCACGCAGCCACTCCCGAACACGTTCGCATTCGGCCGGTTCGCCCCAGTATGAACACAAACGAAGACGCATAGATTACGAAAGCCCACAAACCAAAAACACTTATAGGTAAGAATTGATGCCTTTAACAATTTTTATATCTGCTTCCTTGATGATAAAAAAAATTAAAAACATCATAATTTGGTAGAAATCGTAAATTAGATCGTGAATCGAAAGCCCACAAACCAAAAACACTTATAGGTAAGAATTGATGCCTTTAACAATTTTTATATCTGCTTCCTTGATGATAAAAAAAAATTAAAAACATCACAATTTGGTAGAAATCGTAAATTAGATCATGAATCGAAAATTAACAAACCAAAAAGACTTATAGGTAAGAATTGATGCCTGTAACAATTTTTATATCTACTTCCTTGATGATAAAAAAAAATTAAAAACATCACAATTTGGTAGAAATCGAAAATTAACAAACCAAAAAGACTTATAGGTAAGAATTGATGCCTGTAACAATTTTTATATCTACTTCCTTGATGATAAAAAAAAATTAAAAACATCACAATTTGGTAGAAATCGTAAATTAGATCGTGAATCGAAAGCCCACAAACCAAAAACACTTATAGGTAAGAATTGATGCCTTTAACAATTTTTATATCTGCTTTCTTGATGATAAAAAAAAATTGAAAACATCACAATTTGGTAGAAATCGTAAATTAGATCGTGAATTGAAAATTAACAAAGCAAAAAAAAAGCAGAACTTTAATTTACTTATAAAAGAACTTACTTATTGCTTACTTATTACTTAATTATTGTCATCAAGCTTTCGTAAAATATTAAATAAAATCTTCTTATTATATTTCAGTCATGTGAATTTTAAATTCAATTGACTCCTTAAACTTTATTTGTATTACGAAAAGCACTTTATCACATCATCTTATGATGATATGAAACAGGCTCAGTCGGTAACAAAAACTGTAAAAAAAAAAGTCATTCACCGCTGGTTGAGATTTCGAGCACAAGAATAATTACATTTGTCCATCGGTCTAGCTCGTGGCCTAATTATTAATTTCCCCAAAAATCCATCTCCGAATGGCATTGCTTTGAAAATTGAAGCAATCGCACTCGTGCGAGTTCCACATAAGCTTATGTGAAACAGACTCAGTCGGTAACAAAATCTGAAAAAATAAAAAACGTTCACAGCAGGTTGAAATTTCGAGGACAAGAATAATTCGTCCATCAGTTAATTCTGCAGTCTAATTATAAATTTTCTCAAAATCTCAACCGTCTCTGAATGGCATTGCTTCGAAAATTGGAGCAATTTTACACTCATGCGGGTCCCAACATCACCTTAAATTCAATTTTACGACTTTGAATTTTCGACCTCAAATTTTCCAATTCTTTGGGACATACAACCGAATGGGCCCTTCTCACTTCTAATGAGAACGAGATGGAAGTTTCGTGGGGTTACTTGTCACCCCAGTATGCGATTCTTCGATTAGATTGTGCATAATTTTAGGATTCAAATTTTTCGATGAATCTCAACAAATAAGGATTTTTACAAAAGTTGAGTTTAATTCCCTCTTTCGTCATATTTAAATGTAACAATTTTTAGATTGCAAATTATCCCACGAATTTTTACTCGTGAATTTCATGTAACGATTTGTTTTTTTTTTAATTCCATTTAAACCCTAAAAATTTCTAATTACAAAAATCAAATCGCAATAGTGATTTGATTTTTTTTTTAATTCGATTTAAACCGCAAAAATTTCTAATTGCAAAAATCAAATCGCTATAGCGATTTAATTTTTTTTTTTTAATTCGATTTAAACTGCAAAAATTTCTAATTGCAAAAATTGTTCATCAAAATTTAAAGAAATTCATCAATCTCTTTTCTCAATTTGTCAGCTCTTACACTCTCGACGCAAACTTCGTTAGCATTAAAAAAATAAAATTAAAAAAAAACAAAATCGTTATATCGGCCAATGGCGTTTGCCCGTAGGCCAATGCCACGAACAAATCCCTTCCATAAACCGATACAGCAGTTAACCCGTAGGAAACCTGATGATGACTGTTAGTCGTAGTCCGAGCGTCCGAGCTCGTGCAACTCGCGTTTTTTATCCGCAAATAATTTTTCCTTTTTTTTTTCTTTTAATTTTTTCAAACGAAAAAAAATCAATTATTCTTTGAACGGTGATCGTTTTCGCCCACGAGGCCGAGAACGATAGACCGTAAAAAAAAAAATCGTGAGTGAGTGAAAATGTTGGCAAACAAAAATAACAAAAACAACATTTTCATTTTAAAAGAACTAAAAAAATCACAAAAATCGCATTTCTGTTTGAATGAAAAAAATTAAATTTATACGAAGGAGTGAAAAAAAATTAATCGTGCCCAAGAAATTTAATTAGGATCGGAAAATAAAAAATTGTTAAATTTTCTCGTGTCGAGAAACAAAAGAAAAAAAGGAAAAAAAAAATAAAATAATTTCAAAGCTCTCACAGCGACAATTCTCGCCTTCTATTGGCAAACCGCTTAGCAATTCGTTCAGCCCACGCGTTATCAACTCTCGGAACGAGTGTCAGCAGCCTTGTCGTCGTTGCAACGACAACGACGACAAGTCCAATCGGAAGAATTCAATTCTTAGCTTTTCTTCGAGCTCTTAAAATTACCGATTGACTCGAGCGAAAAACTCACCAATCAGCATCCTCGCGTCTAAATTCTCTTTGCAGTGCAACGACGAAAAATAAAAAAATGTTTTTGTTTTATGGCAAAAAAAAATTAATCGAAGAATTTTCCGGTTGTCTAGAATTAAATTAATGGCATTCCGTTGCGGATGCAACGCGGAAAATTTTTGATCGTTCGAGAGAGACGATCTTTCGATATCGCCCTATAAGGTCAGTCGCGAATCGATCCATAATTAAATGCATTCCGATTAAAATGAAAAAGAAAAAAAAAACCTTCGAGCTCAATTATGGTCGCGATTGATCCTCGAGGCTTCTCCTTCACGCCCATAAATCGCCATCGACGATTCAATACTCGATATTTATCTCTTTCATTCCTTCTCTCTCTTTCTTCTTCTCCTTCTCCTTCTCGTTTCCAACCAGACGATAAACGATAGGCAATTGACATTGTCACTTAAAAAAAAAAAAAAAGAGAACGAACAAAAAAACAGACTCGACGTGAACTTGAAAAATCTCACCGGTTTTGGAATGCCGGAAGTACGAATTTGGAATGAAATCGATCGTAGGAAATTAAAATTCGAACCAAGGACGAATTTTCTAGAGTAAATTTCAAGGGGGAAATATTCGCGAATAAAGAATTCTCCGTATGAAAATAAAAGTTTAATATAATAAATTCAGAGTTTAATAAAAATAAATATATATTTGTCACATAATTTTAATTTTTCTCGTCATCTTTGGATTTATCACAAATTTCTTTGCAAAGATTTTTATAATAATGAATTTCTTCAAATTAACTATTTCCCAATTTCTTCATCTATTAAAATAAATTTAGATCAATAAAAATAAATTATATTTCCCATAATATTTTATTTCTTTAATTTCGTCAAATAAATCAATTTTCCTCCATTTTCAACTCATCGGAGGCACAAAGATTCTCTTGTTTCTCTCTCTGATTGCGTTCTCGAATCCTCGCCTCGTCTTTATAAACAATCTCATTTTGCCTCTCGAAGCCACTTGTCACGATACAACGTCGACTATTGTCTCCTCGTATGATTGAACGTCTCGAAACTCGTCGAGCTCTCTTGCAGGCCATTTCAAACTTCTCGTGCAGCACATTTGCGTTTCAAAATAGAGAGTCTATAATTAAACCATTAAAACACACACACACACACACACACACACACACACACATTCTTGCTAACATGCCGATAAACTCTCGTCTGTTTTGCCAGCGTCTCATGTACAATAAAATAATAATAATAATAATAATAATAATACATAAATAAATATTTGATTAATCTCGCTTGGACGAATCTTTTTAATCTGTCGATTAAAATCGTTAAAAATTTTCCCACATCACGAAGAAGGAATCTAGGTATGTAGGACTGACAATTCGCAACCGGACACTCTAGTGAGTCTCGATTACTAGTCCCGAGTAAAAGAAATTTCTCGCAAACGAGAATTTAAAAAAAAAGAAGAAAAAAAAAAATTCTCATACCTAACAAGGGTCGTCACAACTCTCGGGAAAAAAAAAACTTGTACGCACTCGAGAAGTAGACATTTCCGTTCCAAATTAAGCGAGAGAACGATCGCGACCGAATAATGCAAAGAAAACGAGAGACAGAAGGGTGGGAGGAGAAGGGAAAAAACGAAGGACATAAATCTCGAGCTTCGAGACAATATTAAAAAAAAGAAAAAAAAAATGTAAAAATTATTAGTCGCGTAGGCGATTAAAGGGAAAGCAGAATGAAGAATCGAGGAAGTTCGTTGAACGAGATGCAAGCTCTCGATCGTATGAGAAGAGATAATTTTTTTTTTCTCTTGGCTCGATCGATCGATCGATCGGCTCGACCAGTCTATACGTCATCGACGAGGTCCTTGATTCGTGAACTCGCGAGTGAATCATTCGCGAGATTCTTATCGTGGGACAATGCGTCGATCGAGTAGTCGAACGATCCTCGTAATTTTTAAGCCTTGAGAAAAAAAATTAAATCAGAAAAAGAAAACTTAATTGAATTGTATTTTTTTATTTACAAAGAACGATTTTTTCAATGTTTTTTTGCGAGTTGAATATTTTTTTTATCCAAATTTTGAAGAATTTTTTTCATTAAAAATTAATTTCTATTTTCCATTCTTTTTTTTTCGAATTTTTTATAATGGTAAATAATTAGTGACAGGAGAATTTTTTCAATCTTCAGTCGCGTTGCATTTGCCTAGTTTCATCGAGTCAAATATCCTCGAGCAATTCTCGCAAATTGTTACACTGCAAATTCATCTTCGTCCTGTCGAGTTGCGTGGATGACTTGCACTCCTGGTCCGTAGAAACGATTTCACTCTTTTACTTTTACCCTCGGAAATGAGAGTCTGCAAGACAGTCCGATGCAATTGGCCAAACGGAAAGCCGCAGCTTCGTTAAAGCAAAATAATTTCACGGACTTACGGCCAACCTTTGAACTTGCACGTATACCGGACATTCTAGGTCAAAGCGACGAGCATTAAATATATTTTTCCAAATTTTTTAGATTTTTTTTTTTTTTCAGTATTAAAAAAATTAATTTAAAAAAAAAGTTAATTATGTAAATTCAGATTGGGTCGACCCTTTCCGTACCTCCGGAATTTACCTCTCCAATTATTGATTATTTTTCGATAATTCAATGACAATAAACTTAATTTTTTTCCAAAATAAAATAAAGGAAATTCTTCAAAGTTCAAAGTATATTAAGAAATTTTTAGAGATTTTTAAAACCACTTTGAATAGAGGAAAAAATAGGAAAACTCGATGACCCATCTTTATGGGTCAAATTAATCTGATTAATCTAATTCTCATCGCATTAATTATTATTAATTCGGTGAGTCAATTACAGTTTCTAGTCAGTTGTAAGAAATTATTAATCGTTCAAAATACATCTCGAATTCTTTAAAACTCAATGAAAAAAAAAAAAAAAATCAAAAAATTATAATACGAAATAGCGGGGGGTGGGGAATGAAAAAAATATTAGTCGATTTGTTCTGGAATGTCCCATACATGTGAATACGAACCATTGGAATCCTAGCATGAGCGAAAGCGCTTCCACTCCTCGTAATTTTCTTCATCGACTTGAGACGACCCCGCTCATCGTACTTTCCTGCTCTTGCCGCTGCACGAATAAAATTGCAGCCTACAACTCTCATCCTAGATGTTTTCTCGACGCGTGTTTGGGTTATTTCACGCGAGACCGCATATCGCGCTGCAACTTCCACTCTTATTAATGGATTATTCTTGTTTTTCCTGCATGAAAAAAAAAAAAGAAAAAACTTTCCGTTTCCGAGTTTCGCGTCGTTTAACCGATCGCGTTCCTCGATATCGGGAAAGCTATTCGAGATTTCGATTTTTGGCTTTGATAACGTTTAAGCAATTTTACTCAGTTTTTAAGCCATTTTATTTTAATTTTATTATTCGATTATTATTTCGATTTTCCATTTAAAAAAAAAAACAAAAAGCAAAATTCTCAAACCATAATGAAAAATAAATGAATTTGTTAAATTCGAATAGAAAAAAATTAAGTATTTAATTTAATCGAAAAGAACATAAATTTAGTATATTGAATTGAAAAAAAAAAGAATTCATTATATCAAATTTCCAAAAATAAAAAAGTTTTTATGAAATTTTAAAGAAAAAAAAAAAAAAAAAACGAATTTAAATGTTAAGATCGCAAGATTGAGGGAAGCAAAAAAATGCCAGTACTCTACGTAGCTCTCGCATCCTGGATGCCAAGGTACAGTATTACATACAAATTATTCAATTGTCAAATTGTTTTATTTAAACAAAAAAAATAAAATCATCCAAACGTCGACCATCTTGGAAAAAAAAAAAAAAAAATCGACGCATAAACTCTCGAATAATATTTCTCCACTTCCTCTTCCCTGCATAAACAGGAAATACGAATATAAATAAATGAATTGATTTCTTTATTTCCTCTTTGTTTTGTAAGCAGGAACAACCCTCAAGCAACAATTCTAAATTCTGATTGATAAAAAAAATATTTAAAAGATGAAAAAAAAACAAAAATTGATCACCAAATTTTATCCGCATCAGTCGCAGACGATGTAAACTTCCTCTCGCTGCGCACAATCGTATGACCCATTTAGAATGCTTATATCGTCTGTTTCTGCTCGCGCTCGGTAAGTCTATTCTGAATTCTCATCGGAGTTCCCAAGGCCCTTGGACTCGATCCAACCGGCAAACTGCGGGGAAAAAAAACTGAGAGATGCTTTTTTCACCCCCCTCCACCCCCCACCGATTGATGAAAAGGAGTAAACGTGTATTATTATTTTTTTTCTCCCTCTTCTTGTCTCTCTCGAATAAGAGAGGAAGAGAGAGAGAAGAGAAGAAGGGAGAGAGAGAGAGAGAGAGAGAATAAGAGTCTTCTCATCGACACCGGTCCGATGTCACCCTTTTTGTATTTTATTATCTTCGGTTCCCTCGTGCGCATGTGTTTGTCGTTTTAAACCACCTCGACTTCCGGTCATTCGTTTGTCCACCAATTTGCATCATTCTCAACTTCCCCTCACACCTTTTTCGCCACTCTCTTATTTTTTTTATTTTTTTACTTTGAGCGACAATTAATCGAAGATCTGTCGAAATAATAAAAAAAAAAAACAAATTCACGTTGCCTATCAACGACGATTTTATTTGATTTTATTCGATTTTATTTATATTTGAAAATTTAATGGAGAAACAAAAAAATTCGTATCTCTAAATTTATCACTCGATAAGTCTGGCAAAACGCCTAATTACAAACTCGAGAGTGGACTTCCCCCCCCCCCCCCTTTTTTAATTCAATTATTTCATCCATATTTTTTGAGATTTCTCATTCGTGAATCCGAGATAGACGATATATTTTTTCACGAGTTCGAAGACTTGAAAATATACTCGATTCTCATGGAGTACGTTTTTGGTCAAAAATACTTAATCAAAATTTTCCAAATTATTTTTTAACTTTAATTTTTTTAATTTTTAACGAAAATTTCTGTATGAAAATTCGTATGCATAAAAAATTGAAGAAATAGCAAAATACTTGACCAGTCCATGTAAAAAATAAATAATAATAATTATTTCATAATGCTCGAAAGCTCGAAAAAAAAAAATCAAAAAATAATAATAATAATTTTTTTTCTCGCTCACGAGCTAATCCGCGAAATGTAAATTGTCTTCGTTTTTTTTTTTCGTTGTGTTTCAGTGGTGAGAGGGTATTGAGATCGCGTCAGCACGAGCGTGGCACGAGTCAGGAACGTCGTTACAAGCGCAGTCACCGTCGTTCGCCAAGCAGCGGATGTCAGCATTCTCACGTTCATGGACATCGAGATCGAGATCGTGATCGTGAACGTCTTCATGTACCTGCACATCCAACATCATCGAGGCGAACACGGGCTCATCGTCATCATGCCTCGTCATCACCGAGCCAGGAAGCCTCGAGGCATCGTCATCGTTCACCCTCCTCAAGAAGTCAGGTCAGTAATTTTTATCTAGTTCAATATATACATATATATTTTTTTTCTTTTTTTTCTTCTTCTCTCATTTTCTGCCCTTAATATTCTTCGTGAACGTTTCTTTTCCCATCCAAAATTCGCGCATTTCGCGTACAAAAAGGTCGAGTAACAAAGAAAAAACTGCAGGCACACATGTGAGAGAATGTAATAATAATAATAATAACAATTATCGGCTGACGATTATTCTATTGATACGCGTCGAGAATTCATCGAATTAATGGCGATTTTTAAATTCGGTCAGATTTATTATCTGGGTCGTGAAAAATATCAAGTTCTCGAAACTTTGCTGGCAGGCACAAGTGTGTATGATCATATTTTTCTTCTTATTTTTAAATTAGAAAATCGTTTTTTTTTTTTAATTTTTTAAACGGATATTCGATTGAGTACAATTGAGATTTTTGTGTCGTGCGGAAATCTTTGATTGGTGAATTTTTTCTGTCTTTTCTTGTGACAAGGAAAAAAAATGAGCTTTGATCTGTGAGTTTTCTTTGTTTCTTGTGTGAAGGAGAAAAATCATTGATCGCTAATTTTTCTTTATCGATTGTGGAAAATCATTGATCTATGATTTTTCTTTATTTCTTCTCGAAAGGAAAAAAGAAAAATCTTTGAAACTTGCATTTTTCAATAACTTTTAAATAGGAAAATCAAATTATATTGGTGGTTAACAAAAAAAAAAAATTTTCGAGTCTAAAACTGTGAGTTTACCAGAATAATTTTTAATTTTGTATCGATCAGTATTTATTTCATAACTTTTCGTACCATTTACGAATGATTAAAAAAAAGAAAAATTGAATGATAATTGGCAATGAATTCGACGATTTTCACAACGTCGAACTTTTAATTAATAAAAAAAAATCATAATAATGATAAACGAAAAATTTGAAAAAAAACAATTCCATTAAAATGAAAGAAAAAAAAAGATTCAGCGATTTTGCTTATCAATTTCACAGCGTGGAAATAAAAAAAAAATCTTCGACAAAATTAAATAATCTATGAAAATATTGCTATGATTATCCAAACAAATAAATAAATAATAATGATAAACGAAAAAATTGAAAAATAATTTTTCCATTAAAATGAAAGAAAAAAAAAAGAAAATTCAGCGATTTTGCTTGTTAAATGAATTTCACAGCGTGGAAAAAAATAAAAAAATCTTCGATAAAATTAAAGTTTCTATCAAAATATTGTTGCGATTATCCAGGGCATATGTGCGTTCCCACGCGCATGGCAATTCTTACACGATGACTCGTGTTGCTCACGCTATTATTACGCGCCTCCCATGCAACGTTTCAGCTCGTCACCCAAACTAGAAGAAAAGCCAGATCACCGAGTTGTTCATGGAAACGAGAAAAAAAAAAAAAATTAATCTAAATAATGGAAAATCTTCGTCATTGAGGAAAAATTTTCCGTACGAATGAAAAAAAGAATGAAAAAAAAAAATTTTGTACAAGAAAGAAACAGAAATTCGTTTAGAGTTAGTCTGCGCGTACGACGCGAATGCCGATGATTCCTTCTTTCTCTTCCACACGTCGTTGGTTATTTTCGTACGTCGACTATTTTCGTGATGGTTCGGATGTGTAGAGTTTGGGACCCCCGTAAGTCACGAGGTCTTTTCCTCTGCTCGGCGAACTTTCAGTGCGAGCTTGAGAGCCGAATGGCCAGTCGGGCTCAAAAAACGATTTTTCACTGGCAAATTGGCCATCGTGAGAAAAATAAATGGGCCTTTTTCCATGGGCCCATTATAATCGTACAAATGTGCGCTAAAAAGTTTTTCATCCAGAGAGCCACAATATTCGGATTATCGACAACCATGAGAATCGATCGGACGAGCCAATCACATTATTCGCCATTTTTTTTACACCCATAAAAATGGCTAAATCTTGGCGATTTTTGGCAAGCGGTTTAAAAAACGTGAAGTGATTCTGTAAACTGGATATATATTTTTTTTTTTCCGAGAAAAAAATTAATCGAGTGTAATAAAAAAAAAAATTTGCCAAAAATGGCAAGACGTGAAATTGGCCAAAATGGGCCAAATGATAAGCCTCTTTGTCACGAGGACTTTAACATGTTTTGTGGACATTTTTGGGACAATTGGCTACAAAAACTCGACGTTACGCCCGAATCCGTGAGGGGACAGTCCGAGATCGAGGAAGTTATCGAGCTCGATGATAAACGCGTATCATCGAGAGTATCGGGCAAAAATGATGAACGCGATAACGCTCTGTCCCATCTCGCCTTTACAAAGGTGAATTCGTGTCATTGGTCTTGTCTTTTTTTTTTTTTTTTTCTTTTTTTTTTTCTATCCTTGCCTGTCTTGTTTGTAATTTATTGCCCAACTATATTTCAAGTATGACTGCAAAGATAACACCGAAAAAAAAAAAAACCTTTTTTGGGGCTTTTTTGTTTGAAAATTTCACGTTTTTGGAATGAATTATTGAGTGTGTGGTTGCCATTTTTTTATATGCGTGTGTGTGCGTGGTCCGTGCGGTGCGTTCTTGCGCAGAGGAAAATACAAGATGGTCCCTCGCGGTCTCCTTCGTACGAAACTCGCACATTTATTTCCGTTCGGCCGCGGCCAACATTTGAAGCACACAAAATTTTTATCACCAGATTGGGGTTATGAGGGTCAGGCTTATTTTCAAAAAAAATTAGTTGAATAAAAATTCGAGATGGTCTAATTTTTCATACAATTTCAATAATGTGATTTTTCATTTAAAAACAAAAAGATGAATAATCAGATTTCTTAAAAAAAAAATGAAATTAATTAGATGATATAATTTTCACCGGAAACGTTACACTTGTCGAATTGCCACCATTTTCAATTTCTTTAGATGTATTTAATTTCAACTGGCAATGTTTTCAACTTTTTTAACAGAAATTTTGAGCATTCATTTAAAAAAAAATAGATCGTTTTTCTAGTAAAATATAAGAATATTTCGTTAAGTGACCCGCATTGCCCCTTATCCTCCTCCCAACGCTATTTTCTCGTCATGGCTGCGGACTTTTGCCTGTAAAGCACGGGAAAACGACCAATGCCCCCGAGCAGTTTCTACGCTTTACGTTTATATTTGGACGCCACGAAAAACTCGTTTCTTCAACGCTTCGTAGATTCTTCGTTGTCTCGCTCACCACAAACGGGAGCAAATCGTGAGACGTCAAAACTTTGTCGTAAGCTGGGAGAAAAAAATTATCGCGACGTCCGCGAATTCAACTCTTGCCTGCATTTATTTTATGGCTCACCTAATGACCCGACCTTACTCAATGTCTGTCCCTCGTGAACGATACACGGGGGGGCTGTGACGAAACGAGAACACGAGAGCGATACCAGCAGAGAGAGAGAGGGGCAAAATACGGCGAAGCTTCTCGAGAAATGAGATTATTGGTCTCATTCGTTGATTCGCAAATAAATATATATATATATATATGCTGGTATTCGGTCCCTCGAGGTCTTTTTAGGGGTAATTAGGGTCAGTTAAGGTTTATCGTAATTACTCGACGTCGCGACGTTACTGCTTCTTATTCGGTTATCCGCCAATAAATATATTATACGTATTTACGTGTATTCGATCATTGGCAGAATTTTTGGGGGTAATGAGGGTCAGTTAATTTTTAACGTTTACCTTTTTAATTATTTAGCGCGTTAAGACGCTGCCACGAACTCGATTCTTTTTTATCGTTGGGGTAATAAGGGTCACACATATTTATATATATTTAATATTTAATTAGTGGACGTCGACGTATTTTTTAAGTTTCTTTTTTAAATAATTACTTGGCTTTGCAAGGTTGCCACGTCTTATGATATCGAACAATGTACCATCACTTTTGTAGAGGCGGAAAAAAAACGTTTTTTTTTTTTTCTCTCAATCTCTCTTTCACTTGAATAACGAAACACTGCAAACACGGGAATGATTAATGGGCGAAGGGTATGGGTGTGTGTGCGTGTGTGTATGTATGCGTGCGGATAACGCTGTCGCAGTTAAACGCTTTCGGGAAAAATATCGAACAATAGAAGAGCAGTAAAAGCGCGAACGTTGTCGAGGATCGACCATTGACGGAAAATTTCGAATGCGTTGATCTTGAATCTTCGTGAGCTTGGAGAAAAAAAACTGAGAAAAAGTGAGATTTCGATAAACGAAAAAAAAAATATTTTTCAGAATGTTTGCAATTGCATTGGAAATAAACGCTCAAGTTATGCGCTCGGTGAATCTTGGATTTTTTGGTCCAATCGAACTCAAGTGTATAATGGCATTCGAGGAGCCAACAGTGAGTTTGTATTCGTGAAATTTCGTACGGAAAATAAATACAAAAGAACGTAAAATATGTAAGAAAAAGATATGTAAATGTGAGAAAAATTGGTGAAACACAAAAATTTATAAACTAAATGACGAAAATGGGAAGAAAGCGAAAGTAAAAAATTGAGGAAAATAAAGGATTTAAAAAAAAATGAGAGTTTAAAGACGTAATAGTGAGAAGAGACGAAATCGTAGAAATAGAAAAAGGCCTAATAAGTGCGATTGATATCTGGTGAAAAAAATGTCAAGTCCCAAATGTAGAATCAAATCTCTTATCTGACTCGCGAAAAATCGAGATAGGAGAAAAATTAATTTAAAAAATTGAAATTTCGCGACCCCATACAAAGAGGAAATACGTCAAGAATATTAATTTAAAAAAAAAAAAGGTCGAGAAATCCCAATTACGACAACATAAATTGGAAAAAAAAATAATTTAAGAAACGAAATTTCAAGACTGGCGAGGAAAAATAAAAAACAAATTTACATTAAGAAGAAGGATCGTGAAATTTTAAAGTCTAATAAAGTGCAACGACATCTGTCGAAAAAAATGCACAAATGATGAAATTCACAAACTCGATGCTAATAATTCTACACTGGCGAGCTATAATTGTGAGAGACCACGTGTGAGTTCGAAATTGTCGTTTCATTTAGGAAAAATTTAAAAAACGAAATTTCATGGCCGACGAGAAAAAAATAAGAAAATATTGAAAAAAAATATATAGATGTAAGAAGAAGGATCGTGAAATTTAAAGATCTAATAAAGTGCAACGACATCTGTCGAACAAAATGCACCAATGATGAAATTCACAAACTCGATGCTAATAATAAATTATTAGTTTTATTTTCATTCGTTCGTAGCGTTTTTTCATTTTTTCCTAAATGGGACGGGAGTTTCGATCTGTACACGTGTACTCTCACATTTCTAGCTCGCCAGTGTTGAATTATTAGCATCGACACTGCCGAGCTAGAAATGTGAGAGACCACGTGTAGGTTAACTCAAATTTCACACATCGAAGCTTCTCATTTCACTTCGAAGGTGAACGTTCTTTTCACACGGTTGACTATCGTGAATCATCGAGGCCTGCAAGCACGACGAGAATCGCACTTGGAATTCTTTTTAATAATAACAAACACGCGTGAGAGAAAATTATCGTCTCAACCGCGAAGAAGAAGAAGAAGAAGAAATGATGATGATTATGATGATGAAGAAGAAGAAAACCTTCCACTTGTCCGACGACCTTGAATATAACCCGAGCTTTATTAATAGTATCGCCGAGTCTACGAACCCGCCCACTACGATTTTCCTACTCAGGTATATCGCACTTTTTCCTCTTCTTCTTCTTCTTCGTGGTTTGCGATCGTTTCGCGAGGAAATTTCGCGAGCTACGATTGGACAGTCAGTGGACACGAGTGCTGAGGATGATAATGTCGTAAATCGAGCGTTATTCACTCGTCACTGATTCACAAAATTTCACAGCTTTTTGTAGGAAATTATTTTTCTCACACCTGGCAATCTCGTAATTATTTTATCGTCGCACAAAATATCTCGAAATTTACTATTTTAATCTTCAGTACTTTTTAAAGAAAAAATATTTTCTTTGTACAATTTTTACACAAATTTTTCAGAATAGAATATTTTCTCATTCAAGAAAAATTCAAAATTCAATTTTTCTCAAAATTCTCAATTTTAATAAAAATATTTCAATTTCACTCTCTCTCTCTCTTCAATCTAATATTTCCCTAAAATTTTTTACTATTCAAATTTGTCCATTTTTCAAAAAAAAATCATCACAAAATTCTGCTTTTGATGCACAATTTTAAAAAGAAAATCCAATTTTTATTTTTCCCTCCGTCTAACTGATGGATCAAAACATCCCCAAAAAGTGTTCTTCGCTCAAATTGTGATTCTTCAGGCACAAAAAAAAAAAAATAATAATTCTCACTTATCTCGATCTCTCACGACGTTTTGTAACTGACCACTCGTTC
>OY769906.1:3358718-3618718 GCA_963669185.1 Dyspetes luteomarginatus
ACGCGCTTTTCCCTCTCATCGTCTTCGTCGTCCTCTTGGCCGATCATAGCGTACCAAAAACGTCATATACTTTGTCGTCCCTCTTCTCATCTCTTCTCTCTGCCGCCACCCCCTCCCCCCTTGGCTACTTCACCTCCACCCGTTCAAAGCAAGCCATCGCAAGTTGGACCTCGTCTATTAGTTCGTTGGGTGACTCCTTCGCGTTCGAAACTCGGTTCAATTACAATTTTTGTTTTTGTTTTTTTTTTTTTCTAATATATTTAATTCCCCCCCTCCCGAAGGGTTTGCAATGTTGTCCATTGATTCGTGATGATTTAACAATGACGAGGTAACGTCCGGCGACAAATCCTCGTCGCGGACAACGGCTGAAGCTCGCCTAAAAGAATAAAAGAAAAAAATTAAAATTCCATCAACTTGACCTTGTGAGAAAAACTTGACCTTTCATCAAAAACCGGAAACGAATTTTTCATCTTGATTTTCTAATAAAAATTGTTACATCACAGTAAAAAAAATTAAGAAAAAAAAGAATCTTCGAGGTCGCCACCTTGACTCGCGGATAAAATCCGTGGCGCCAAAAATAATCAGCTGGAAGGAAACGAGCGACGATCGTTAAATCTGTTTTCACCCTGGGGAATTATCTCTATCTCTCTTTATCTCGCACACAGAGTGAATTGCACAGTTTTACTTCCGGTTGTCTCAGCACAAATTGTGATCAGTGTCGAGTGTCGATTTTTGTTCTTTTGTTTTTTTTTTTTTTTTTTAAGGGGTGATAAGGAGGAATTTTCAATATCGGAAGTTGATAAGGAAAATACGATAATTTCCGAATGTTTATATTCGGGACACGGGATAACATGTCTTCGTCTCGTCAACCATCAGCAGGAACGGGACGTAGAAATCGTTACACGCGCTCATCGACAACGAGCGTAACTCAATTGTTGAGCGACTCTTGCAGCAATTTGTTGCAACGTTTAACAACAAGAGTGCGTGGCCCTTCGTCTACGGTTGATCGTGGTACGACCTTGAGAAAATCACCGATCGTGAATCATTTTGGTCTGACGAGGAGTCGCCTCGAGGACAAATATTCAACGATATTGGATCGTTACACCGGCAAAAAGAGAGTCGATAATGATAGGGAGAGCTTTAAACGCGAAAAGAGTTATCAGAGACGAGAGCCGAGTCCTTATGTCCGCGATGACAAAACACTCGAGCCATCGATTCCACGATTAACGGGAAAAAATTCAACTGGCGTTTTGTTGAGCGAAAAAGCTTATCCGTATGTGAGCTCAACAACGAGTCGTGATTTTAAGCGTGAAAAAACTCCCGGTTATCACAGAATCGATCGTCAGACACTCGTTAATTCTGAGTCTTATCGGCGCAGACACAAGTCGGGAAATGCAGAGACGCGAAATCGTAAAGTTCGACCGTTACATCGTAGCGGAAAAAGCGAACAACTCGATGGTGCAACCTCGACAGTTTGGAGACGACAATATCGTCGTCCTGTGGATAAATCAATCAGTCCCGTTGCTAAATTTCATGTTACGAGTGATCCTGACAAAACACCGACTGTTGGTAATGAAGTTTTACCGGTCGTCGATTTAGCCAATGACCAGGCGATCAGCGAGCGAGAAGCCAAGAGAAAAGAAATTCAAACGCTTATTATGAAATATGCCGCGATCGACGAAGCTTATGGAAACTCGGCTGCCATTGGCTCCGAACAAAAGCCAAGCACTTGCGATATTATTGCCAGCAAGTATCAGAGGAATGGAGTTAAGAGCTCGAAAACGCGAAACGATCCGAAAAATGATGATTTTGTGCGTAGCGCGATTGTAAGTTTGTCGAGAAGACGCGTGGTTTTTCGTTGTTTTTTTCTTCTTTTTCAATTTGAAAGTCTCGAGAGAAAGAGATTTTTTGCAACTCGTTTCACGTCTTTCAAATCCCTTTGAGCTGCTGCGGTGCTAAACAAAAAATGGTCGAATGAGTGGAAAATTTGATGAAAAAAATTGAAAACTTTTAAGAATTGATTGAGATTTAATGAGGTGTGACGTCATTTATGTACTAAATCTTTAACAGCCTTTTTATTACGAGGTTCAGTGATTTGTGCCAATTTACGATCAGGCACATTTGCTCGGATTTTTTTTTTTCTTCCCAGAGGAAAACAGAGAAATTTTGAAGAACTTGGAGCCATTAAATAATGACAATAAATTTATCATTTGTACAATTATATTGTAGGAAAAAGTTGGCACTTTTTCAATATATAAAATAGTTGGGTTAACTACGAGATTTTGTGGTTAAGAATTTGTCACTTTTTGGGTGGAAAATCGTTGCAAAAACTATAAATTTGCTCTTGTCTCTTAATAGTTTTTTTTTTTTCACGACAAAATTTATAATTTATGCAATTATTTTACAACCGACTGAGAACTTTTTAAATAGTTACGTAAACTATATAAACTTTATTGTTGTCAGTTAATAATCGATTGTGCTAAAATTTTCTCTCCATCGTTGGTCGAATTTTTATTTTCAACGGCATTTTTTATTTTTTACGAAAATCTCTACGAATTCATCAAAACAATTTCGTAAATAAATTGATAGTTTTTTTTTCCAGGAAGGAATTGAACTATAAAAAAAGAAAAAAAATTTGTCCATTCACAAAACTCGTGAAAATGTGATATTTAAATTAAAAATTTAAATTAAAACAAACAAAAAAACTTTTTATGTAGAAACAAAATTTGGCCAGTGCCAATGATTTTTCGGGGAAAAAACAGAAGGAAGATTTTTTCTTAGAAATTGGCATAATTCAGTGAACTGGTTCGATGATAAATTGCTATTATTGTTTTTCTGTGGAAAAAAAAAATGACGCAGGACAGTCCACCACATTATCAGATTTTTCTATTAAAGATTCTAAATTTTTTTGTATCAAATTAGATCTCATTTAACTAGGGCTGGTCTAAAATAATTAGAGTGAACTCACAGTTTGAAATATAATTTTTAGTCTAGGACGCCATTTTGTTTTTAAACAAAATTAACAAATTTTTCATTTTTTTTTTAGTCTATCGTCGAGGTTTGAGTATTATAAAAATTATGATTATTCTCAAAGTACTGAAAGATCGTCAGATCTGACTAATATTTATGTGTTTCTGTGCCTGCCGCCAAATATGATGAACGAAAATTTTGTAAATTGCCTCGCATTAGCCGTGAGAATTTTCCCTCGGACGAGATTAGAACGTTCATTCGTTCATCCCTGAGATTTAATTTTTTTTTTTTTTTTTTTTTTTTTTTCTCCAACTGACTAACTACATGCCGCGAGAGAGAAGATCGAGCTTTTCGAGGTTTCCTTCCAATTGGCTTACGAAACTCTCGACGCGTCTTCGTAACCCAATTCGCGATCTATTTTATTTTTATTCTTCCTCTGTATCTTTGCCGACTGATCGCGTTCGTTCGAAAGTCACTGTCAAAAATTTTCAACGAAATTAAAAAAAAAAAAAAAGTAATTTACCAAAAATAAATTTGTTTATTTTAAATCTCAAAAAATCTCAAAAATCGTTAGAATTTAAACAAATTTAAAAAAATTGCGGTTTACTGATTTAAAAAATTCCGAAAATCGCGCGTACGAGTGTGTGTGTGTGTCATGCAGTTACTTTTTGTCTCGGAGCAAAAAAAGTTCAACGTTCGCGGTTTTTATTTCAAACGCGGTCGTCAAAAAAAAAAAAAAAGCGTTCAAAAAAATCCACAAAAATAAGTTCTCTCTCCATTTATCTCTCCCTGTGTTTCTTCCTCAACCTCCAACTCTGTGCCTTTCGTCTATCTCTCTCTCTCTCTTTTTCTCTAAAAATTTCGATCGTTCAAGGTCGACAATTTCGCGAACGAGACTCGCCACGATAATCGCGTATACATTATCGCGATTAACGTGGCGTGAACGTTTCGTCGATCCACGTAAGTACTCATAGACATAACAAAAATTTCGTGCGTGTGCCAATAATTTGTTTTTTTTTCTAATCGCATAGTAAAAAAAAAAAAAAAAAAAAAAAAAATACTACGAGATCTCAGAGCCGCGAGACTTCAGGCATCGGCCCGAGGTACTTGAGGTCCCTCGAAGCAGTCCCGTTTTCTCTTTCCTTTGCATTTCTATATTACACATTTTCGTTGGTTGATAAAAATAAAATAAAAAAAAGAACGGAAAAAAAAAAGTGTTCGTTCGTTCTATCGATACGCTCGGTCCTTCAAGCATATCCAAGATTTGCTTATAAAAAATAAAAAAAATCGTTCAATTGTCAAGATGTAGAGACAAATGTAACGTTAAAACGTAACAATTTTATTCCATCACGATCCTATGATTTTTAATTTTTGTTTTTTTATCACAGAAATTTTGGTAAAATTCAATGTTGAGTGACAACAATTCAATGGAATTATTTTTTTGTCACAGATTGAGACTTTTTTCACAATAAAATAGTTGCGTAAAGTGTGAATTTCTAATGAAATTTTATCGAGTTGAAATTAAAAATTTATCATTTCTGCAACGATTTTATTATTGTTAAAGTATCACACTTTTTCTGCAAAATAATTAAATCTATTTTTACAGTTAAAGAAAGAAAAAAATGGCACTACAAAATGGTTGCATAAACCATAAATTTCTACAAAAGCTTCAAAATTCATAATCTCTCCAACTATATTCAATGGCAAAAAAAAGTATCCAACTTTTTAGCACCAAAATAAAATTTCATAATATAATTATTGTTCAGCCAAATTACCAAAATTTCTCAAAGTAAAAGTGTCTCTCGTTATACAATTTTTTTCGTCCCCTTTTGAGTATTCAAAGAGTACACAAAAATTCGTACATGCTAATATATCGAAAAAATATACATACATCTATATATATAAATCCAAAAAAAAAAAAAAAAAAGAAATGATCGAGCAAGAAAATCGAGGAAACGGTTGAATACGAATAAAGTCAAAATATCAAAACAAAAAAAGAGCTAAAATTCAAAATTAGAGTTTCAATAAAAAGAAAGAAAGAGTGCTTTTGTGCCGATGGTAAATTTCGTAACCGCAACTTTCTGACTTGGCAAACCATTTTGCCCTCTCCCCTTTCTCTCTGATTGTTGGGTTACATCTCCGTTGTAATGGAATGGAAATGGAACACGGAATGGGCCGCGCTCTCCCGAACACTGGTTTATGGTCAACCAATTGTGACCCGATGTTCATGATCATGTGATGATAATCTGATGATGGTGATGATGATGATGATGATGATGATGATGTTGCCAAACTGCGCGATACAATCTGACTTGTTCGTTCTCCTGCGTACATACACACGGGTGGCCAAACTGCCTTGACGTTCACGCAATGAACATGTGGCGCCACCTTGCGACGCGTCCTCTGTACTACCGCGGACATCATTCCTACTTCTCCCCCACTCCGTCGTCGTCGTCGCTGCGCATCGACGCTCCTCATTGCCGATGGATCTACGATGTGTGCTGTGTGTGTGTGTTTACCGGGTCCAAACCGCTGGCGCTGCGATCGCTCACTCAACCGATGGACAAATTATTCAACGCGGGGGATAATACGCCGGAAATCATCATCGTGGACACACGCAACACGTTTGAACGACCACGATAAACTGGGTAACAAACCCCCATTTTGGGACTGTTTGGGTCACGTTGATCTCGTTCTCGATTGACGCCGTCATTATAGAGCCCACGACCGCCCTCCGTCGAGGACGACGAAGACGGCCATCTTGTTTACCAATCCGGCGACATCCTGGCAAATAGATGTTCGTTAAATACGTGAATACACTCATTGTAGTAGATTTTAAGGAAAGAAACGCAAAAAAAAAAAACGATATTTGACACAGTTACGAATTGGCACCGATCGATCGCTATTTCGAACGGGTCACCCTACGATTTCATAGATATATATAGATATATATAGATATATATATACATATAGCTATATATATTTGTCCATTAGCATTTAATACTCTCTTGTGTTTGTCATTTCTATCTTCTCTCTTCGTCTATCGTACTTTCTTTTTTTTTTATTCTTCTCTTTCTCTCTTTTTCTCTCTCACACACATACACGAAAATACAAACATAAATTTTATGCCGTCCCCTTAGTTGACGATTCATTTTTTTTTTCCGAAGCCAAAATTTCACCTGTTTATTGAGAGGGATCCGAAATTTATGAAAACATCGATTCACAGTCTATTCAATAATTATTATTTTCAAACCTCTAGAAAAAAATTAATCCGCCATAAATTTTTCGTAGACAAAAAATTACATGCGAAATTATTATTATTTTTTTTAAATTATTTCAAAATTATACGCGAAATCGTAATTAACTCGGATATTAATTGCAGAAAATATATTCAAGATTTATTTTTGTGAGAAGAATTCATATATTTTGGTATAACATTTTTTTTTTTATCGCGAATGTTCGATTTTTTCGTCCACAATATATTTTTCCATAAATTTTCTTTTCCATGGTGGAAAATATATTTCAAAAAAAGTTGACACAATTGCCATTTCGATGAATGTTTTTCAGTTACTGACATTTTGTCTCAAATGGCCCGGGGCTCGGGTTGTGGTCGCTGGGGGTCTCTCAGACCCCCAAAAAGCGCGAGGAACGCGTCAGTCTCGTTTTTTTTTTTTTTTTTTCTACGAGTACGAGTCTCATTTTCGTTTGGCACGAGACGAAAACCCGATGCGAGAATGCCCGAGATACTTCGATACTCTTAACTCTTTGCCTTTCAAGTATCGCGAGAGTGACGCGTTCCTCGCGTATCATTAAACTCGTGAGAGACGAGAAAAGCATTTTCTCGCTGTTCACGACGTGTCTTTTTTTCTTCTCTCCCTCCCAAGCTCAGAACACAAATCTCTATTTCTATCTCTCTCTTCCTCTCTGTTCTCTCTCTCTCTCTCTTTCACTCTCTTTCTCTCTCTCTCTTTCACTCTTCTCGTTTGCAACGATTTAACGACCCCAGGTCGTCAAAGTATTTTTAATGCTCTACCGGCGACAGGGAGAAAGTCCCACTCGCCCTTGTTGCTCCTCGGTTAGGGCTCGTAGGGTTCTGTAGGATAACGAAAGAGCAAAAAAAAAAAAAAAAAGATTATCACTACAATCGAAGCTATATAAAAAAAAAAATATCCATCTATTATTATTACTCGTGCAGCTATTCGTAATCGTGTAATTAAATTGCACGCTTCCGACCGAGCGAGTGTCAAGGTCCGACTCCGGTTTCGTGGCACGTTTTGTTGTTTTCTTATTTAAAAAATTAAAAAAAAATAATCAAGATTCTTCCAAAAATATCTGTAAAATTATTCTAGAACATTTTTTGCTTAATCACTTGAAAAATATAATTTAAAAAAAATGGAAAATATTTTTTTTTATAGCAAGAAACTTTTCGGGTATTTTGCCACGAAATTGGGGGCAAAGTGTGACCTCAATATTCGCAAGGTCCGATACGAATTTGATACTTACCCCGTTTTTTGAATTTGCAGATAAAGTACTGGCCACCCTTGGAGAGGGTACTTTTGGAAAAGTTGTCAAGGTTAAGGATTTGCAAATGTAAGTTTTTTGTTTTTTTTTTTCAACCACGCGTCAATTAATGATCGCAAAAAATTTTACACGAAAATATTATTATTCAACATTCTACGTAAATCGATCATTTGACCCAACCACACAAAAAAAAAACTGAGGAAATTTGTAAAAAATCGCCGATTTGATTAAATTTTGCGTTTATTCAAGCTCATCTGTAATTTAATACTCACATTTTTTCGAAATTTTTAGAAATCATTTTTCTTTCCTTTAATAGCTGAATTGGCGTAGAACGCCCCATGTATCGCGCGCTTAAATCCACAACGACGTATATCTTATGCTCATACATGGTCAATAAGCCCTTATGGTTTTAGAAACACGTTATCGTCTATGAATCATTCCACAACGATTTTCAATCGCTAAAAAAATGGCCTCTGAAAAATCCTTAAAAATCCTACAATTTTTATGCACATTTGAACTCATCCGAAATCGGCTGAATTTTTTTAGAAATTTTTGGAAATCATTTTTTTTATTGCTCAATTGACACAGAATGTCCCGTATATATGTAAACCACCTACATCGTGACATCCGCGAGAGTTTCATTATTGCTTGAACGCATCGCTGATAAAAGCTCTGGCACCGTTTTCTCTCGTCTAGTGAGACCAGCAAAAAGTGTCGCTCTCTCGTTGAATTGTCTCCTCCTCTTGGCCATGATCGTTACTGACCAAATGACCTTGCCCCTCGAGGAAAATTTTATTCGCCTATTTCTTGGAAATTGTTCTCGCTACATTTATCATTTTAGGGGCATTTTAAAAAAGGCACCTTCAGTCCTTTTCCCCCATTGCGATACTTTTCCTTAATTTCTCAATTACGAGCAAAACACGCGGCTTACATTTTTTTTTCTCCCATAAAATTCTCTTGGATATTAAAAATTTAAAAAAAAAAAAAAAAGAACTTTAATCGATTTCCCATTACAAGCAAAAAAACGAGCGTTTTATGGCAGAAGTTTTTTTTTCACCCCATAAAACTTTCTATTTCACATAAATGACAATTTTACACAGTGAAAATTTTGCAAATTCGATATTACAAAAAAAAAAAAATACCTCTAATTAATCTTCTCCTACAGGGATCACGTGATGGCACTAAAGATAATAAAAAATGTCGAGAAATATCGCGAAGCTGCCAAACTTGAGATAAACGCACTGGAGAAAATCTCCAGCAAAGATCCCGAGGGTCAACAGTTAGTATTTTTTAATTTTTTTATACCCTCAATAATAAAACAAAAAAACTCATTTGCACAATAAAAATAATTCAAAATTTACGTTTTATTTTAGCTTGTGCGTAAAAATGCTGGATTGGTTCAATTATCATGGTCACATGTGCATCGCCTTCGAGATGTTGGGTCTCAGTGTCTTTGACTTTTTGGTGAGTATCAGAGAAAAGAAAAAAAAAAATACGAAGCCCTTGAGACGATTCGTCGTTGCTGAAAGGTGGAATTCTTTCTTCTTTTTTTTTTTTTTTCGTTATGCTGTTATTATATATAAAAAAAGCGGGACAACAATTATCAGCCATATCCACTGGATCACGTGAGGCACATGGGATATCAGCTCTGCTATGCGGTTAAATTTCTTCACGACAATAAACTGACCCACACTGACCTCAAGCCGGAAAATATTCTGTTCGTTGATTCTGAATTTGACACTACCTGGAACACAAAGAAAGTAAGTAATTGTTTTGTTTTTTGTTTTCTTTTCGAGTCAAAAATTAAACTGCCCCTTTCCCCATGGAAATTGACTGTATTAAAAAACAGCTGTTAGTCAATTTTTCCTCATTTTTCTATATGAAATGGAAAATTATCCACTGCATTATATTATTATTATCATTCAATATTGATTATTTTTCATACATCAAAAAATATATTTACCCACTTAATTTCCATCGTTCATAATTTTTACCCACAATCTCAAACTATTCGCTGTCTCGTCACAAGAGTCGTTGATTCTCGTGACTTTTTTGGGCAGACCCGAAAGAATTTGGCGAAAATTCACGTTTACGCGTTTAAAAAAAAAAAAAGATACTTTTGCTTTTTAAGCGAAAGGACGTCAGAAGAGTGAAGAGAACGGACATAAGGCTGATTGACTTTGGTAGCGCGACATTTGATCAGGAACATCACAGCACGATTGTCAGTACGAGACATTACAGAGCGCCTGAAGTTATTCTCGAGCTTGGATGGTCACAGCCATGCGACGTTTGGTCAATCGGTTGTATTCTCTTCGAGCTTTATCTCGGAATAACGCTCTTTCAGACTCACGACAATCGCGAGCATCTCGCAATGATGGAACGCATACTCGGAACGATACCGCATCGTATGGCGAGAAAGACAAAAACCAAGTACTTTTATCATGGTAAATTGGACTGGGACGACAAGAGCTCAGCTGGACGTTATGTACGAGACAACTGCAAACCTTTGCACGTAAGTTGGTTAATGAAAAAAAATAATAATAATTCTATCTTCGAATTAAATTAATTGATAATTAATTAAAATTGAAATAATTTTTGTGATGCTTTACTTACACACTTGGACAATTTTTGTCTTTTCTTTAAATTAAGTGGTTATTATTTAAAAATCAATTAGTAACTGATAAAAATAATTAATAATTGATCATAATCGATTAAATACAATTAATAATGAATTGTTAAAATTCAAATGGATTTTTTTATTGTTTATTACAGCGTTACATACTCTCGGACGATGAGGAGCATCGACAACTTTTCGATCTTGTTGAGAGAATGCTGAATTACGAACCGGGACTACGAATTACCCTCGAGGACGCTCTCTCGCATCCGTTCTTCGACTCGCTTCCGGTCTCCCAAAGACTTACGGATCTTCGCGCTGCCGGTGATTCTCAACAGACTCACGAACGTTCGCACTCATTATCACGATGAAGCTAGGAGAGGGACCGACTTCCCTACTGGACAGACACATCCAAAACGCCAAAAATCAAATTTCCCACTGATTTTCTCACACCAAATAATTTATCAATTCGCCAACAGACTCGATGACCCCATTTGAAAAATCCTAACGATGAATTTAACAAAAAAACAGGAAAAAAAAACCGACACCGACAAATCTTTGAAAAATCATGAATATTTAATCTGGAAAAAATCGAGTGTAGAAAATTATCGAAAAAAAAAATGATCTGAAAATTTTCTATAAAATTTCGCGCGAAACAAAAAAATCTGGTGTGTCTGCTCAGAAAAGGGTAACCGTGTCCCCCTCATAATATGTAAACAAAACATTTTATAATGCTCTTCTGTACATTTTGTCCTTTTATTTTATTACGATGCAACACAAGATGAAAAAAAAAAAAAAACAAAAAAATTTGAAGTAAATGTTCGAACGGCCGCAAAAATGATAATTAATGAACGTTATTGTACATTGAATTTAAACTCTGGCAAGAAAGAGAGAAGAAAAAAACAAATAAGAAATTAACTGAGGAAAAATATTAAGAGGACTTTCACTTTTTCTCGCGGCCAACGTGATGTGCGAAAAAAAAAAATAAGAAGAAGAACAAACTATTTAAGCGCAAACTATTTAAGAAGAACAAACTGACAGAGCATTGAATTTAGACGATATAAAAAAAAAACTCGAGACGTCGTAATAAAAAAATTTAAAAAGAATAAAACAAAAAGAACTTCGCTAAAATGATGAAACATAAGCGAACGAGAGTGGATTGAGTGCTTTGAATATTTTCTCAACGGAAGGGAAAAAAACGATCAGGAATCGTCTTGACTCCATTGTGAGGAATTAAATTTTTTTTTTCTTTTCTTTTTTTTTAGATAAAAATAAAAATGCGCTATTTGTCGATGAAAATCATGCATTATGATTTTCCAACGCCCGAAGCTGAACGAGCTCGACGGTTCGATGAGGGAAGATTTAAAAAAAAAAAAACGGCCCGGACAGATTTTTTTTTTTCCGTTCCAATAATATACATAGGTTATTATTCATAAATTAAGTACGCGGTACATGAGGAAAATAACTCGAGCCGTATTTTACTGTAGTTTTTCATCCTGTAAATATACATAAAAAAAAAAGAAAAAAAGTAAAAAAGAACCTTAGACGCGTACGAGTATATCTCGAGTTTAACATAATTGCCTCACTCCCCAATCTTTTATTGTCTTATCGTTACGAATTACGATTTCTTTTTGAATAAAAAAAATTAACCAAAAAATAAATAATGCATAAAAATCGTCTCATCTCACACGAGACTTGTGACGAGCGCGGCCCCTCGTAATGTTTTACGAGTTTACAAAGATACAATTAAAATGCAAAAAAAAAAACAACTTTTTTTGTTTTCGACAACGAAAAAACTATGAAAATAGCAATAAAATACATCCTTCTTTTAAACTAAAACGAAAATTATTCCAACTTTATTTCTCTTAACCTTTTACACTCTATGACGAGATTTTTTTTTTTTTCATTCGATTTACGTTAAAAAAAAAAGCAACGAGTTGACGAATAAAATTTTTGTGAGGAAAAAAAAATTCAGGAACTTCGACGAGCTATTGTCGATTTGAAAAATCACACTTTTCTTCACGTATACAACGAATAAGTAAATTATATATTATTTTTTGTTTGTTTCGTTTTTCTTAATAATTTATACACAAGCTCAAAAAAAGCCTCCACGTTCGGGCCAGCCCGAGATTTTTTTTTTTTTCTTATTTTCTCACATTCGCAATATCGAAAAAGAAATCAATGGCCTCGAGGGAATCGTGCGATTCGGTATTTGCATCTAAATGACACGAGATAATTATCGTGGCGATGAAATTAATGAGTTCTGCTAAGTTGAACGAACTTTTATCTTTTTTTTTTTTTTTTTTACAACTTCGGCCATGAATAAGTCGCGGGAAGAGCAGTCTTGTAATGTGTATCATAGAGCTGGGCCTTGATAAATTCCTCGTAGTCCGTGGGTTCAGGATGAACTGTGGCAATGGCTGTAAAAAAAAATTAAAAAATAAAACTTTTAGGTCGTAAGAAAGAAAAAACGATAATGAATTTTCTTCCAGGATGCGTTTGTGAAAATTTTTCCACTTTGCTAAAATTATCCGATGCACCTTTGGAAAAAATTCAATCGAAAATATTATTTTTTTTTTTCTATTTTCTCCAAGATGCTTGTAATTTCTGAGCAAAATAATTTTCTAAAATGTATTTAAAAAATCTCGCGTTTTCCTGTTGAGCAATTAAATAATAATAATTAATATTGTACATTGTAAAAATAATATTATATGGTAAATTGACTCACATTCCCTATAAGCGTATTCCATTATTTTAATGGCAATTTTCAACGAGCACTGCTGAATATCCTGCAAAGGTGGATAAAGATTTCCACTATCGAGGTCAGCCTCTGTGACGATTTCTGCGAGTGCATTTGCCGCGATCAGAAAAGTTTCCTCGGGTATTACGCGCATCCCCGCGCAAATTGTTGCCAATGCAATTCCCGGAAAGATGTAACTGTTATTTCCTTGACCGGGATGATAAGTCTTGCCGTTTAGAGTCACAGGATCGAAGGGCGAACCACTCGCAAAGATGCAACGACCCTATTTTTTTTTTTTTATAACATTAAAAATTATCGATTATCGAATTTGAAAAAGTAATAATAATTTTCATTTATGTCAGATAATTCTCCTCTAATTTATTAAGCAGTAATAAATTTTTGTTTGAAATAAATAGAAATATTGCAATTTGGATAAATATTTGCTGCTTAAAAATATCGACCGGCATTGATAAATATCATAAATTTCATACTTAACTTTTTTTTAGAAATTAAAAAATTGGGGAAAAAAATCGCGTATATGCCAAAGTTGTGTCAATTTTCAATTTTGTAAAAATTCAATAATTTTTTCCCTTTAGAAGTATTGATGTGTCGAATTATAGTAATAGAAAATAATCCAAATAGTGTAATTTGCGTTATTTTTTTTTCTTAAATTTTTCCTAATAATTCGCAACTGCTTAAAAGTGCTAGAAAATATTTAAACGAAAAAAAATCACCTCAGTAGCTGTATAAGCTTCTTCGGCCGTACACTCGGCCTTACTTGTTGGATTGCTGAGGGCGAATATAACAGGTCTGGCATTAAATTTGCCCATGGATTCTAAAATTTCTCGTGTAAAAGCTCCACCGATCGCAGCAGCTCCAATGAGAACAGTCGGTTTGGCAGTGTTGACGACTTCGGCGAGTTTGTCGATTGGAGAATGATCACGAGCAAAGTGAAGCTTGTGCTCGGTTATTCCACCACTTGGACGATTCTTTACGATTAAACCACGTGAATCGACCATCCAAATTTTGCTCTTTGCCTCGGCGTCGCTCGCCCCTTCCTTCTTCATTGCCATTACACAGAGTCCGGCAATACCAAGTGCAGCCTAAAATAAAAAAATGATAGAGCAATTTTTTTTCTCGAATTACTCAATATTTTTAGTCACAACCCATTCGAGACCGATTGGACACCGAGTGTGTGCAAACACGCAACTCAAACATGCAAATGATAAAGACTTATAAGATTTAAGTGTCTTGAAGTATGATAAAAATATTAATATGAAGATAAGATTTTTATAAATAATTTTTTTTTCTTCTGTACAACAAAAAAAAAAATATTGGACTGACCTCTCCAGCACCCTGAAAGACGATAGTATTTTCCGAAAGTTTCGTACCGGTGACTCTCAACGATGCCAATAATCCAGCAACAGCGACTGCCGCTGTGCCCTGTATATCGTCATTAAAAGTGCAATAATGATCGCGATATTTTGTCAACAGCCTGAACGCATTAGCATTACCAAAGTCCTCAAACTGAATGAGAGTATTTTGCCCATAACGCTGAACTATCGCTCTCATGAATTCTTCGAGAAAATCATCGTATTCGCGGCCAGTTACGCGCTTGTGCCTGTGACCGATGTACAGAGGATCGTCGAGAAGAGACTGGAAAAGAAAGTGAAAAAAAGTGAAAAAAAATCGACAAATATTACGATAAAAAATAAATTTTACATCTTGAAGCTCGAGTCAGCGGTCGAGGCGAATTTGCTCGAGACGAGAATAGTTTAAAATTCTATTTATAAATTAGTACTCTAGACATATATCTATCTATATAAATATTTATTTCGATCTCTATGGGGCATTCCACGCCAAATCAAGCCCCTTGAAATATTTTTCGTTTTTTTTTTGTATAAATCGTAGCAACACGAAAAAAAATAATGTAAACCTTTTTTTCATTAAAAAAAAAAAAAAGTAACGATTTTTTCAAGATTTCAAGATTTTTGTTATATCGATACTCTTAGACGTCACCAATTTTCCTGAAATTTACACAATAAATTCGTTGATAAAATTTTTTATAATTGAATTTTTTACTGAGGGAATTTATTTTTTTTTTTACAATTTTATAAATTCGCAAAACGATACAATTATGTACTTGGGGGGGGGGGGGGAATAACCCACATTGGGATCCTCCCCCCTCCATATATCTTATATTTGAGTATTTAAAATTTACCTGAGTATTTGTACCAACGTCGAGTGTAATTGGCAAACACTGATGGGGTTTTATACCGGCGAGTGCAGTGTAAAGTGACAATTTTCCAATTGGAATTCCCATCCCATGAGCGCCAAGATCACCCAGACCAAGAATTCTCTCACCGTCCGTGACAACGACAGCGCGCACATCGTGCTCGGGCCAATTTTTTATCACCTCATAAACGTGACCTTTGTCATGGATACTAATGAAGAGACCGCGTGGTCTTCGATAAATTAGGCCGAATTTTTGACAAGCCAGACCGACCGTTGGTGTGTAAACGAGGGGCATCATTTTTTCAACATTCTCACCGAGAAAACGATAGAAAAGTCTCTCGTTTCGGTCCTGCGAGGAAATTTGTACATTATTATTATTATTATTATTATTATTATTATTATTATTATTATTATTATTATCTTGTTGCTGCTGTTTACTGCTCATTGTGCATACTCACGAGTAGACTGATGAGATAGATGTATTTTGATAAATCATCAGTGTAACGATCCAGATTCAATTTGCAAAGTTCGAGTTGTTCATCCTGTGTTTTGACGGTCGCCGGAAGTAGACCGTGAATTCCGAGAATCTGTCTTTCTTCGATAGTAAATGCCATGCCCTGAACAATTCGATATAGAATTTTTTTTTAAAGTTCTTTTCTTTCGTAGTCGATTAAATTGAATGAAATATATATATATTAATAATATATATTATATATTATAATAATATATATTTTAATAATATTTTATGTAATTTATTTTTTTCTAAGATAGTCAAAGATTTTTTATATCAGTGTGAAATATTGAAAAAAAAAAAATCTCAGAATTTTTACTCGATGAGTAAATAGCGTAGATGATAAATGATGTAAAAAAATGTAACGAGAGCGTATTGAGTTGATCTTGAAATTGGACACTCGAGTTCTTGCCGTTGTAAGAGTGAAAGGCATATTGAAGAATCGATATGCCAATCTGTTTTACTGCAATTTTTTTTTATTTTTACTTTTTTTTTAATTATCACGTTCGACGCGTGGATCACCGATAGCGAATTAAATTTATTCCAATATCATTTATCAAAGTTGTGCGTGTAGTTATTTGCAGATATCTTGATGGAAAATAAAAGCCCGGGGATATCGATGCTGGCCTGGATCACGTAGGAGTGAAATCGGTCCAAGGATTGAAAGCTGACAATTGATTTGATCGATTTGACACCTCGGGCAACGGGTCATTGTCGAGTCACATACATTTATTTTACTTTAATTGCCTCACTCTATTATTCTGATTTTTTGTTCACACCTAAAAGGTTGTATTTTGTATTTTTTCTCTGAATAATATAATGTAAGGTCAATTCTAAGTCTTACTTTCAGTAAATTCGGTAGATTATAATCATTCAATTTTTTTTTTATTTTTTTATTACCTCGCAATATTATACAAAAAAAGTTACAAATACAAATTTGTTTTTTTTTTTAATTTATTTTTTACTTGAATAATTTAATTAAGTCAATTCTAAGTTCCACTTTCCATAAATTCGGTAGATTATGATTATTATTATTTTTTTTTTTTTTTTTTTAATTCCCTCGCAATATTATTCAGATTTTATTACGTCTACCAATTGAATGATTTTGCATTTTTGGGGTGAATAATATAATATTTATTCTCTCGAGCCTAAGTTTCCTATACTTTTGCCCTACTAATAATCCGGATCCTCGTCTCTGTGACTTTCAATAGTTTATACAAAGTAACTTGGCAAAAAAAAAAGTCTAAATGTTGAAAAAAAAAAAAAAAATTGCAAAGCCTTGAATGACGAAACAATAGGCGAACGCTTTTTTTTTTTTTTTTTTTTTTTTTCGACGCAAAAGTTTCGACCCAGTTCACGGGGCAGTGATTGCCGCGTAATAATTGGCCTTCGTACGCTCGTTGTTCGCGATGCAACTCATGAAATTAAGATAATCGCAATAATTAGCCGTCTGGACTGCTGGACTTGTGTATATTCAGCCTTCGTGCTTCGCCAACTTTGAAAACTCGAATTACAGGGCCAGCCAAAGTACAAAAGACTAAACGTGTTGAAATTAAAATTGCGCTAGATTGAGTCAGAATTGTTTTAAAATTGAATAAATCACACAGAGTCACGCTTACGTTGTCTCGTAATGCATTTATGCACAATTCCATTTAAGTTGCGAAAGCAAAAAATATATTTCTTCCTTGCAATATAATATATACATACACAACACAATTGTTTTCAAAACAACATACATGTGTCGAAGTCGAGTGAAAAGTTGGACGATTGAACTTTGATTTTGGGAGCACGATAGACATGTAATTATATTTATTTATTTATTTTGCTTCTTTTATAAGAGTCAGCTGGTGCATTAATTGGGAGACTTTGACTCGATGAATATTGAGTAATATTGATTTTAGTCTCGAGACTTTAGCTCGTGAGGAAATAACAAAAGGAATAAGATTAGCGCAGAGGTGAGACGAGAGAATTATCACTCCGGTTGTACACGAATCCGTAAAAATATGTACATGGTGATGGGATCGATAACGATTATTATCTCTATATCTACAGTCTACAACTTCGCAATTCACTCTGATTCGGTACAAAAATTATCGCCGGGAATTATTATTCCAGTCAATCTTATCGAACGATTAAAAAATAAATATTGGATTACTGAATAAAAATGCTTTTTATATGGATTTATCGCAGTATGGAATCTTGGTTATATTTTAGAATGACTGTGGCGCCATCTCGCGGCTTAAATCGTAAACACCGTGAAAAAGGTTAGTATTGCATTTGTCCTTATCAATTAATTAAAAGTAAACAATCAAATGGATAGATTACATAGAGTGCTTTTATATAGAATTGTCATAGCTTGAAATATGATATGTTCTTTTTGAATGTATCCTTATCAATTAATTTGATAATAAAAATCAGATTGCTAGATTAGAGTGTTTTTCATAATGGGATTATCTGAGCTTGAAATGTCATTTTTTTAACTGTCCACAACGCCATCTAGCGGTTTCGAGAGTCAACACTACTGTGTTGACTCTAGAACACAAAGTACACAAGTATGATGAGAATATAAAATAACTCATCATACTTGATGAGTTATTTTATATTCTTATCGATCAAACATATCATATATCATTGGTCGGCAGAAAATAGATTTTATCTCATGATCAGACGACACCGTTGAAATTGAAGATTTGAAAAATTTCACATAAAATTGTTTAAACGATTTGTGCAAAGATCAAATATTAACTAATATTGATGATATGTTTGATCTTATCGATCAAACATATCATATATAGGTCGGCAGAAAATAGATTTTATCTCATGATCAGACGACACCGTTGAAATTGAAGATTTGAAAAATTCAACATAAAATTGTTTAAACGATTTGTGCAAAGATCAAATATTAACTAATATTCATGATATGTTTGATCTTATCGATCAAACATATCATATATAGGTCGCCAGAAAATAGATATTATCTCATGATCAGACGACACCGTTGAAATTGAAGATTTGAAAAATTTCACATAAAATTGTTTAAACGATTTGTGCAAAGATCAAACATTAACTAATCAGAGGTGCAGCGTTTACAAACGAAAATGCCTCGTTCTTTCTCGGGTATTTTTCCACCGGCAGAACCGGCAAATTCAAACAGCCCGGGACGTATAATTGAACGTAGACCTCTTTGCTGACACTCGATCGAGATACCCCCTCCCCCTCCCCACCCCGCTCAACTCGACCGGACATTGGAATAAATTGTGAACGAAACGATAATAGAGAATCAACTCGTTCGTATAACTACGAGGTGCAACGACCCAACTTTTCTAAAATTCTTTTTTAAAATTTCATATAAAATTTCATATAAAATTTCATATGAAATTTCATATAAATTTTCATATAAAAATATAACTTTTATTTATGACTTAAACAGCCGGAAATATTTTGCGAGATTTTATTTTATCCTTATCTTTATTTTATAGAACGAAAGTGCTCTTAGCTCTCGAGGCTCGTTAAGCAAATAGTAAAAATGAGCGGATTAGTCTTGGTTGAAATTTTACAGTTTGCCTCGAATCGAGTCGCAATTTATTTTGAGGTGAAAACAAAAAATGAACAATCCAAGAATTTATCTCAAAGAAAAATATGACGTCCACCACAATTCTCCAATTTTTTAAGGAGGTACGAAAAAAAAAAAAAAAAAAAACAATCCAATTTTAAGAATTAACTTTTTTCAACTGCAATAAAAAATTGTAGCTAACAAATTATTTGAACCAATCGAAGAATTTGATAAAAATTGCAAATATAGAACCAATTTTACAACGTTCAATAAAATTTTAATTATTAAAAATTAATAATTTCGATGAAAAATTCATAACTTTAATATTAAATGAATAATTTCATATAAAAATTTCATAAGTTCAATTTTAATTTGCTTCAAAGAAACAACACTATATAGTATACCCGCCCGTCGATGGCGAGAAGTGCCTCAGGAATTCTCATCCAGAGTTCCTGTCGCGGTTCTAACGACCACCAGTCGTTTCCCATTATTAACGTAAAATTAATTATTCTCAATTCGTGGCACTCTCGCGATCGCGTTATTAAATGGGTTGGGTCCTTTATCGTTCCATGACAAAACAACCGTCCGTGGATACGGTTGCCGGGTATCTCAGCTGCTTTTGTGGTTCACCGTCAAAACCCTGTGAGCTTGGCCGTTTTATACGCAAAGGCTATACGGATCGATATAAACTCTCAGCCTGGCAAAAGTTTCTTCCTGGTTACGGGGCTGCAGCAAATTCGAGAAATTGTATGCAAAAACAAAGGGGAGGCATTGTAATGGCACGCGATGACATTGCAGGGATAAATAAACTCAGCGTCGAAGTGCAAATACGTGCAAAAAGTCATCAACGATAATTCAAGTAATTTCTAGCTGGATCGAAAAATTTGTTAAAAGTTTCATTTCCAAAGGTTTTTCACCTCTCGAGCCGCCTAATTTTTTATACATTTAAATTTCTCCCATGTTTTTTTTTTCATTATAAATTAATCCTTAAATTGATTCAAGTCATTATAGCTCCTTAATTATTATTAATTCTGATGGAAAATGAATTTTCTAAAAAAAAAATCGTAGTTTGTAAGAAATTTTCGTCTGCACTAACGACGAGGGCGACATCTATCGCCTCGTGTCAATACACGTGCAAAGAATATAACCAAAATAATTACTTATTCAGGTAAAATTAGCATTATTCAAACGGGCCAAAGACCATCAACGTATTGTCGTCTGCTTTGTGCCAGGCCGGTATTCGGGACGTAGAGAAAAAAAAATAACGTGATAGTATTCATGTGACGAAAATTATTGTGCATTTTCGATCGCGAGTAACCAACGCGACGAGCCCCCAGAGACAAATATCACCGAAGCGCCCTCTACAACTCAGTCGACGCTTGTCTATTTTTCCTCGGACGATCGTACAAGGAACGATTGATGGTAAATTTTTGCCATCGTTCGCGATAACAAACATTTTATATATTCGTGACGAACGAACGTATTAAATTTCAAAGGACGTCTAGCCACTCGTCATATTACAGCAATTATATAAATATCTAAAGGATTTAAAAAAATGAGAATATTCCTGTTTTACGAGCTTCAAACACAAACCTGCGCGAGGCATCGTTTTTTTTGCGTCTATTGCGCAACCACCTCCGAGTATATTTCTACTACCAGTGTAATATTTTTTTTTATTTTACTCATCGTCGTCGTCATCGCGACGAGCGCGTGTTGTCCGGATTTTCGCAAACTCATTACAGTCTCGAGAACTCGTAAGCTAGCAAGCTGAAAAATACGACATTCTCGTTACCGAGACAGCGAAAGGTTCCGGCAACTACCTCAAAATTCAAATAACAAAAAAGATAACGCTCGAAAATCACAGTAAAAAGCGACATTTAAACCGGCATGTTCCTTATGTAATAACAGGAAGTCTTAAAACCGCGATAAGAAATGTAACCGGCTGAATAATAACAGATGAGAACTTTTGGCATTAATATTATTTGACGGTCAATGATTCGTCGAGGCATTGCCAAGGCTTCGCGAGAGCCAAAATAATCGATCCTCTTCGATACGAGGTAATTCATAAAAAAAATCTTCCCTAACGCAAAAAGAAAACGATCGATTTTTGTCTCCGCTATCTAAGTCAACGAACAAAGTGAATTAAACACTAGAGAGAATCGTTAAATAAAAACTAAAAAAAAAAGTAGTTCATAAACAACAGCAAAAAAGTAGTAAAGGCGATTTTTTTTCGATTTTATATTTAAGCATCGATCTGCCAGCTGTGAAACTTTTTTTCACCACGAAAAGCCTGAAGAATTTAATATTTCTTCGATTAAGATTGTTTTTAACCAAATTCCAATAAATTTATGTCCATCTGATGAAAAAATATTTTTTTTGTTTTCATCGATCGTAATGGAAAAATTGTACCTTATTGAGTTGTGGATTTCGGATGTGATCGAGTCCACGAACGAGTCCAGCACAGATGGAATCGCCCGGTCCACGCTGTCCCAGCTGATCCCTTTCGAGGCTTGACATGTTTTTGACGTTTGTCGATACGAATTCTCGTTGAGTTCTTTGATCGCCACTCGTGCCGGTTGTCACGGTCTCGTCGTTGCCGCGTACCCTGCAAAATGTTACGACACAACACGGTTGACGATTCTGTCGTCGATTGACGGAAAAAGAGAAACTACGAGAGTGGATATATAAAAGCGTCCTCTGTGAGAGACACTCGCAATGACAAACGGGAGGGGTAGCGAGTGAAAAAAAAACGAAAAGCGTACGAGTAGCGCAATAGTCTGACCGATGTTAACGACGAGGTGGTGGATCTTTTGACGGTGGTGGAGGAAAATTAAAAACGGCAGTAGGGATATTTCCATAGTTAATATATCTATATACACGTGCACATTCATATGTTGGCCTAAAACCAACAAAGACGTATTTTCTACGCTCATAGACGCCAAGTACGCCTTTCCGGTTTTACAGGCTACACACATATATATATATTTGGCATTAATTTGTAGTACGGAGCGCAAGCGCGTGCAGTCTGACCGTGCGCACAATGCAAACGGTTAAAGCGTCATGTTTCAGAGCACGCGAAAATATATCACATATATTTATTTCTGTGTATGCATATGTAGTTCGCATTTTAGGCACGTGCAGCGCTCCCTGCAAGTATTCCATCAGAGGAGCTGAAATGCTAAATTGTTAACTAGTTCGAGTCAAACCTCGTTGCACCGAACTAGTTTTATCTTCGTGTAACGATGCTCGTATGGAATAAAATAATGGATAGGTGAAGAAAGATGCTATACAGGGAATTCTACAGTTTTTATTTTTAATAAGATTTGTAGGTGAGGTCTGACGCAATGCTGGCGAAACTTGGAGAATGGAAAGTGGATTTTTTTTTGCTGAATCATTGCAAAGTTTGTTTTGACGTATTATATATATAGTGAGAAGGTAAAGCGACGCGCGCATCCGGTCAGAAATGATGAAATTTTTATTTTGCACTCTTTACCTAACGTTATTTTCGAGACTTGTAATTTGCCGGCTATTATGAAGTGATGATTCTGGTTTTTTTTTACTGACGCTAGAGTTGACACTTTTACGAATCACTGTGGCGAACTGACGGTCTAAACGTCGCGCGATGGACATACTGCGCGAAGACATTGTGTCATGCTATATATGACGTTTTGCTATAGCTAACTGTATAGTTTCCTACTAAGTCGTAGTTTATACGAGTGTCGCGTCGATCGTCGGAAATAAAATTTGTTGTATGTATATCTATGTATATGTCGCCGTAAAAAATGCACGAAAAAATTGAACTCGGCTAGGAAATGTTGAACGATCGAGCCGCGTGTTCGCTTCCTGGCTGACTGGAAACTAAAGTTGTAACACAGAGAGAGTATCCATCTCACAGTCGTGTCTGACGCGTCCGAGGTGTATGACATTGACACTAACACAACTTGCACTATGACCTTTGCTGCCATCTTACGATACGCAATCGTGGTGTAAACATAATATAAAAGCAATCGATACATTTCTTCAAATAGAATGTTTCTCTTTGTTTAACTAATTGTAACTGCCAGGAAAGTAATGAATCATCGAGAATGTATGACAAACGTGATAATAAATGAATTATGAGAGCAGATATGCACAAACTGCAAATAAAACTGCAGTTCCGTACCCTCGCCGAATGGAAATCAATGTGGCGCGCATGCGCACCAAAGATTGAAATAATTTAATCAACAAATTGCAAATATTATTGGAAAATTTACTTATTTTAGTAACACGATGGATATTGGAATAAATTATTCTTATTATTTTGCAACTTTCTCTTTACGATTTAAATCAGTTTGTTTATCTTATCAAGGAAATCGTATATAGATTTATCGCTTTATTGCGTCTGTATAATAGACAAAAGAATGAGATCATTACAATGTATAGGAAAACCCTGGTAACAAGGTTCAAGGCTTTTATCAACGCTTCTAGCAGTTAAAAAGCCAAATTTTCCTTATGATGAATCAATTTTGTTTTTTTTTTTTTTAAATAACATCGAAAAACGCTGTGGTAACCTTCGGCAATGTGATGCCGAGGGGAACCGCGGCGCTGCAGTCGTGACCCTGATTTTGCCGGTCAGCTGTTACAATCGAAAGTGATCACATGTTTGCTCGCTCGTCGTTAATCGTCCACGACTATATCTAATTCAAGACGCACAGTTTTTGTGACCGCAAAAAGTTTACAAGGTCGAAACTACTGACAGTCCAGACTCTATGGCACGGCGATAGTTCCCTTTCACCCGCGCACACTCACACACACGCGCGTGCGCACCAGCACGCGCACGGACGACAGTCGTACGACTCGCAGGGAAATGATTATTTCTGCGATAAACTGACGTGTATGATAAATTGCAACTCGGCAATGATGACAAAGTAGGGGAAATGAGAGATGGAAAAAAAAGGATCGAATGATATAATCGACGTTTTCGATTACATCAACCGACGACGTGATAAAATTCTACCAGTTATTATGGTACAATGAGAGCTGTCGGTGACGAATACTTATGACGGAATATTTATTCTCGTGAATAACACCTTCGGTATTTCCGGATTCTCCAACTACACGAATCTCTGAATTATTAGCAATTAATTGAATCGTGCGTCAAGCCCTCTAGACGCGGGCTCGTAGTTAAAAATGTACCAATGCTTGAACACGTCCCAGTCTCGGGACACTAGTCTGTATTTGAGTTTAGCAGAAACTTGACTGACAAAAAAACCAAAATTAACACTTAACGTTGTTACAATTATTTATTGATATGTAGATTAAAGGTGTGAATAATTAATGCATATATATAACTTAATATTTCTCTTGCCTCTTGACTTCCTGTAATGATTTACGTTTTGCGTGTTAAATTATTTATTATCGCATGAAAATATATGTTTGATTGAGATAATCTTCATTGACAAAATTTGCTTTCGATCGTTCGAATAAAATTCTTGAAATCCACGAATGCCCGAAAAATTGAGACACGCGATGTCCGAATATAAGAAAATGCCGTGCTGTCCAATGACAGATTTGTTCTGTCCGATTGTTTTCATGCAATCTCGTAATATTCAGCATCTTACAAAATATATTAACGTATTGGGGAGACTAGAAACTTTAAGCTTGATCTTAGTTTGAACTGAAAAAAAATTGCTATAATCAAGCAACGAATTCAAACGCGTCTGAATTCGTTGAATCAAAGGTCTGCGTCTCATTGTCAAGTGTCCAAATATCAGTACGTCATACGTTCATAAGCGCCATCTTAGTTTGCGAAAAATTATGGTACTACAAACTCGAGATATTCACTGGCACCGATCAGAACACGCGTCGAATGTCAACATTTTTCTCCTCAAGTTTCTTATCTGCAGACATTGGTGATTGAAAATATAAGACGGAGAGAGCGCCCAAAAAATCTACGTCGTAGCTATCGAAACTTGCATTTTACTGTAAACATATGATTCAGCAATTTTCTCGCGCTTTTTTTTCGCTATAAAACATCGGCAGACCGTTGCGCCCTCATCAACTTATACGAGGCCTACTAATAATATATATATATATATATGCATATACGTACATTCTGACAGTGCCAGGAATAGAACCAACACACAAATCCTTCGAACTCTTCGACTGTGGGCTGCCCATGCTTGAATCAGGACTAACGACAAACTCGTCACGAGACAATATAAAATTTGATCACGATAAATGTATGTTAACGGTAAAAAATAGAAACACTCGCGAAACGCGATTAAACCACCGGATGTATAACTTTTAATCGAATCGTAGAATCTCGGAGATCGATTGTCACAATGGGTCAATTATAAGATACGCGTTGAGCTGTATTATTCCGTTGTTTTCCGTATTTACTGAGACCGAATCCCTCGACTGCCGGACAGAAACAAAGCTTTTGCCTCATGTTCAGTTGAGAGTATATACAGAAATCGTTGAGTTTTGTGTCGTTCGAGGAGAACGCTCGCCACGCCTCTCACTAACGAATCTGAAGAACAAATTTCGCCCCACTCAAAGTTTTTTCACAAGCGAAAGAATTCTATACTATCGTGAAATAAGTAGAAATGCATGTTCACTCTCATTTCGTCCATGATTTTTGCGAAGCATCAACGTTTATACTAAATGCAGTTGCTCTTGTTTCTCGTTAAACCTGGACGAGAGAAAAGACCTCGATTTCGCAAGCCTTTCACGCATTATTCCCAAGGCTCCCGATATTTCACGAAGCACACACAGCCTTATCAACTCATCGTAAAGTCACGTTTGTGTATATGACGAGAGCGTAACGAATATGCGCAATCGTGTTGTCTCAATTTTTGGTAATTATTTTTGTAAATTTTAAAATGCAACATTTTCAAAATATGGCTAAACTTTTAAATTCGTTTGAATAGTATCATTATTGCATGATTCTGACATCAACGGATATAGAGAATGATATTTTCCTGTTTTCACCGAAAAGCGAAAAAAATTACGCAAAAATCATATTTATGCTGAATTTAGTTAATAAAGTTATCTTTTTATAATATTTGATACGCTCGTTTTGTGTTAAAATATTTCAACGGTCCAACCTGTGATATTTTTATCGACGTAATTTCCAAATTTTTGACAGGATTGACAGGCATTGATCGAACTGCCAACTTTGGTTATTATTTTTGGTTTATCTTCTACTGTTTTTGTTGCTGTGAACGAAATTTAGGTAGTGACTATTGTACTTGAGCATAGGAGTAGACGAGAAAATAATTTGTTGCTTAAAATCTTTGTTTATTCAGAATTCGATTCAAACACCTTATGAATTCTTCAAGAATATTCAAGATAATAATAGAGTATCTAAAAGTAAAAATAATTCAATCAGGTGCGATTGTGGTATTGAGCATTTGTTCAAGCTGCTTGGATTATTGTAAAACAGCTAAAAGTGCCACAATAATAAAATGATAGCTAGGAAAGTTTCGCTTAAGCTCTAATGAACATGAAAGTTGATTTGGAGACCAGCAGGACAGAAATCATCTCGAGAATTGCTCTTGCGAGACTAAAAACGTTCAGACAATCAGGGCGATTATATACCCATGCGGCAAGCGGGAAGGAGCAAGTGATTGGCCCGTGCGCACGGAGTGGGGGTGATTGGAACTCGATTCGACGAAATCACATTATAATCTGAATTTTGAGTTTTTGTGAATGATAAAATAATCAAAAGTTGCTGAATCAACAATCATTTTTTTTACATCGTTTCGAATAAAGAGAAAACATTGAAGCATTTTGCATATGAAACGTTTAGCGAAAAAATTGATATACGTTAAAATTCATTTGTTGGCCCTGAAAAGGGCCGTTTCTGTTCTCACTTATTTATTTCCATTAACAGCTGTCATCTTCCTGGACGCAGCTTTTGCAGACTCAGACAACCCCAGACTTTTTTTGGTCTCGGTGCTGTTAGTTAACTCATGGATAATTTGCCCAATGTTTTCGTTCGTGGTTTCTTTGATTGAGTATATTGGCGCTTGTTTTCGTCTTCATTTGTTGGCTCTGATAAGAGCCGTTTGTTTATTCTCCTCGTTTTACTTCTTAGCAGCTGTCATTTTTCCGGACGTAACTTTTGGAGATTTAGCTACGACCGAGACTTTTTTTGGCCTCGGTGCTTTTGGTTTACTCGTAGGCGATTTGGTAACTTTTTTAATTCGAGATGGGCTCTTTGGTTTTACTGACTTTTCGGATGTTTTTGTCTTCTTAGTAGAGGCCTGTTTTGAAGAAGCCTGCTTCTTCGTAGAGGCCAAAACTTTACCCGAATCAGTCTTCATCGCTGCTTTTGGTTTTATGGCAACACGTGCTAGCCCTTCAGCAGCTTCCTTGGCCATGGCAGATTTTTCTTTTGCAGAAGGAAGTCTGAACGATCCTGCAGCGCCTTTTCCTTTAGTCTGGACCAAAGATCCATCGGCGACAGCAGCCTTCACATATTTTTTCATAAGAATAGCTCTCCTCTCCATATCGAGATGATCGTAGGTGTCAGTGACATATTTTTTTATGGCCGCAAGGGATGATCCACTACGTTGGTGGAGGTGCTCGATCGCTTCGTGAACCATTTCAGCGGTGGTGGGTGCAGATTTGGTTCCGGATTTTACCGTTTGTATCATTTTCAAAGATTCGACTTTTTCAGATCGGCTGGGTGGCGTAGGCGACGATTCCGAATCTTCCGATGACGTAACCTCTTCATTGTCCGACATGATAAAATACAAACTGAATTTGACGTGAACTTGGACACTTGCGATGAACGAAACAAAGAATCTCTAAATGTCGAGCGAGCGAGCGAATGAAACGATTTTCGATGGGGCAGCCAATATCACGTGAGAGCGCATACCATGAAGAGAGGCTTTTAGCAGCCTTATACGTCACATGAGACGTGAAACGAACTTATAGAAAAAAATCCCGAATTTCTTGTACGAATATTCATCGTCGAGGACTAAAATGTTCGCTGGCTTTGGAGAATCGACGAAATTCGAGAAATAGAAGAAACTCCCAAACATTTCAAGAGTATGTATCATATGAGGGGAAAATTCTTGCGACAATTTTTCCAATGCCACTTAGGAAAGGCGACCAAGCACGAATCTAACGTTTTTATGTTAATTATAAATTAGTATTTTTATTGGCAATCGAGCACATGACTGAAAAAAAATCTTTTATTTCAATTTTGCGTCAGTAATCGATTTAAAAAAAATGTACGAATGAGTTTCGTTTGTTGGAAAAAATTACTACTTGGTAAGAAAATTTTCAATGGTATATCGTTGATGTTTCGTCTCTCAATTTACAATTTGATCTCGAGGCTTCACGAAATCAAATTGAGCAATTTTTCTCTTCCTCACAACGCATGTAACCGAGTAGTCGACCAGCGTTTTATTTGAAACGCGCTTCAAGTCAACTTACCATCTCAATCTATATTTTATTTGCGAAATCTGCCGGTAATATGTTCATTCTCATGAAATCTCGTGCTAACAAAGAGAGCGATACATAACCTCCAAAGGAAAAAAAATGTTGATGATAGTACATTTGAATAAGAAATTACATAACGCTACCTTAAATTTAAGTTCCAGGCCATGAAATTCTGGAATATGCGCGAGATTAATGTTGCTACGTTTTGATATTATGTTGGCCCTGAAAAGGGCCGTTTTTTTTAACTCCGCTCACTACGAGCTCGTGAACTTGGTGATGACTTTGGTTCCTTCACTAACGGCGTGTTTGGCCAGTTCGCCAGGCAACAAAAGACGAACAGCCGTCGGTATCTCCCGAGATGTGATTGTAGAACGCTTGTTAAACCGAGCCAATTTTGATGCTTCAGAGGCGACACGCTCGAATATATCATTCACGAAGCTGTTCATGATGCTCATTGCCTTGCTCGAAATACTAGCATCGGGATATATTTGCTTTAGAACCTTGTAGATATAGATTCCGTAGCTCTGCTTGCCCTTGCGTTTCCTCTAACTTATTGTCTTATTCAGATTTTTCCGCCGGGTTCTGACTGCTTTCGTCTTTGTTTCGTTACTCCCTTTCGGCATTATGATGAGTCAAAATCACGTTAAAAGTTTTAAGCTGCCACAAGGTCCTGCCTTGGTGAGAGTCCGATGGAAAATAATTGATCCTGGTAAAAAACCATCATATATATATAGCAGTCAACGATCGATCGACGCGCCAATTGCAGCCAACAACGAAGTGAGGATATAACGCTGCTTCCTGATTGGCGCGCTGATGCAACTACATACTATGTTGCTGCATTTGGCCAGTTCGCCAGGCAACGAAAGACGAACAGCCGTCGGTATCTCCCGAGATGTGATTGTAGAACGCTTGTTATACCGAGCCAATTTTGATGCATCAGAGAAAACACGCTCGAATATATCATTCACGAAGCTGTTCATAATGCTTATTGCCCTGCTCGAAATACTAGCATCGGGATATATTGGCTTCAGAACCTTGTAGATATAGATTCCGTAGCTCTGCTTGCCCTTGCGTTTCCTCTAACTTATTGTCTTATTCAGATTTTTCTGCCGGGTTCTGATTGCTTCGTTACTGCCTTTCGGCGTCATGAGTCAAAATCACGTTAAAAATTTTAAGCTGCCACAAGGTCCTGCCTTGGTGAGAGTCCGATGGAGAATAATTGATCCTGGTAAAAAACCATCATATATATATAGCAGTCAACGATCGATCGACGCGCCAATTGCAGCCAACAAAGAAGTGAGGATATAACGCTGCCTCCTGATTGGCGCGCTGATGAAACTACATACTATGTTGCTCCAAGTTCAACCAAATTTTCTTTGCTATCCGGAATTAACGAGAAAAATATTTATTTTTCGATGTTTGCACATTAAAATCAAACTTATCGTTACCGACAATATACATGAAAATTCAAGACTCGCTTGAATTGATCTCTAACTGCCAATTGATTCAGTTCATCGTCTCTTTCACGAAGAAAATTATTCGTAGCAATGAGATTGGAATTACGATATAATTGTGGCCGTGAAAAATGGCCCTTCAGGGCCATTTGGTTTTACGCACATGCAAAAATGAATTTGACGATAGCAGTCGCAATTAACCGTAAATTATTCCGAATATGAGAGAATTGCTAATTATTCAGAAACTCGTATTGATATACTCGAAAAGCTTTACATCTGTGGATGACTCGCCCCACCTATAACAGCTGGCAGCCCCACTCCCGGTAACCGGTCGACCGTGGTACAGGAATAACATCCGCAGCTTCACACAGTTTGTTCAAACGCTCTCGAACTGACGAACAGGATACCGTTTTTTCTCATTTTTACGCTAGGACAAGACAGAGAGTTGTGAAAATTAATTAATCTATGAAAAAAAATACAGTTGTTCAATCATATATTTAATTAATCAACAATGATTAAAAACATTTATTGCAATGTTCTTGGCGCTCTCATCGTTATTGTAAGTATTTGAAATATTGCACAGTAGGTACAAATTGCCGAGAGCAAATTTATTTTTACTCGCAATTAGAGTTCCCCCCGTGATTCGTGATATATTATAGACACTTCTAGCAACAGTGAATAAATTATAACGTACTGGTGAATTTTCCTGTGTGTTCAATCGTATGCAGTATATTTCGATTTTGCATGTGAGATAAAAATAATTTAAAAAGGAATATAATAACGACGATATTAATTAACGAATTTAATAGTAAAACATGAAAATTGAGGATCCTGAAATACGTCTATATCTACTGATTTTATTCTTTCACGACGTGGCTAAAAATACGAACGTTCAGTTCGACTTTGCATGAGGAAACGTTATAATTGAAAAAATGATACAACAACGACTCTATTCATGTAATTACAAAAAGTAATTATACATTGTCAAGTAGAGCTATATAAACTGACCGGCCATCTTTCCACGTTTTAATTATTTTAGATAACCTTTCATTGGATTTAAAAAAAAATGATTAAATTTCTGATTTTTTTTGTAAACAATAGAAATTATTAATTTGAGATTTAAATCTTTTTTTAAATGTTTTTATAATTTTTTATCAATCATCTCTGTATCGTTAGATTATTCTTGAGACAATTCAAGGTTATCCTTACGAGCATTCAGAAGAGTTACGATCTACGGATTATGAGGATTACTCACCGGAAGTCGTCACAAGTAATCACGACAAGGCTGAACCTCCTGTTGCTGGAGCTCGGGATTCGCTAGCCCCCGAGCCTCGCATGAAAACCCGAGGTCTCTCGGCTCATTTATTTAATAATTATTTCCTACAAATCCGGAGAATACAGATTTCAGTATTTGATATGTTATATTTTTTATTATAGCGACCAGTGTACGTATGACAAACGATTCTGATGGGAAAATCATATTTCCCCCGGACTTGCCTTTATATATTAGCCCGCAAAAAAAATTCCCACCTTCCTTAGTGACTACATGCAAAAATACGACATTTTGCGAAAATCCTCTATTTTATCCGGAAAAGTTTATCAAGTCTGTCTTAACAACACGTCAAGATCTCAAGAACCTGGCAAGCGTAGACACGGTAATATATCATTATGATTTCCGTTTGAAAATCCTAAAGCTCTTTAATTATTGTTCATTGTTGGTTAGAAGGCTCCCCAAATTGGCGAAAGAATCGACGTCGAGGACGATTACGAGTCTTTGTGTGGTTCCGAGGTACGATATACAATTTTTCATTTCTTATCTTTACTGAAAACTCAAGTGCTGCAATGTGACATCTGGTGTCGAATTTTTGCAACTAGCCACACGATGAGGCTCATCCTTGCTGTATACACGTCAGCTGAAATATATATATATATATACACAGAATGTTTTGTATCATAGGAGAGACAGCAGCGCCACTACTTCAGTTCTCAATACTTTTCAGAATATTCGCCCATTACCCACTTTTTTTTCTCTTTCTAGGACAAATTAGTGTATCCAAGAACTGCGGAAAACAAAGACAAAGAGTGGCTTTTCGTCGTAAATGATGATAATTTTCGTCAAGGAGTTAGAATAGAAACATGCATGTGAGTAATTTTCATACTTTGTTGATACGTTTATGTACATATATACTGTACTTTTGTTGAATACTTTAAAGATTTTTTTTTAATTCACACAGGACGGAAAAGACTGCATGCAGAATAATCGAGGGTTTTGCACGGGGTTACGAAACTTTATGCAAACAAAAGTTTATATACCGTCAGCTCGCGGGTGTTTCGACCAACGGCTCAGTTGGTCCGGATCTATTTCGTTTTCCGGCCAGTTGCTGCTGTTACATTAAGTTTGCAGGAAATCCATTGATCGTAAGATCACGCATCGGTGGTGGGGAGAAAGAGAATCTACAGACACCAGTAACGAGAAAGCCAGTTTCACGAGCCGGCGTCGGAACGAGCCGTGCGACAGAAAAAAAAAATGAAAATGAATCAACAGCAACGGAGTTTGAATAAGGAATCGTTCGAAGGTCATTCCTTCCCCCTTGTTATCGATCAGTTCATCGCGACCTTTTCGAAAAAAATCAGCCAACCTTCATTTAAGAGAGGAACGACGCATGAAAGATGTAATATTCGCTCGGGGAATATTTTGACTGGAGAACCAAATATATTGAAAGAGCAGACCCTGAACATTTAAACACTCGTAACAGGTTGTGAATTTTTTTTATGTGATTATATTGCATTGAATATAATATGTATCCAGGCGAAATTCGTTGAAATTTTTTTTGTCGACGATTTTATCGTGAGGTAGTTTCAAATTGAGAATTTTTGTACGTGATATTTACGAACATTTGTATATTTGAAATAAATACAAATTTATTTCGAACCACCTGGTAAACTTTTATTTTTAAGGGACTTTTGAAAATTCGAGCAATTCGACAGTTAAGAATGTCGTGCGTTACGAAATTTTTTGCGGCTCTTAAAAGAGCCGTTTTGTTATTTCATTAAGTGCGAAAGAGATCGTCCCGAAAATTAGGAGCATCAACCTCCAAATCCGTAAAGTATCCGGCCTTGACGCTTCGGGGCATAAACGACGTCCATGGCAGTTACTGTTTTCCTTTTGGCGTGTTCACTGTAAGTGACCGCATCACGAATGACATTTTCGAGGAATACCTTCAAAACCCCTCGAGTTTCTTCATAAATCAGTCCGGAAATACGTTTTACGCCTCCTCGACGAGCAAGACGACGAATTTGTGACGTTTCGGTCCTCCTTTTCTCAGTCCCTTTCCTCCTTTTCCGCGTCCAGTCATAATGATGCCTTTACTTGTTCCAAGTCAAATTCCGACGGAAGACCGCAGTCAAGTGATGAGGTTCCTTGTGCTGATGGGCTTTTTATAGACCGAATGCCTTGGCTATCCCTACCACGAAACTTTCGCCCAATGAGCGCCGATCTGCGTGTAGCGGTCTACGGTGATATCAAGCTACCCCCACCATGGAATTATCGACCAATAAGCGCTGATCTGCGCACGGCGGTTCGTGACGAGTCTATATAACACCATGTAGCACGATTTTTTCGACCATAGAGTACGTGGCGGCAGGGCACAATTGTTGCTCGTAGATGCTCATCATTGTTCCCATTCAGCAAATAACTCTACGGCGGGCGAGCTACCCGCGAAGCAAGTGACCATCACCCAAAGCGAGTAATCAACAAAGATTGTGGGACAGCGAAATCAAAGCTTGAAAAGGCGATAAAATACTCTCGCCACAGACTGAGGTCTGGTGCACTCAAGAACAGTCGTCCTTATCAGAACGAGTATTTGATTGACCAGTTTACGTTAGTTTCTCGTACGTGATGTCACTCAGAGTTTCAAGCTAAATCTGAGATCGAGGCCTTGCACGAACTCATTCGGGCATCTGAATCTTGGAGTTATTAACGCCAATGGAGTTGGCTCGTCACGGAGAGAAAAAGCATAAATTTATACTGTCAGCAGAAAAACTGCCCTTTTCAGGGCCAACAATTCTTTCACAACGTGCAGAACATTCGCTTTACGTATATGAATTTCGTTCTTTGTAGCTCCAACACTGTCGTCAATAACATTTTCCGCACTCATATTTTTGTCCCTATTTCCGGTTAACGCCAAGCGATGCACCGACCGATTAGCCGTGAGTGCAGCTGAAAACGAGTCCGAGAAGGGATTTTATTTGAGGTTAAATTTAGTCAATCGTCTAGTTTTAATAACCCATCTTATCCTTAGATTCCGTTGAAGCGTTCCTAGTCAGAGGAAAGCGAAGTTTTTGGTAAGAAAACGACTGAGCCAAAAATCAGTGAAGGCTCAAATGAATAATAGTCGCGTAAACATACTCAATCGTACAAGGCTGGATTTGATTACAGCATGGACTCATGGATCTCAGATCGTCTGTGAATATTTCGATCGTTGTGAAATCAACTCAAATTTTCATAAATATTTATTCCATGTTTTGCATTTTTTTTTCGGGTACAGGAAAACGTGTAGGCGACCTATATATATTAATACTCTAGCGAAAAAAAAAGATTTACGTTAAATGATTCGTTGGCCCTGATAAGGGCCCTTTGTTTATCCTCCGCGTTCACTTCTTCGCAGCTGTCATCTTCCTATAGGCAATTTTCGGAGATTTAGGACTAGCCAAAACTTTTTTTGGCTTCGGTGCTCTTGGCTTGCTTGTCGGTGATTTAGCTAATCTTTTCGCTCTTGATGGACTTTTTGGTTGTGATAATTTTTCAACTGTTTTTGTCTTCTGATTCGAGGACGATGGCTTTTTGACGTTTTTCGAGGCCTGCTTCTTTGCCATCGATGAACCTTTTCCCGAATCAGTTTTTTTTCCGGGTGTCGTTTTTTTGGCCACAGAAGATTTCTCTTCTGCTGTTCCTTTGGCTAGAACCATTTTTTCTTTGTGCGATGGAAATTTAAAGGAACCTGAAGCACCTCTTCCTTTGGTCTGGATCAAAGATCCATTGGCAACAGCAGCTCTCAAATATTTTTTTATGTAAATAGCTCTCTTCTCCATATCAAGATCGTAAGCGGTGGCGATGTATTTTTTTATAGCCGGAAGTGATGATCCGCCACGATCTTTGAGCTGCTCTATCGCTTCGTTCACCATACCAGCAGTGGTAGGTGCAGACTTGGGCCCAGTTTTTATTATTTTCGACGATGTCACTTTTTTCGACAGGCTGGATGACGTGCCCGAAGATTCAGAATCATCCGAAGACGTAGTCTCTGCTTTGTCCGCCATTACGTAAACAGAATTGTGCGCTTTGAACTTATTTACGTGAACGACGTGTCGATATTGACGACAAAACGATATTGCTTCTCTCTATCAAATGAATTAAAACAATTTCCGCCGAGGAACCGTATATACGTGACAGCGCGTACCATGAAGAGAGGCTTTTAGTAGTCTTCATGTCATATATGGAATATTATATAAATCAAGATGGCGACCCGTAATCAAAAAAAAAGTTCGAATGTTAATGCTGGTGAATTTGAACATTAAAATAGGCAGACATGCCTTAAAATATTAGGCACTCAAAGAATTCACCAATTACGAAAATAAAATGTTACTACGTTTTGAATATCATGTTGGCCCTGATAAGGGCCTTTTTTTTTATTTCTCTGCTGTGTACTTGGTGGCGGCCTTTGTGAATTCACTAATGGTGTGCATGGCCAGTTCGCCAAACAGGAGCATACAAAGAATGTCCATCCTTGAAAAAGAAACACTCAGTCTCTCTTCGTAATCTCTTCCCTCATATTTCGTGTAAGATTAATGATTATACTTTAGTGCTTCTTACAGGCCAAGCACCGACAGAGATCGGCAGTCGAATGATGCAAATTATTGTGCTGACAAGACTTTTATAGACCTTACGTTTGGGTATCCCCACCATGAAATTATCGACCAATGAGCATAGATCTGCGCGCGGCGGTCCGCGTTGATGTTATATAAGAGCACGCGGAGTGCTTTTTAGCCATCACGCATATCGACTCGTTCAAAGGGCTTCATCATGGTGCGCACTAAAAAGCAGACTGCCCGCAAATCTACCGTCGTGGTTGCCGAGAAGCAATTAAGCTACGGCAAGAGAAGGGCCTTGGATGAAAAGAATACATCAAAACAATTACATCGTAAAGGGAAACAAAAACATCTTCGCTTCAGGCTCGGATCTGGTGCATTGAAGGACATTCGCCGTTATCAGAAAAGCTCCGAGCTTCTCATTAGCAAGTTGCCTTTCCAACGGCTTGTTCGTGAAATTTCCAGAAGCTTTAAGCTCGACATGAGATTTCAAGCTGGTGCCCTAGCGGCACTTCAAGAAGCGTGCGAGGCTTATCTCTCTCTACTTTTCGAGGAAACAAATCTATGCGCGATTCATGCCAAGAGAGTAACCATCATGCCTCGAGACATTCAGTTGGCTCGTCGGATCAGAGGAGAAAAAGCATAGAGTGTTGTCCGGCGAAAAAAAAAAAAACGGCCCTTATCAGGGCCACCAATCCTTTCGCCAGAGAACATTTTGTTGCAATGATTTTTTTTTATCAATTTATTCCTGAAATTTTATCACGTAGGCATTCCTGAAATTTTATCACGTAATTATTCCTGAAATTTTACTATGCTAATTTATGAAACTGGTATCGCAGATCTAGGAATCATCTAATATTTTTATAAATCGAATTTACCATCAAACTGAAATTTTTTTATTTCCTTGATACAACCCTTAATCGTTAGAAGCATTAATAATTCAATTCCACAATAATACAAATGTGCCAGTCTGGATTTCAGATATTCGGACGTAACATGCACAAATTTTTCTCATGGTTTGTCTATTTCAAGGCTTTTGCTGCTCAATAGTCTTTGTTAATAATAATCATGATGCAATTAATCATACACAACATCTTTGTTATCTGCCAATCCTTTAAATCAATCATATATTCAAGACTAGGATACGTATGTAGAACGCCGGAAAACATAACCTATTTTCAGGCCCATTTTGCGTCCGATAACTAGAGACACGATGTTTGTCCCTCGTAGAATAAACGCAAAAATTAAATTACATATGGAGTATAATTGTATTTTTTTCTATACGTCAGTTAATCATTATAAATATGAATTTAGTGTTTAAAGATTGGACGTGTTCAACAATTCGTAGTTACTCTCTGCTACATGAAAAAAAAATCATGAAATGTCTGAATTTTATACAAGGCGTGTGATGAAAGAAAATGTGTCTATTTTTCTTGTTGATTTATAATAATAAGTATAAGAATCGTCTTGGACGTGAAATCTTTAGAAAAAAAGTTGCTAAACAAGGAAATTCGAAGTAAACTTCGAGTAAATTCTGTCGTTACGAAAAAAAATTGTTTCGAATGACGACAATCTCCCATCCAATCGTACGCGATATATGTATCCGAGAATTTTTCCCCCTCCCTTGTCCGCAACGTTTGAGCGTAGCAAATACAAATGCGTACAACGGCGGCTCTCTCGTCTCTTTACATTCTCTTCTCCGGCGACGCTCGCCGTGACGAGACATCGAGATAGTTCCTATACCAACGTTCGCGGACTCGTTTGTGATAAAAATGAAGAAAGAAACGGTAAGCGTGCTAAAGCCACGAAATGTCAAGAAATTCGACAGTAAAGTGAAGAAGCTCGTGAATGGAAAATCCGGTAAAATCGAGAAAAAGAATAGCGTGAAAAATATTTCCAGTCTCGAGCCACGTGGTGCGAAAAAATTGAAAGTCGTAAGTATCGAAAACGTGGTCGGGAATAACCTCAAAAACTTTAAGAATATTAAATCAAAGTCTGCCAATCGAGAAAAACTTACAAGATTACCCGTGACGAGTGTAGAAAAAGAAAATAAGAAAAATGTTAAGAATGACGCCATGGGCAATGTCAAAATGGCGGGGGTTCGGAAAGATCCCGTAGTCGAGACACGCGGTAGCTCGAAAAAGCCCAAAATTCATGCAGCCGACGATCTCAGCGCCGCGCCGGTAAAGAGCGGCAAGAAACGGAAGTCAAAGAGCGAACACGCGGACGGAATTCAAAAAGTAAATTCAGAAATTTCGACAAAGGTCAGCAAGAAACGTAAGCCAAAGATTGAAACAGCCGATGAACCGGAAGTCGCACCAAAGAAGGAAAAGAAACTCAAGTCAAAGATCGAAAAAGCCGATAAACCAGATAAAGTCAAACCGGAAGTAGCAAAGAGCAAAAAGAAACTGAAGTCAAAAATTGAGTCGAGGGACTCGGTGAAACCGGAAGTGGCGACAAAATCCTTAAATCTTGCGAAAAAAACTCTCATCGAGAACACCGGTGACCTCAAATTGACGAAAAATCACATTTTAGAGAGCGTTAAATCGATCTTGAAATTATCGAGCAACGAAATTAATTCGAAAAAGTCTCTTTTGCCCACGGAAAATGATCCAGTCTTTCTACAAGTGATCTGCATTAAGGTGCCTAAAACTCCACGAAGACAAATAAGGCCGTAAGTAAAAAAAAAGAAAGGAAACAAAAATTTTATCTTTTTTTTTTTTTTCACAGAATTTCACATGATTAATTTATATTAAAAATATACCAATGGATCCTTATGAGAAAATCATGATTAGAACATTTTTATGACGCAATTCTGTAGAAAAAAAAACTTCAATAATTTATTTTCGCAAAAATTTGTTCTAATTTTTTTCTTCGTTTTTTTCTTTTTTCATCCTCAAGGTATTTGCCACATCCGTTAGCTGGCCCATTGGACGATATCGCAATTTTCGTTCCGGATCTCGAACTGGGACGTCTCAAAGACTATGAAAAAACGGTCGATCATTGGGAAACAATATTTCGTGAAAAAGGGATCGATTGTATCAAAGAAATAATTCCCATGAACCGAGTCAAGACTGAATACAGTCAATTCGAGATGAAACGAAAATTGGCTCAATCTTTTGATTATTTTCTCGCCGATGGTCGTATATGCGGTCATTTGACTCATTTGCTCGGTCGAGGTTTTTACAATCGACGATCTGCACCGACGCCTGTTAAACTTTTACGCGACAATCTCAAAGAGGAGTTGAATTTTGCACTTCACAAAACTTGCATGGAAATTCATGGATTTGGAGACAGTCACAGCGTTCAGGCTGGCAATGTGTCGATGGAGGCGCCAAAATTGGCGGAAAATGTGTGGGCAATTTGCGAAGCTCTCGCTGAACATTATCCCGGTGGTTGGGAAAATGTACGAGCGATTCGTATCAAAACTCGGACCAGTCTTTCCATTCCGATCTACCTGACACTGAGTAAGTCTCTCGATGCATTAAAAAAAAAATTGAAAAAAAAAAAACAAAATTTATAATTAAAATTCGTTTATCGGGCATCGAATTTATCATTAATAATTAAATAAAGAATTTTTCTCTTAAATTCATTTTTTTCTTGACATGGAGAAAAATTCACGTATGCATTTTCGTAAAAAAAAAATTAAATACAATAAAAATGGCTCGAAATAAATTTTAAAAATTGTTGAAAAATTGAATTTCTATTTTGTTTTTCAATATGAATATTCTTCAATATGGTTGAGTTTTTTTTTTGCGATTATCTTATTGATATCTAGTTGAATTTTTAGTTATTTACACGTGAAAGATTTTTAATCGACTTCAAAATTATTATAAAATGGATTATTTATTTTTTGCAGAAAGTAAAAACAAAATTGCCGTACCAGTCGTGAAGCCAAAGAGGCCACGCGCTTACAAGACAGTGGAGGGTGAATTGACGACTCTACCTGGCCAAGCGACAGTCACGGTCACACCCGAGGGAAAAATCAAATTGAAGAGAGAGCGAGATTTTGATGGCGAGGACGAGAACGAAGTCAAAGACGAAGATGATGATGATGTGGATGAAAATGATGAAGTAAAAGAGGAAGATTAGCAATAATCTCTTCTGAGTATTCTCATTTTTAAAAACATAATACTGTAAATATTTGTAAATATTTTGTACTAGGTAAAATTTAATATCTAACATTAAAATGATTTTTTTTACATAAAACGACCATTGAAAATCATTTTTTTCGACCTGCAAGCTAATCCTTGAATAATTCCTGCTCGATTATTTTTCTTTGTCACATTTGGGGTGGGGCGAGTCAAATTGAGGATTTAGAGACTATTTAGTATCTTTAACTCGCTCCTATTGGATTGTCTTCATTCTTGTCTGTTGACGATGAAAGTCACACTTGAGGGAAAAGTCAAATTAATGGGAGAGCGAAGTAAAAGCTGAAAATTACGAGGATGAGCAAGAAAAAGGGCAGGAATTTGTCATTCAGAAAATTCAAAAATTGCAAATATTTGTAAATATTTTTTATTAATTAGGTACAATTTAATATCTAACAAATTGTTTTTTTTTTTGTTTTTACATAACAAGAAATGAAAAAATCACAATTATTCTTTCTCTGAGCTGCCTCTATTTAATTTCATTTACTCTTTTTTTTTGTTTTTTTTTTATTCCATCGTTTTCTCTTCGATCAGTACAAAATTGTCTGATCCTTCTTCGATATACTCTGATAAACATTGGCAGGTGTGAGAATCGTTTGAGCTGGCGGTCCACCATTGCACATTTGTTCATTATTCCCATAAACGACAACTTCGATCTCCTGAAAATCTCTCATTCGTCTGACATCAGCGTCATTTCGCAATCTCGTATTTGGCAATTTTCTCAATCTTTCGATCATACGTGGCTGTAAATTGAGCTCGTTGCAACAAACTTGAAGTACGGACGCGTAACTCAAATCCTGCATTGATATCTCGACCTCTATGAAATCGAGATCTTTGGAATTTGCGAGGCGAATTTTCAACACGAGACCTGAAAAATGCGGAAGTTGATAAATTTATTGGCTTTAACAAAGGCTAGTAAAATTTTACAAATTTTTTTTTAAAGCAATTTCATGCCGTCATTAAAACTGAAATTAAAAATTTTGTTTTTACAATCAACAAGTAAAAAATAAAGAAAAATTAATAAACATTCTTTTTAACTGTTTTATAAATGATTTTTTAGCATTATCATTGTTGATATTATTATTATTCTTTGGCGGGTTTGTTTTTTTTTTCAAATTTTTATCTCCGGATTAACAGATTAGTATTAATTTTGTTTACTATCAAGTAAAAATATATGTGCGACACGTCTTTGTATGAAATTCAAAAGTAATTCGCAGTAAGAAATAAATATAGAATAAATTACAGTCTCGAGGAATCGTCGGAACTTCCATGGCACCGGAAGTGGCTGGCCTGGCATGTCCCGGACGCGAGCTCGGACTCACTTGAACATTTTTTGAACAATTTGCAATTGTTCCATGTCTCTCAGATTCTTCCGAGAGCCTGGCCGTATCTGGAAATCCGGAAAAACCTCCGAGAATCTCGAGAATTTGAGTGTTGGTGCACACAGAGGATGGAGTTTCGCGACTGTTTGATTGTATATCCTTGTTGGCACCTTCTGTCAAAAGTAGTGCAACCACATGAGTGTAGCCTCTCTTGCATGCCCAGTGAAGAGGAGTCCTTGGAAAAAATATAAAACACAAGACTATCTATGAACTTTGAACAATTGAAGCTGCAGTTTTCCCAACTGGAAATTCAGTGCAAGATCAAATTTTTGTTTTTCTACAATTACAGTGTTAATTTATATAAATTATCCAAATGTCTATCTATGCCCAACAGGATTGCTTTCGTTTGCTACGCATATGTGAGTATTCCTATATATCGTTAAAACCAATAATAATGCTCCAAAAAAATAGCCGGAAGTAGGGAGAGGGAAGTGCACGGGGTTATAATTACGTTTAACAAGGTACGTTTTTTTTTGTTTTTTTTTTTTTCATAGAGACGAAAGAGCCAGTCAAAAAATGCAGACCGTGCAGATTAAAGCGTACAGAAACAGGAAGATTTATTTATTTTATACACAATTTTATTTTTATCTTTTCAACATTTTATATACCATCCGTTGACACCGTTTTGTGTATTAACGTTAACACCCATGGCCAAGAGTTCTTTGATGCCATCAACGTCACCCGCAGCGGAAAGCTCGATTAGCCTATTCTCAAGTAAATGTTCTCTCCTTCGATCCATGACGATTTTTTTGTCTCGATTAATTATTTAACGCGAATAAAAGGAAATATTAAAAATCTGCTTGCTTTACGCTGTAATCACAGTCAGCGTGGATCGGACATATTTGAATAGCTGCGCCATCTACCGGCTGTTAAGATTTTTTGACACGTGCGTGATGCGCAGGCTTGAGAAAATGCGAACCGGAAAGTGGCGCCGTCTCTACGGCCTTGCAACGAACTTCGCGCCATTTCGTGTAATTTCGTGGTGTATATCGTGTGTGGTGTCGTGCGTTGGCTCAAAGGGACAAATCTGTATTGAAAAAAAAATCTAGCCTTTAATAATACTGTTGACATTTGCTTAATTTTTTACATTACAAACGTTTGATTATTTATATAATTGAGAATTTCTCGTTATTACGCTGGGTGAACGAATAATGGGCGAGGACTTTAATGGAGGTGAGCGTAATTATTTACCGGGGTGGTCGGAGGACGTCGCGACGCCGACGCCGTATGCATTGCGGGGCGCCAATGCGATATATAAATTACACATGACTTTAGAATCTCGATATTTCTATCTCGCTAAATTATAAACATTCTTTTTCTCTCTCGTTTCTTTCGGGTTTTATAAAAAAAAATTAATTCACTTTACGCAAAAAACCGCATTTTACTAATTCCAAGTTTCTCCACTACAATCGCCACTTTTTTTTTTCATGGTTACGAACATGAGTCAAAATTAGCGAAGCCTTTATTACGTTTCCTCGAGTACCTTTGATTAACTTTTCACGTTTTGATCGTCAATTAAGTTGGAGAATTGTCCATGACGAAATTGGTCATAATTGAAATATGAAAAATTTTAATCGTTGAGTTTTGGCTCTCGATCTTTGCCCAATTGTTTACAACTCGGAGCAAAATGGCCGAAATTGAGAATGATATTTGCTCGTAATTTTTGGGACAATAGATATTCTGGATGAGCGAGTGGTCGTTTTTTTTTAAATTTCACACTTTTTTTTGCCCTTTCAATAATTTTTGAGAAACTTTTCATGCCAGTTTGTTGAGAGAAAAAAAAAATCCATGAAAAAAGAATCGATAAGAAATTATCGATAATTATGTTCTAATTGCTAGAAAAATCACAATGATAAATTTTTTGTATTCACAGACCGCGAGCGTCAGGATCGCGACAAGGAGCGCGATCGTGAGAGAGAACGAGACAGAAGACACAAGTCACGAAGCCGAGAACGCAGGAAGCGAACTCGTTCACGCTCAAAAGAACGAACGAGAGACAGAAAACGAAGCAGTTCACCGAAGAAAAGTCGAAGCTCGAGACGTAGAAAGCCATCATTGTATTGGGACGTGCCACCTCCTGGTTTTGAACACATAACACCTTTGCAATACAAGGCGATGCAAGCAGCTGGACAAATACCCGCAAATATTGTCGCGGACACACCACAGGCCGCTGTCCCAGTTGTCGGAAGTACGATAACACGTCAGGCCCGAAGACTCTACGTGGGAAATATTCCCTTTGGCGTCACCGAGGAAGAAATGATGGAATTTTTCAATCAACAAATGCATTTATCCGGTTTGGCACAAGCTGCGGGTAATCCCGTTCTCGCTTGCCAAATCAATCTAGACAAGAACTTTGCCTTTCTCGAGGTAATAATGCACGTTTAATCACCAATCAGGGCTGTTGAAGCAACAAACAATTCAAAATAATTTTCCAACTACCTAGGACGAATTATATTGAATAAAAAAAAATATCAATATTCATGACACATCAGTAAAAATATCAAATTATTCAACATTGAACATTTTTTAATGCTCACAAATATTCAAAAAATTTTTATCACAATGATTCCCCTCACATTTTTGTGCGACCAATTTAATTTTTCACGTTACTTTTTGTTTTTGCAGTTTCGTTCGATAGACGAGACGACTCAAGCAATGGCATTCGATGGTATAAACTTTAAGGGCCAGAGTCTCAAGATCAGAAGACCTCATGATTATCAGCCAATGCCCGGTATGACCGACAACCCGAGCATGAACGTGCCAGGTACGGTTCCAGGTAAGTGTCTTAAAATTTATTATAAACAAAAAAGAAAAACAGAACAACTCGATAATGAGAATAATATATTATTTATTCCAAATAATTGAATGTTATTAATTTAAAAAAAAAATTGTTGACCTTGTAACAGATTCGCCACACAAGATTTTCATCGGTGGATTGCCAAACTATCTGAACGAGGAACAGGTATGCCGGTTAAATGTAAATTATCATTTTATATCTACTCTATCTATTATCTTTTATTCGTAATCTCATGCACACATTTGCGCTCATGTTTACTCGTTCATCGATGCTCGCCTTTTTCCCCCCATTTTTCTTATTTTTCACTAATTTTCAATCGTTCAAAAATTATTCACGAACAAAAAAAAAAAAGCATCGATGAGCGAGTTAAAAAAAAAACGCAATTTTCTTGATAATGCTCGAAGGCGATCCCGTTTGTAAATGAAAAAAAACGTTATCGCTACCTCGATGCAAAAACGATTCAATCGTGAAAAAAAAAAAAAGAACAAAACTTAGGTAATTTAGCGAATTTAGCTGATGGCGAAAAATCGTCAAGGAAGCGCAAATAAAAAAAGGCCGAGACCGAGGTGAACCGAGAAGAACTGCCAAGTTTTTGTTGACGAGTGAGGTACGTATTCTGCGTATCCATCCGGGACTTTCGGCGTCGCTTAGGGAACACGGAGTTAGCGAGGTCAGGATAACAAACTTTTATCATCATAACTTGAGTTTGTTAAAAATTTCGAGAATCAAATCACTTTTTGTTTGTTTTTTTTTTTTCAACTCGATTTCGCGTTTGCATCAGGAAACGCAAAGTGGTCTACGCACGTGAATATAATATTCATGATTTTTATTTTATTTTATATATTTTTATTTATTTTTTCATCGTAAAAAAATTAATATTTAATTTGTACACACGGAGAATATTGTAGTATTTTTGAATAACGAAAACAAATTTCTAGTTTCTGCATTTTTTTTTTTTTATAGTACAAAATTGGATTATATGCGACGATAAAATTTTCACGAAAATCAAATATTAAGAGCCGATTAGAAATTCATAGTTTATACAAATTACGTTATAATGATGTCGCGTTTATCGTTATTGAATAATAGCATAAAATATAAATTTTTAGTCGGTTCTTGATCGTTGATTTTAATCGTTGCATAAATCATTGATTTAAGGTAAAATCGACGATGAATTAAAAAAATATATATAGAAATTCGTCGTTTATGCAATTATTTGATAACATTGTGATGTCAATTTTTGACTATTCGTATAGCAAAAAGTTAACACTCGATAAATATTTTTATAATTTTACAGACCATAAATTGATCATTTATGCAACTATTTAATTGAGAAAGTTTCGATTTTTTACGATTTAAAAAATAATTGCCCAAACTCATAATTTGTTGTCATTGGCCAGTCGAAAAGAAAAAAAAAAAAAAATTCTCCGAGTGTATATTATTTATACACGCGAATGATTTAGCTCAGGTGTGAGGGAAAGATCGTTAGAAGACGTTGCAGCTTTTAGGTGGCGCGCCCTGACGGAGAGAGACAGAGAATGAGAGAGAGAGAGAGAGAGAGAGAGAGAGCACTATCGATATTTTCTTTTGCAGCCTCTTTTAGGCGCAGCGTGGATCCGGCTCGTCATACACAGCCTTCTTTTTTTATTTTCCCACAGTCGCAAAAAAAAAAAAGCAAAAAAAAAACGATCAGATAATCCTTAGGTTCGCATTTAGCGAGGATGAGAACGATTGCGAAGACACAGCCACGGCGGTCGGTCGTCTTGTTTTTCAGGATGAAAAGAGACAAAAAAAAATGCAAATTTTTCAGGCACAAGTGAGACTCGTCGCGGGGTGGGGGGTTTTCTTTCAGGCAGAAGAGAATCACGGCTACTTCCGGTTGGGATTAAAGGGTTTTTCAGGCACTCCGAGAAATTAAAAACAAAAAAAAAAAAAAAATCGTTTGGGGTTTCAGAGGACGCAACGTTCTTCTCCGTTTTGAGTAACGCGATCTCTCGAAAAATTCTTCGAGAGTTCATGCTTCTCTCACGGTGCAATATTTTAGGTCGCTCCGGGAACAAGAATCATCGATAATTACCTTCCGAGAGAAAAAAAAACACAAAATATATAGACATATATATATATTTTCAGAAATATCTCCTTGTTTCCCTCTTGCAGCTGTTTTCTTTACAGGCTCTGAATTTCAGGCTCGACCGGCGGCCAAGTGTGATAAAAAAAAAACACATTTTCACGATTTTCTTAGATAAACAAAAAAAACGTACAAAAAATATTCCTTTAGAGGGTTCGCCGGAGAAAACCGTACGGAAGAGGCCACCGTTCGATTTTATTCTTTTTCATCTCTCGACGATATCTCGTGGGGAATGCGAGAAAACGAAAAAAAAAAAGAAGGAAAAAAAAACAAAAAAAATAAATAAATAAAACAAACGATAAAAAAAAAAGGAAAAAGAACTTGTGGACTGATATCAGTGCCCTTTCTCCCCATTTTCTTAGCTTAGGGTCGCGCCGATCAAAAGCATTTGCTTACCACTACTACTACTACTACTACCACTACTACTACTACTACCGAACATGACAAAAAAGCACACTGCCCGGATCGAGGCTAGTCCAGCTTCTCGAGGCAAGTACCTGTCCAAAAATCTAAGAGAACAAGCGAAAGAAAAAAAAAAAAAGAGAAAATCTCTGAATCACACGTTTATTAGCTATCTCGGAAAAATATGCGACTATTTTTGCAACCCATCAAGAGATCACTGTCATTATCACGAGCGAAATTCTCAAATGGTGATTTTGTTCTTTTCCCCGCTTCCCGATAAAATAGAGTAAGATTATATTTCGTGGGGAACGACTGAACGACAAGAGCTCGTTGCTGCTATCGTGATGTGCTAAGAAAAATCACTATCGAAACAAAACGACACGTAAAATTTATTAAAAAAAAAAACAACAAAAATCTCAGATTTTTCCTCCATATTTTCATTTTCGATCTTTTTTTTTTTTTTTTTCTGTATGGAATAAAAAAACACATTCACGTTTTACGCAACGTGCTTTTGTACGTTTTGCTTTGTGATACCAGAGGAAATAAACGAGTTTTCAGATACCCGAGGGGTGGACCGCGATGAGTGAGTACATTTTTTTTTTTTTTTTTAAGTTTAGCCTCTCGTTTGAGATTCGGAGAAAATTGTGAAATGTTTTTCTCGATTTCATGGCGAGAAAGAACAATATTTTATTTGGTGCGAAATTGGTAGCGTTTTTTTTTTTTTTTTCTTTTCTTTTTTTCCTGAAGAATTGAGGATAAAAGTGACGAGCTTTTATTTTCTGGAGGATTTTTTTTTTTTTTTGAAAACGCTGCTCAATTTCTCACAGCATAATTTTCGGGTGGGGATGAAAATTAGGCCATCGTGTAATGTTGAAAAAAATGGGAAACGCAGGTGAAGGAGCTGCTGATGAGTTTTGGACAACTGAGGGCGTTCAATCTTGTCAAGGATTCGGCAACTGGACTTTCCAAGGGTTATGCATTTTGCGAGTACGTTGATGTTTCTATGACCGATCAGGCGATCGCTGGATTAAACGGAATGCAACTTGGTGACAAAAAATTAATTGTCCAACGGGCTAGTGTGGGAGCGAAAAATCCAATGATCGGAGCTCAGGCCCCGGTGCAAATTCAAGTGCCAGGACTTTCTATGGTCGGTACGAGCGGACCAGCTACAGAGGCAAGTTAATTTGTTACCTGGATTGTTTTTTTTTTTTTTTTTTCCTCAAATTTATTATTCAAATTGGGGAAAAAAAATAGTTAATAATTATTTGTTATTGAAAAAAATATTTTTAAAATTATTCACAGGTTCTTTGTCTCCTTAATATGGTAACACCCGAGGAGCTCATGGAGGAGGAAGAGTACGAGGATATTCTTGAGGACATCAAGGAGGAATGTAACAAGTACGGAGTTGTCCGATCTGTAGAAATTCCTAGACCGATCGAGGGTGTCGATGTGCCAGGATGTGGCAAGGTAATTTATTTAATTCAATTTATTCGATAAAAAATTTAATTTAAACAATTTTTATAATAATTTATTAAATTTATACATTTTTTTATTTCATGAAAACAAATCAACATTTTCTGAATGATAAAAAATATATATATATATTTTTTTTTACAGGTATTTGTTGAGTTCAACAGTGTAATAGATTGTCAGAAGGCACAGCAGACGTTAACAGGAAGAAAATTCAACAATCGTGTCGTCGTAACGTCCTACTTTGATCCCGACAAATATCATCGTCGAGAATTTTAAAACCAAATAGAGTGAACGAAAAAACAAAAAAAATGAAAATTCTCGTATCATCACGAATTCTGATTGATTAACGTGACAAACCCGTCTAACCGTATCAACGGCCAATCGACTGTATTGTATAATGTATATGATCGAATAATTTTGACCTTCGAAACGCGAATGTTCGTCTTAAGCCTCGTTGGTTTTCGAATCCGTTGTTTTTTTCCCCTTCTGCTCGAACTATCGCGAATCGAGATATTTGTCCTCCTCGCCGTTTCTCTTCCCTTCAGATCCACAACATTTTTCCTTCGCCAAATTTGTGGTGTTAGAATTTTTTTTTTTTTACGTTTTTGTTTTCTTTTGTTTAATTCGAGTAACGTAGTTGGATAATCTTGGCCGTCTCGTGCTTTTGACTTTTCTCCCCCCCCCCCCCCCCCCGCCCCATCGTCCCAAAAAATCTCATTCGAGTTTTCGGATGGAAGCAAAAAAAAAACATTTACGGACAATGGTAACCAAAAAACAATTTGATATTACCGGCTAAATGATGAATTGATATTTGTCCATATGCAGTAAAACAATCAACAAAATGGATGAAATGTTAAAAAAAAAAAAAAAAAAAAGTAAACAAACGAAAAATCTGATTTACGAACTGATGTATTTGTACAAAAACAAAAAAAAAAACACAATAATCTAAAAATGATCCTCAATAATCGCTTGTGGGTGTGTAATTTTATGTCCGTTTATTAGCTTGTGAAGATTACAAATTGCACACTATACTTAAACATACGAAAAAAAAAGACGTATAAATTAAATGTATAATTTGTTCGATTTTTGGGGAAAAAAAAAAAGTACTTTTTCCTTTTTTTTTCAATGAAAAATTGTGTGTATGAAGATTGAGGATTTTTTTGTTGTTATAATGATCAAACTTCATCCTGCATCGCCGGATGATAAGAACTCGATCCACTCTCGCCACCATCGACGATTGTCTTTTTCAAGAGAACGTAGAGACCCCCACCAAGTGCCAACATTCCGAGCCCAGCAATAACGACGATTGACCAGGCGGGAATTGCTGTTCCTCCTGGAAAAAAAAAATTTCCGATGTCCATAAAAATGCTTGAGGGTAAAAAAAATGGTTTTTTTTTTTTTTTTTTCACTTACTGTAATAACGTCGGGTAATGGTTTTTCGTCCTCGAAGAATTTTACGTCTTGCCTCGACTTCCTCCATGAAGAGGCCCATCATAACTAACAAAATTTCATTGTTAATTTTTTTGTTTTTTTTTCTACTCACTTTTTCTTTAACGATTGCAGATTTGTAAAAAAAATAACTTACGTAGGCCAATGGCCAGATAGTAGAGAACACTTTTTGCACGCATTTTTTTTTCTTTTGCACTTGGCACTTTTTTAAAGACAAAAGAAAGAAAAAAAATTATGGAATTTGGCCGAGAAAAGGGAGAATCGTCACTGTTGAACTGGGCGAGTACTATCATGAAAGCGTTCTGAATCAACGGCCCAAGATAAAGTCGTGATAACAGGTAATACAGAAGAGAGAGAGAGAGATGCTTATCTAGTCTGACGCATCAAAGATAAATTTAAGAGAAACTCTAAAATTTTTAACGGCAAATAAGGAAACTCCCATGGAAAGGATTTATAAACTCAGATACAATCTTTATATATATACATTTTGAAAATGTATATAGATATATGTCTAAAAATGTATATATAGCATATCTGTAGAATATTTTGAATTTTGAAAAATTGACTTCTACCTTTGACCTCGAGTTCATATTTCCATTATTGATGTTAAACTTCAAGTCTCAAAAATAAATTATATATATATATAAAGATTGTACACTCGACTGTGGTTAAGTTCACGCTTTAGGGCGGTTAGGAGAGGAAATCGTGCTGTTAACCGTTGCCCCTATCTACCGTATATATATATAGCACATAGAGTTTGAAAAAAATCGATCAGTGTTCGATCTGTACAAAAATTTGAATTTTGATTAATTGACTTCTACCTTTTACGTCGAGTTAATATTTCCAGTATTGATATTAAAAGTCTCAAAAATAAATTTCAGAGGAATCTTGAAGAAAAAAAAAACAACTGTAATTGGCAAAAGTCTCATGGAACTAAAGTATGAGAGCAAATAAATTTTTTATTGCATTGAAGATAATGTAATTTTTATTGAGCATTTCGTACAAGCCAAAGATAATTTGTACAGAGAAACGGATTTTTTTTGAAAACGGTAAACGTTGACAAAAATCCCAGGGAAGTATAAAATTTATCTCCAAAATGTCTCTCATATATTGTAAAAAGTGTAAATAGACTTTGAAGATTTTTTGACATTTTTTGAAGATTCAAAAAATATTTTATTTTCATGAGTAAAATCGAGCCAACGTCAATCTCGTGCATACGATTTTTTGATTTATTTAAAATTTTACGTACAATGCATGAAAAAAAATTGCACTCGAGCGTTAGCAAATATTGAAAAACTGTTAAAAAAAAAAAAGAAAAAATTGAAGTTTCTCGTGGACTGCGATGAATGTTGATCAACAATGGCTAGGAAATGGGAGATTGCGGTATCTGGATTGGGCAAAATAATTCATCAATTAGTTGATTTCTCATCAATTTTGTTCAACCAGTTTTTGTTTGCTTTTATTAATTGAAAACAATCGAGAAAATGAGGTTACAGTTTCATTTCGCATCGTAGTGATTTTTCCTCTTTTTGTAAATTCACATTTTTTTTTTCTTTTCATTCCAATTACGATAATTTTGTATTAACTTTTTTTTCCTTCAATTAACGAGAGCGATGCCAACGGCGAGTATAATTATTTCAACAGGGCAATCCAATGAGCGGATTTTACAAGGAAAACAAAAAAAAATCATTGGCACCGTCTCGAGACGCATTTTTTTTTCTCAATCACAAAAACTTTCGCATTTTGGTTTGTTTTTTTTTCCTCTCATTCTTCACTCGTGATTTTTTTTCCTCTCTTCTCTCGTTTTTTTCACAGACGTGACTACGAAACATACAGCGAAATTAAAGCTTTTACAAGACTTACGAATATTAATTATTTCGACAATGTAAATATAAATAGCTGGCACATATACAAGGCATCCCAAACATCACGTTCTGTCTTATATATTTTTTTTTTTGCATTTTTTTTCCAAAGAAAAGAAATTCATTCCCTCCTCTATTTCACCATCTCGTACGTTCCATCAGTTCGCTCTGGGTGTATGTGTGTGCACTTTTTATTTTTTAATCATCCATTCCATCCAAACTGTTTTTTTTTCTTCATCTCTTACTCGATTTTATTAATAAGCACCATCATGGAAATGTGTTTTTTTTTTATTTTAAATATTTCTTAGTTGTCTATAGTTAGTTATTTTTTCGTTTGCTTTCTCTCTCTCTCTCTCTCTCTCTCTCTCGGGGCTACATTAGCGAATACTAATGTGTAAAATCATTCATTTTTTTTTTTTTTCAACTTCTCAATAATTAGGAACGGCCAACTCTTTGCCAACAATAAATATAAAAAACAAAACGGTTCTTGCATTATAGGAATTTTACAGAAATATAATTTTACAAGAAAAAAAAATTATATCAAAAGGCTAGTTGAGTACGATTGCTCGCATTCTTTCTTTTTTTTTCCAGTCAATCAGTGCTCGTTGGGATGAGCATTTTGTTTTTTTTTTCAAAATTACATTCATCTCAGCAATTCCTATATATTTATCTCTCATGAAACGAGAAAAATTATTTAATTATGTTTCAGAACTTTTCAAATTCATTATTTATCGTTAGACGCAATGTACAAATAAATAATTACAGTCGTATTCCAATAATAATAATAATAATAATAGGAATAATAATAGTAAAGTTTAACGAGAGAAAATAATACTGTACGACATTTTTTTTTGTTCTCTTCACGCGTCATTTTATCTTAGCCTGACAAAATCACGATTTGTTTTTTTTTCTTTCGGCGATTCAACAAAGTCCATTTTCAGATTGACGCGTTCAAGTTAACGATCGCGTTTAACCAACAACGAACGAATAATTAACTAGCAATATAAATATTCTTCAGAGAGTTATATTATCGCGATTACCAGATGACCGAAAATTATGACATAGTAAGAACATTTTTTTATTTGTTTTTTATCGAGTATAGGGAGAAAAAAAAGTTTTATTTTTTTTCGCCATTGCGAGATGACCAAAAATCATCACACAAAATACCGAAGTTTTTATTGAGTGTATTGAAGAAAAAAATGTTCAATTTTTTTATCGCGTGAATGGTTTTTTTTTTTTTTTTGCATTATTATAATTCTACGAGCTACGGAATTCATGGATAACATTGGACTCGTCGTCCGAAAGTTCATCTATAACGAATATATTCGCGAATACATAACTATTTGATTTTTTTTTTTGTTTTTTTCGAATACTCGATAGAGGCGAGAAATCATTAATATATGTAGAAATATATCAACGTAATACGACCCGTCGAGCACGACTTCTCAGACTAAAAAATCAATTACGTAGTTTTTATTTTATTTTTTTAAATATCTTTCCCTAAATAATCAACTATCCTTGTTTGCATTTTCGTCCGAGTACTCGTTTCAATTTCACAGAATAAATATCTTCGTTATAAGTGGATGGCATGAGTTTTGCGAATTGAATTGAACTTGAGTTTTACGAATTGAAAACAGAGTCAAAATTTCTAATCCTTCAAATACTCTTTAATTATTATTATTATTATTTATTTTCTCTTGAGACAAATGCTCGCTAATTATTTTGCTAAGTTTTTAACATTCAAACTCGTTCATTTCTACTTTCATTCTCTGCCTCAGCTTGACTTTTTAGTATTTATTTTTTTCCTCTTTTTTTTTTTTTTATTTGAGTAATATTAATCTTTCTTACGGTAACTACTTGCGAACATTTTTTAAATTAATTTATTTAATTTTTCGCATTGGCTCGACGTATTGCTACTGGTTTTTTTTTTTTTTTTTGTGTCTTATCATCGTCAATTGTAATTTTATTTTTCAGCATCTCTCTAAACGATTTCCTCAAAATCGCCTCAAATAGCGAAAATTTCGCAAAAATGCTTTTTTCTTTTTTTTTTTTACGAACGTGTTTGTCACACTCGTTTTTTTTTAACGATCTATCTAAGAACGAAAAGAGGGAGAAGAAGTAGAGAGTTCCATTTTTGGACACGACTAACGAGGAGATAATTTGTCTCAATGACCAGTAAAAATGATTCTAAGATTTAACAAATTGCAGAGAACCGAAAAAAAATGCCACATTAACTATGAAATAAGTGAGAACAAAAAAAAATTACATTCAATTCTTCATCGTTCAATATCTCCTAATATTATAATTAAATGAAAAATTAATGCAATAATTTTATTTAGAAAAAAAAAAAAACAAAAAAAAAACATTCAATTCTTTATCGTTGAATATACATATTACAAATTAAATGAAAAATTGATGAAATAATTTTATCAATATATTACCGAATAGCCGTGTGACTTTTGTAAGCTAATCGCTTCGATTTACCTTGTGGCTAGCTGAAATTTCTCTCGGTGTTGTCTTTTTTCGTTTCGCAATTTGTGGCAACTTCGAGACTCGTCGTCGTTGTTGTCGTTGTTGTGATTTCCATGGATTTTCGTATCTCACCGTTCGAAGTTTGTGATTTTGTTAAAATTTTGCCAACATCGGATGATTCGTTTGAGGAAATTTTTGAACTTTCACCTTCCAGACTTGTTATCTCGTGACTCGATTCTGCGGTTTCTTTGGTAATTTCGGTTAGATGAAGACCAGAAGCTGACTTTATGATTCCTTCCTTGACGAGGGCGTTTTTAAATGTTGCGAGAGTTTTTCTGAGCGTTATGCAAAAACCTCTGGATGCCGGGATGAGTGGAAATTCCGGCAGGATCGTATCGTCTGTTTTAAATTAATAAGAGTTATCGAGCGGCAATTAAAAAGAAATGGAAATTTCGTTCAAATTTTGATATGCTCGAAATTTAATTTTATAACTATTTCATTTTTTTTCTTTTTACCAAATTCAAAAAGCTCCAAATTAAACATACGTTAATATCAATCTCAAATAATTCTATAAACTATATTCAGTGAAAATATTATTTAAAATGTGTCCAATTTGTTTTTGAGAAATAAAAATTTGATATCCGATAGAAATTGTTGTAATCGCGATATATGTATCGCGCTTACACTCAATATACAGATTGATGAAGACAACTGTATAATTTATGGCTTAATAGTCGATTTAACGAAAAATCTGTACATGAAATATTATTTTCATGTGCTCATTTTAGCTGTGTCTTAATCGTTGATTTTGCCACAAATTTAGGTCGAAAAAGTGGAAACTTTTTTTTTATAATATGCAAAAGAATTGTGTAAGTAAAAAAAAAATTGCCAACTGTGGCACACAAACAAAAGAAAAAAAAATCAAACTCACCAATCTCAGCAATTTCCTTAAAAGTCGTGGGTGTAACGGGCGATAATGGATGCTGATTGTTGTGCTGTTCGCTAATTTCCATCCATAGATCCAATCGTTTGAGTAATTTTTCAGCGTGTCGTTGAAAATGGCTCATAATGGCGTCTTTAAAAACGCTCGGTGGATATTGAAGCAATTTCGTTTGTGACTGGACAAGTTTAAGTACAACCATTTCATTGTACATTCGTGAATTTTCTCGTCCTTGTTGTGAGCCTTTTTGCTTCTCAAATCCAGCCTCGTTGAAATAAGGCTCGGAAACGAGTATGAGTCCCTGAATCGATACAATAACTTGAAGTAAAGTTGATAAGCTCGTCCAAACTTCAGTTCCACGTCCAGCCCAAGTGCCTAAAAGGCTGACGCAAACTTTCCCATCCTCGTACAAATTTGGATTCAAACGATCGCTGCAGTAAGATATATAATGGCAAAGTGGAGGTGCGACTGGATAATCGGCCGAAAGTTGAAAATCAAATAAAAAGAGTCCATCCTCGTATGGAGTTTTTTGAGGTCCCCGAAACATGACAGAGTACAAATCTATTCGATCCTCAAAGCCTTTGACCCAAATTCCCGGTGGCAAAGAGCTTCTCAATAATTTCAATTCTTTAGAGACAGTACGAAAAAAATTTGTCGGATCGGTCGGTTGAAACATAGTTAATTTGAATTTATGACTATCCGGAGCACTTTCCTCTATCGAGAAACCTTCGCCCTCTGTATAAATTGGGGGTGGAATTTCAACATTTGACTCGCAACTTTCAATCTGTTGAGTTTCCATTATTTTTTCTTCTTCTTCTTTTTCCTCCTCCTCCTCCTCCTCCTCCTTTTCTTTTTTTGCCTTTTTTTCTGGCGAAGAATTTTTTGCAGCATCCGAGAGTGACATTCTCGCGAGACCAAATCTTTTTGAGACTTCAGCATGTGCGAGAACTAGCTGAGCTTTTATAAGAGTGCAAAGTTTGACACAAACGTGTGAGCTAGCAACGTGAGAATTTGAAAATTTTTCATGTAATTTCGTTCTCTCGACATCACGACTGTCATCCTCGAGATTTTCTTGTATCGCTGGTGAACGTTCTGCAGGATTATTAACATCCTCGGAGAGTTGAAATTCACCGCTGGATTCACTCGAGCCTGATTCTTTTTTTGAATTTTCCGCTGAGTAAAGTCCAGAATCTTCAGGATTTGCTTTTGTCGGTACGAAAATTTCATCAATTTTTGATACTTCCGGTTCTGTTATTTCGGGCCTTTTGCTACAATTACCAGCAGCCTCAACGGTATCGTTTATTTTTGTCGTTATTTTTTCTAGCTCACCAGCAGCATTTTGAAGGCTGTTGCCAATTTCAGGATTTTCCGAGCTCACCATTTGATGAGTAAATAATCTTGTTACTTGATCGGCCATTCTTTGAGCCACATTTGCTCTGCCACGTTCACGAACTCGCTCCAATAGACCCTGAAAATGACTCTCGTGAAAAAATGACGTTCCCATTAATTTGTCCATGCAACGACAATCCTTGTAGACTTCGAGTAATTTTCTCATAACTTCAGTTGTTTGGAGGGCAGGATTTTGCGTAAATATTTCTTCCAAACGCGACATAGCGATACGTGCTTTTTCAATGTGAACCGCCAATTTTGGTTTTATATTTTCTGTTTGCTCCGTTCCATCGTTATCGGCGAGAAAACAATCCTCGAGCTCAGTTTCCCAGGACGCGTCCGATGATACGTCATCCCATAATTCACCCTCGTCGCTGTCGTATTCACCGACTTTGTACAAATCCTGCGGCCAACACATCGAGACATGACCGTCGACCCACCAAACTTTGACACGACCCTCTGGATAATTATCGAGCACTTGGCCAGCTGTACAGCCAGCGTCTTCGCCCTCAAAATTTGCTATTCTTATCACGAGCGTGCCAGGCCGGTATTGAAAGTCCGGATGATCCTTGAGATCGTAAACGCTCACTTCTCGCTCCTCGAGCAATGTTGGCCTGGAAAAAAAACATCGAACATTTTACGATTTTGACTACGTAAATCCAATCCAATTTCTTCTTTTTTTTTTCCAAAGTTAACTCGAGAATTTGGACCAAAAACGCAAAATTTTACCTGTTGAACCATTCAAAATTGCAACTGATGTGCATTTATCTTTTCTACACATTTCAATGCAGTTTCGAGAAAAAAAAACTAAAAGTAAAAAATGATACTCACTGAGGACTTTGACTTGATGTGTAAGTTCTGAACCATTTTATCTTTGCTGTTCGGCCCTGATGATCGACACTCTGCACAACGCCGTACATTCTCGATTCCTCTTTCTGATCAACGACAAAATCACCGGGGAAGAATTCTTTGTCGTCCAAATGATGAATTGGATAGAGCTGAGTCGATGGGATTCCTGTAAAAAGCATTAAATGAGATTTTTACAAGATAATTTGAAACAAAACAAAAAAATTGATGCTAATTATAAGAATTCTCGATGAGAAATTGCACCTGAATAATTGAATTCATTTAAATTATAAAATATTTGGATGAATAATTTCACAGGAATAAATGAGAAAATTGATGCTCGAGAATTCAACGAAATTCCACTCGAATTAATCAAATCTTTTACGATTCAAGTAGATAATAGAAAATAATAAAAATCATGCTCATTATTAAAATTCTAGATGGAAAATTCTACCTGAATAAATAAATAAGACGAGAAATAATTGAGAATTTAATGAAATTCCATCCCAATAAAAATAAAATAAAAAAATCGTGCATATAAAATGAGAAAAAATAAAAATAGACATTTTTTTCTACCTAATTCGACAGAACCATCCTGCCAGACTACATTAGCCTTAGTATTAGTCGAGAGAGTTTCGACAACGATTTTAGTACCCGCAATAAGCGGCACCGGTGCGACCTTCTTCTTCGCTTTGCACAATTTCTTCTTTTTCAATACTTTTGTCATCAGTGCCGGACCTTTTTTCTTCTTACCCATTGACGACATGCTCGAACATCCACTAGACATCTAAATTCCCCGAAAACAAAAACAAAATAATTAAAAACTCCATTAGTAAAAAAAAGAAACGAACATCGCAAGTTCATGCTCGATCTCGTGCCACAAAATGTTCTTCTCGAGACGAGATACGAATCATAATTGTACGATTTTTTCGTATTTTTCAAACTTACAGAGGCTGTATCGCTCTGCGATCCCGTATCCTCGGTGTCCCAATCATCGGAACTCTCGGTATTTTGATTTTGTGCCGGCAGCATCAAAGTATTATTCGTACAACTGATCGTCGTGCCAATTGTACAATTTTTTTCCGTTCCATTAACGTTATTTAATCTCTGCGACGCTTTACTCTCATTTATTTCAACCTGTTTTGGGCAATTTGCTCGTTCTTTCGATTCACGATCTTTTTTCTTGTCCTCGGAAATTTTAGCATTTGCACGTGATTTTCTTGGACTGTTTTTGGGCACTTGAAATATCTCACGTTGTTGCTTTCTCCATTGTTCCCTCGTTATTACATTTTCGTTGCCTTTTAGAACGTAAAAATCACGATCTCCGACTTGCAGCGTCGAGGGCTCGAAAACATTTAATAACTTGAGCTTTTTCAAATCTTGACCATCAACGACGAATTTTGGTTGGGCCTGATCCGACCATGCACCATCTTTTGAGTATGCCCGACACTGCCAATGAACACCGACCCAATCAGTCTCGACCTCTTGAACTGTTACTTTTGTTATTTTTTGCGGTTTTGATTTTCTCTTTGCCATCATTTCTTTCGTGCAGGATATCCACTCGGCATCATCGAGACAGTGAACCGGACCCCACAGAGACTGACCCGGATAAAATTCTGATGTGTGAGGAAAATCGTTATCCTGAAATATGAGAATTATTATTTATCATTTTTTTTTTTTTTCGTCATGAGGTAACAATTTTTCGTATATCTTTAATCGGCCATTTTGAATTTCTCTAAAATATCATTGATTATTCTTATAACAATTTCACAGAAATAAAAATTCTATCAGAGCACTTTTTGGCCACAAATTTCATTTGCAAATGCCTGAAAATGGCTCGTAAGGTTCATTTTATTTTGAAAAATGAAAGTTTGCTTTTTTAAGGGAAAAAAAAATTCAATTATCAAACAAACATTATCTCGTTTTTCCTCAAAGTGTTCCAATGCACGAGCATCCAACTCATTGATGACGCAGCGCGAACCATCAGGAGTCGCTAGCCAGAGTTTAAAGTGTACCATTCTTATGGCACCGACCCAGGAATCCATGCATACTGCGATATCGCTTCCAAATTCCTGGAAAAAAAATATCAATATATATGAAATCTCAGATAAGTAAATCCTAAATTTTTAACATCGCACATGAAAGATTTTCAAACGAAAAATTAAATCAACATTGCATCGCAATGAGACAAAAATTTTGGAAAAAAAAAAACATTTCTGGGTATTAAAAAAAGGTCTAGTTAAACTTACCTCAAGTGGAACTAAATCCTCGCTTCTTATGTCGGTGAAAACTTGTTTTGTGCCAACAACTTGTACGCAAGCTGTGAGTTCTATATCTCTGCAATAACCTCTCTGAGTGTCCTTTCCCTTGATCATTCTTCTTACAACATCTCCAGGCATCAGAGTTCTGTCTGCCAGATGAACCTGATAAGATAAAATACAATTTATAGAATGTTTTGTTTGTTTGTAATCGTCGAAATATTGAAAAAAATATCAAAATTATAAATTTACGAGAATTTCATATCCAAGATTATAAATTGCAGCTCGCAAAAAATAAACAATTGTCATAAAAATACAAATTTATAGAGAAGTGCAAACTCTAAATAGCGAAAATTTATGTAGATTATGTAGTGGGGAAAAGAAAAGTAAAAAAAAATCACCTTGGGTGTAATTGAATGAAAAAAAAAATTTATAATCTCACGACTCATCGAACAATTGAAAATCATGAACAATTAAAAAATGGCAAAAAACTAAAAACAATGAATTTCTGCCCTTATCAAAGTAACAATTCCACAATTTCGACTAAACCAAAAATTCTCCAACTACAATACTTAAATGGCCTCCATCAGTTCCACAATAATAAATATATCGAAAAATTCGTTAATCCAGTAATTTGAATTCACACACACACACACATATGACAAATATTTAATAGAAAAAGGGCGGGGGGAGGGGAAGAGTCTGACATGTTCATATAATCGTCAATAGCGATATTATGTAAGAAAAAAAAAATAGTTTATCAATTTTCCCGTTAGGTGTCCAGAAATTCGATAATTTATAACAGGAATTGCGATGAGAATGAAAAATATGTGATAAGTTTACTTTTTTGGAATTGACGAGTTCCTCAACACCGGATGGATGCCACACAACGCGAATTTCGCCCTTTTTACGTTTTGGTCCTTCTTCACTGTCGGAACTATCGTCGGACATATCCTGATCGTCATTCTCCATGACAATACCAAATTCCACATTGCCCCTTTTATCGACACGATAAACGACATCCTCGTAGAAATATTGTGACTCGGTGACGGTAGCAGCGGCTGCGACGTTCGTAGCCATCTTTTTTTTCACACACGCACACCTCGAAGTTTTTCAACACACTTTCTCTCTCTCTCTCTCTCTCGCACTAACAGCTCGTTTTTTAAATTCCTTATATAAGTTGACGACACCGCTAAAATATAAAGCATATAATAATATATTTTTAAATCCGAGCTTCCGAGCACTTTTTTTATGACTTTCTCGTGCTATTTTTTTCGCACACAGGCGTTTCACTTGCTCTGGGCCGCGCTCTGTCGGCTGCTCTGACGATGATTATTGTTATAGTTGCGCTGATACTGCCGGAGAGGTCGCTAGAGGTCGCCGGAGGTCGCCGGAAGTGCCGGGAGGGATAAGAGATATATATCAGTGCACAAGAGCGAGAGAGAGAGGGAGGAAGAGAGAGAGAAAAACCGAAATAAGATTAACGCGCAAGACACATTGCGCAGGAACAGAACGACCCGAAATTCACGCGATTTTAATTACTTATGAAAAAGATTCCAATAACATCGCAGCTTCGAGAAATGGCCACGGGTAGGGGTTATGGAACTTCCGGTTGAGGTTGAGGAATCGTTTTATTGTAAATAAAGAATCGATGACTAATCGGCAAAAATTTGTCCAAAGCTTCACCGATGAGTCCACGAGATGTTTCGAATGATTGACTTGAAATTTTGGGAATTAAAGGATTGCTCGAAATGTATAGAGGCGATTTGAGACCGAGAGGAAGGGCTGAACGTTTAGGTTATGAGTGATGGGAGAATTGAAGGGAGCTGCGATTGAAACTGCAAACTCTTTTTTTTTTTTTAAATGTGATTCAACGATTTTATATTCTTAATTTTGTTCGTAAAAATTACAGGTGATGTCCGTTATATACCTTACCAGAATTTCCCACCTCTACTGACTGCCTGAAAAATTGGGAAATAAATAGAAAAACGATTTTTTGTCTTTTCTTACAATTTTTATTATATAGATATATTATGTAGGGGGGTATTACATAAAGCAGCACTGGGAAATGTCTGAAAATCGTTTTTATCTCTCTCGTTCTCTCTCTCACACACTCTGCGTCAACTTTTAGCCGAGTTTATTATCCAAAATTTTTTGTTTCTTTTTCGTCCGTTCCACCACACTCGTTTTTTTTTTATCACTTCATGCGTTCGTACCGTTTTTTTTTTTCTCAAACACTTCACACTCCTTTTTTCCAATGTATTTTTACGTTTCCCACAAATTTTACGTTTTATGCACTCTATACAAAAATAAAACGCTGAGATCATCAGAGGGATATCGCTTATCTATACACATCTTTTGTTGTTATTTTTTTTTGTTTTTTTTTTTCATTATTCATTCATATTTCTCGTTCGTACACTCTCGCCCGCTTCTCTTTGACTTCTTTCACGCTCTATCTCTCTCTCTCTCTCTCTCTAATTTTTTTTTTCCAATCTTTTGATTAGCGCACGACGCATTTGAACGCACGCTCATATTTTGTACCCTGGAAGACTGCGGTACAATCGTATTTATTTTTCTTCTTTGTTTGTTTGTCAATATTTTTGTTTTGTTGCCGTTCGCGACAAGTCGAAACAAAGCGCGCTTTATAATTCAAAATAAAAGCAACAAATATAAAATTGCCCAAGCCTCGAAAAGTACTCTCGGCCCTAAAGCGCCATCTCGCGGACTAGTTCACTGCGGATCTGGACCGCGAAGATGCCAAATTACAAACGTTTTTTCGCCACCATTCGAGCTTCAGAGACGCGCCACACTTTTGTTTTTTTTTTTACCCACAAACATCTCAATCACACTTTTATATCTTGCACACTATTTTTTTAAATCCTTTTCATTATCTTTTTTTTTTAAATCGGTTTCCCATTATTTAAACGCTAACTATTGGAGAAGAGTTAAATGTCTTTGTACTATGGTCGAGGAGTTTTTGTATATTTTCATTTCATATCTTTGTTAGTTACTTATTTTTCCTTTTTTTTTTGTTTTTTTTTCATTTCGTTTATTTTACGCTAGACCGGAAGTCGCGCAATTGCTCTCCATTATTTTTTTTCTTTCATTTTTTCAACTTGCATTCACAGACTTACAATTATTTTTTTTTTCTTCATTCTCACCATGTCGACAATCCGAGTGGACAAAAATGCGATACAAAATTGAAAGAAATGGCGGAAAAAAAAAAATCCAATTCGCGTCTTACAATTTTCATACAGCAGAGTTATTTTATTATTTATGATCGTACATTGTCCCTTTTTTTTCATAGAGGGCAAACTCTCTCGTCTCGAGATTTATTATTAGCTCCGAATTAAAAGACTTGCGGCATTTTTCGTAATAACTTTTACGATTAGTTTTCTTTTTCTTTTTTTTCGACACTGCGTAGAAAAATATGTATTTTTCCATTCATAATCTCCCGATCAAAATCCTATCGTTTTGCAAAAGTTTTGCCCTCCTGTGAACCTTTTCACGTGCACTTTTCCCGTTCTCTCATCTCTCTCTCTCTCCTCTTTTTTCATTATTGCTTTCAGCCCGTTCCATGAACGCAATCGACAACTTTTCGTTAATTTTTCATGGCCTTTTTTCCTTTTTTCTCAATCATCCCAATTCATTTTACTAAAAATATCTTTCATTCTCGTTTCGTGTCGCTCGCACTTCCGGTTCTTTTACGATTACATGCGGGAAATGTAAAACAAAAAAAAATCATTTCACACGAATATTTTTTGTTCGGGAAAAAAAAAAAACAAAAAAATTAAAAATCAGAGACGTTATTCGTAAATCGGTTTTGCGAATTAAACCAGCGCGACGTCAAAGGCACCGGAATTACATCTCTCGCTCTTTCTCTCTCTTTGTTCCCCTCCCAAAAATTTCCTCACCATAGCAAATTTACAACAACAAAAAATAGATCTTGCCTCGATCGCATTTCCGCTTTCAACTTTCCTTATAAATCGTAAAGCTATTTTTTTTTTTTCTTTTTCATCATCTTGGAAGGGGAAAAAAATGTTTCTTTTCTGGACCTAAAAAATACGCACGTGTCTCACTCGAAAATTAGTTTTTTTTTTTTTCGTTCTTTCTCCCATCTCACTCACACGCACGAAAACTCGTCATTCTCTCTTGCAATATTTTGTCCTCCCTCTCCTCCCCCCCCCCCCTTCAAACTTACATTTTACTAATGTGTGATTTCCCTTTTTAATTTTTTTTTTTTTGTTCTTGTATACAAACTTACGAGCTACGATATATCCTACGGTGTACTCTCGCTTCGCTATTTTTCTTCTCTCTCTCACTCTCTCTCTCTCTCTCTCTCTTCATTTTTTTAGCGTTAATTTTTTTTTTTTTTGTATCTTCTTTCATAGTCGATTACAAGTACGGTGTGGCGGTGGAGTATTTCAATACAGCTCATATCTCCCTCTTTTACTTGTATATATTCCGTGTGTCGTGTATATAAGTATATTTTTTTTGCATTTTTTTATTTGTTTCATTTTCTTATATATATATTTATATATATATATATATATATACGGGCTTCTCTCGCTTTAGTACGTACTATGCATTTTTTTTTTTATTTTTTTTATTTTTTTTATAGTATTCTTATAGCGTAATTTATAATTGTAACTTGAGGTCTGACGAAACCTGAATTCTTGTGTTTGTGTCTCTCTCTCTCTCTCTCTCTCTCTCTCTCTCTCTCTATCTTTCTCTGTAGCTCTCTCTCTATCTTTCTCTATCGCTATCTCTCTCTCTCTCTCTCTTTCTCTCTCTCTATCTATCTTTCTCTATCGCTCTATCGCTCGCTCTCTCTCTCTCTCTCATCAATTTACTTTTTTTCTTTCTTTTTTTTTTCTTCATCATTATAATCAGTACGCGGTCACGTGACGACTAAAAATACGTTTTATAATTGTATTTTTTTTTATGCATTGAATTATGGATTTTATGAGATAAAAAAAAAAAAAAATTAAGAGACAAATACTCGTTAGGTATGGCAAGGGTAAAAAACGGCACGGTGGGTCGTTGATAAAATGTAAAAAATTAAAAAAAGAATGGCACGGCTAGTCGTATCGGTAGCTACCAATCGATAATTACATATATATATATATATATTTATATATATATATAGGGGAAAAAACGCGGATTTTCGCAATTTTTTGCTTACTAATTGTAAATCTCATCGTTATACTTGAGGGAGTATACGGGCATTTTTTTTCGTTTTTTTTTTTTTTTCAAAAGAAATAATGCGTTTCGGCCGACCCTGAAACGATCACACAAACAATCACAGTCGTCACGACGTGAGAATACGCAAAAAACGGTCCGGGCTAAGACGAATATTTGGCATAACCCGATTAAAAAAATAATTTAAAAAATTCAAAATTAAAAAAAAAAAATCTAAAATACGAACTTACGTAATCAGTTCTCAACGAGTGTTAAAGAGATCTAGGGAAAGATAAAAATTGTTAGGAAAACAATGATAAAAAGATAAATTGTGATGGAAAACCAGCGGTAGAATTTTTTTTTTTTTTTTCGTCTCGATTTGAAGAAAAAAATATGAAATGAAAAAAATAAATGGAACAAATTTGTGAGTAACTTTTCCAATTTATATAGGATGAATCTCACGCGCGATAGCCAGTCTCGTATAAAATTTTCGAACTACGTTCGTAAAATATATGAAATACTGTCAACTTTTTTTTTTTTAATTAAAGAAGAAAAAAAAATCAGAGGCAAAAAAAATATATATATAAATATATATATATATATATATATATATATGTATGTATAATTAATAATAGTTTCAATGACGGGAAAGAGAAACGAGATTGGAATCGAGTTAAACTGGAAACTTCTCTTCGTCATAAATATTGCCACGTCGTTATATTTATATTCGTTCTCATAAATCTCGTTCGTTATCACGAATGCTTGAAAAATATTCAATTCGCAAGATTGTGAGACGAAATATTAATTAAAAGTAATTCTTGCCAGTGCACTAGCACTGCAATTCTTGGAAAAGGGAGGAAAGAAAAGCCCCGAAAGGAGAGAAAATTTAGAGAAAAAAAAAACACGTACCGCGTTTTATTTTTCTTTCCCCATCTTATCGCTTTTTTCCTTTTTCTTTCTCTTTCTCTCTTTCTCTCTCTCTCATCTCTCGCACGTTCACGAAGCTACCATAAAAATATGCTTTGTCTCTCATTATGGCAAGACTCTTTGCGTTAAAGGCTCATCATCTAATATTCTCATCGCTATTGGGCAAATTTTTGTTTTTTTTTTTCTCAATTTTTTCAACCGTCATTTTTTTTATTTTTTTTCAATCAGAGAAAATCAACGTTCATCTCTCACGAAACTTGCACCGACTTTCAGTCGAAATTTTCACGCTGAAGAAAAAAGTTACGTCTCTTCCAAGGAGGCGTCTTTTTTTTTTTTTCTTTCAAAATTATTTTCTTTTTCCAACGTGAAAAATCGCTAATTTTTCGGCTAGGAATTTTCGCAGAGTCCCAAGTCCAATTTTCATCGTGTTTGGAGATCATTGAGTCACGTTAATGAAAGTTTTAAGCCACAAACCGTTATTTTTTTTGCGAGTTTTTCCAAAAACAAGAGAAAAAAAAAAGAATTTTTATCAAAAAAAAAAAAAAAAAAACTAAGTTTTTTTTTTTTGATAAAATTTCGATTTTTATCTTTTTATTTTTGTTTTTTTTTTTTTTTTTTTTTGCAAATTACGCCGTTTCTCAGCCGACGTCTCGCTGTCTCTCGGCCGGGGCGTTGGCCCGATCTCAGAAATCCTTAACGTGACTGAGAAAGCCAAGATCGTGAGCCTGATAATGGCTCGTCGTAGCGAGTTGCGGTACGCTCGATTGATGAGCGGCATTAACAGCGGCAAGATGATGATGATGGAGCGTATGATGACTCGTGTGCGGATGAATTATGTTGTTTGGATGGGGAACCTGAAAGTTCCCTGGTGGCGGGGCTCAGGACAAAAGTGGTCCGGGATGCCCACCCGGAAGAACAGACGACGCAGATACAGCGGTTGTTTGCATATTCGTCACGTTATTTTGCTGCTGATTTTGTTGTGTACCTGCTGGGAAAATGGCAAACAAAAAAAAAAAACATTTCATTGAATTTCAAGATTTTTCCACCGAAAAATTCATGACCAATATAAAAAAAAAAAAAAAAAACCTTTTCGAATGAGAGAAAAATTGAGGGCAAGAAAATGCAAATTATGAATTTTCAAATTTCATTGTTTCGAGTGATAATTTTTAAATACAAAAAATATTCCGGATATTATCGATTGAAAGCAAATTGAATCAATTTTTAATAAAATATTCAATCAATTTTTAACGCTTTTGGATTCTGGTGCAAAGGGACAGGCGAAAAAATACTCAAAAGTTATTTTACCCTTGTAGTAAATTTTGGTTCTTCCATGTGGAAAATTTCGCTTCTGCTTTATCACGTAAATATTCTCAATGGTCTCAAATAATTTCTCTATTCAATTTTTAAAAAATTAAAAAAAAAAAAACAAAAAATCTTACCAGAATTCTGGCTAAGTTCAGCTTTGACCCTTCTCGCAATATGGCTTCTCGTGTGTTTTCTCAGATGATCCTTGCGATAAAAGCCTTTACCGCATTCGGTACAAACGTGACGTTTTTCACCCGAGTGTATCACAAAGTGTAATGTAAGCTGTTCCTTTCTCTTGAAAGCTTTGAGGCAAACGGTACAGACATAAGGGCGTTCAGGATTATGGCTTTGCTTATGACGAGTTAGATGATCTTTGCGTTTGAGTCCAGCGCCACAAATGTCACAGACAAATCTTCGCTCGAGGGTGTGACCGAGTAAATGTTGTTCCAACAATTCGCGTTCTGGATAAGCCATGTGACATTCGGGACAGCAATAAAGTGTCGAGCCATCGAGGGCGGTTGTTAAACGAATTTCACCAGGTTTTGGTCGTGGCTTTTTTTCTTTCGGTGCTTTCTTTTTTTTCTTTTTTTTGTTCGTCGGTGACATCATAATATTTGGGGTTGTCGTAGTGGCAGCAGCGACCGAGGTTGTTTGTGCCATTTCCGATTCTTTTTTAATACTCTCCGCTGAATATTTAAGAAAATGATGAAGTGAGAGGGGCAAAGTACTTGCGGGCAAATGGCTGAGATAATCAGCTACTGTTGAGCCTGGAGTTGCGAGGGATTGCCAAGTTGCTGGCATCGATGCTGGTGTTTGAGTATGAGCATGCTGCTGATGATGCTGATGCATCGAATAATCCTGTTGTCCACCATTTGTCGACGCATCCCCATTTCTCTGCTGTTGCTGTTGTTGCTGCTGGGCTTGTTGCTGTTGTTGCTGTTGTTCCTCCGTTTTTTTCTCCTTGGCTGATTTTTCCTTGTCCTGCAGCAGGTTACACACGTCCCGTTGATTTAACATTTCTGTTGCCTGTTTACAACGATATAACCGAGGCGTTATACGCGACTAATCGTCGAGCGTATGGCACTCTGTCTTTTTTTTTTTTTTTTATTATCATTTTGTAAATACTAAATTACTGATTTTTTTAGATCAAAAATCACTCAATGAGAAGCTTTTTTTCCGAGTCGGATAATGTAATCGGTAAATTGAGGCTTTTTTTGTTATGAATAAATTAAAATTTTCATTAAAGCAATAAATTCTGATTTTTTATGAGTAAATTTCAGCAGGATTCTTGTAGAATAATAATAGAAAAGATTACGAATTGTCAAAAAATTCTTAAACTCAATTAACGCATAGTTTACATTTGATAAATACGTGGAATTATTTAAAATGTTGATTTTTCATACACAAAAGTCTATATTCGTGTATTTTATTGAAATTCTCCATTCTCTCACTCTCTCTCTCTCTCTCTCGATGCGTACTAAAATTTTAGTCAATTAATTATTTATGATTAATGTAGTAATTTTGGTAAAAAAATTTTATATATTTTTTCTTACCTGATGATAGGAACGTTTCTCTTGCATTCCCGGTGAATTTGCCGGGCGCTGCTGTACACCCTGTGATTGTGAATACGGCACATTTGGATAATGATGAACGTTACTGTTTGGATAGGCCGTTTTATTGTTCATCATAACTTGTGACTGTGAGCTCGTCTGTACTCCATTAGCCTCAGGACGATACTTTCCCATAACCGGCACTCCTATCGGAGGCTGGTTGGGAAAATGATTTGCGTAACGCCCACCCGCACTTCCCGTACTATCAGTCGCAAACTGATGAATGCTCGGTATAGTACCAGGAAAGTGACCTCCAAACGGCGGGAAATTCATTGCAGATGGTCAATCGAGTACCTTAAAAAAAAAAGAAAAAAAAAAAAAAAACGTGAAAAATCAATTTTATTTTATCGAATTTAGATCTATTCTGGCCACAGAACACAAACTAATTCTGTACTTGGAACCTGGAAAAAAAATTATAGAAAAAATTCAGAACAAATAAGAACCCAAAATTTTCAAAGAAATTTGTTTTTTTTTTAAATTTTTAATGAAAAAATTCCTATCGTCTGCTTAAATTTGTTTAAAAGTTTTTTGGAATTTTTAAAATAAACACCATTTTGGGACAGAGTCAAACTTTGCATATTACTCGAGTTATTGTCTCAAATTATCACAAAAATCCTCCCACTGGCGTGAGATTAATATTTTTTTAACAGTTATCGAAATGGTAAAATTAGTATTTAATTTATTCATTTAATATTATCTTTAGGTTATTTTGCAAATTTGCAAATTTTTATTTATATTCTGAAACGCTTTAAATACGAAATTCAATTGTCTCAATTGGATTGAAGAATCTCTTTATTCCTGAAATAATTCATTTCACGACATTATTTATCCATTTTTTGCTGAAAGACTATTTTAACTTTTTAGCAACTTACTGGTCTATAATAATATTGTTATAAAATTTGAAAAAACCATCAGAGTCCTCTGTGTGGCGATAAGCGAACTAGGGACAAACTGGATGAGAATGCGCCGTCTGGCGGTCGAGTCGAGAAGTAGACAAAATGGTGATTGAAAGATTCACATTGGAGGTATAAAAAACCAACAAAAAATATCCCGCCAAATTGTATGGACAAGGAAAATTTGCAAAATGTAGACAATTAAGAACGATAAATGAAGAATTTTTTACCATTGCAAATTCTATTATTGATTCAATGGCACGAAACTGCATGTACAGAATTTTTTAAAAATAATTTCTCATTCTTCCTTTTCCTAAAATTCTCATTACATCGAAAATATATAATTAATACTTTCGCGTTGAGCTTTTTATTCCCAAACATCATGACGTAACCTCAAAATGAAAACATTTTAAGCGAACCCTCGACGACAGCAGCACCATCGTCAATCTTTTTCCACAATTATGCAACTTGTCAATTTTCTAGGGACATTTATCGAAATTTAGCACAAAAAAAAACACATTGCAACAACAGCAGAGTCCTCTTTTCTTCATCATTCCCAGAATGCAATGTTAGCCTACAAATTTTCCAATAATTCCCTCAACTCGCATATTTTTCTCCCAATTTCTAAATAATCAATGAATATAATCTCTCATAAAAATTCATTTCCATGCCCGCAAAAAAAAAAAAAAAAAAAAAAGTACTTACAGAAACGTCCCACTCTCCATGTTTTCCACCGCCTGTCGCGTCAATTATTCTCCCGTCGTTCCTTTATCCCCGTGTGTTTCTCACGAATCGCGATAAACAGAAATCTCGACTTTTTTTCGACGTGATTCATTCGATATATTGATTTAAAGCCGGCAATGTCAAATTTACGAATGAAAGAAAAAGGGCGTCGAGACGCTTCTGATGTTGTAATAGCCTTCAACTATCTCGCCGGTTATTCGCGAACGTCGTCTGCCCTACTGCTTCATTCTATACATCATATATAGATATATATATATATATGCTATATATACATATAGCATACACACTGTAGCATTACTATACATATATATACAGTAGCTGCAGCATCACTATATCATATCGACTAACATGTGTAACTCTCCGGTAGTCACGCGTTACACTCACGTAACTCTGCATACATATATATATATCTATATATCGTAGGTTTTTGTTCTTTCGTTACACATATATTACTATCTCCGTCTCTCTCGCTCAACCACCTTCTCGGTTCAGTTTTGCACGCACGCGGCGGCGTCGCGACGCCTCGACGCCCACGCACGACACGGACCTCTGTCACGCACAATGGCAGACTCTCCGCGTTTATCGCGCTCGGCACTTATATTATTTTATTTTATTTTTCAATACGATAATTCCTTTCCGGCTAGCTCAATCGGTCGAGCATAATGGGAGACTTTATTTGAGGGTCGTACTATATATCTATGTATCTTTTTCAAAGATTTCGTGAGGTATATATACATATATATATACATGTAAAGTGACAAATTGCTGTGTTACACGCGGTCAGAAAACGTTCTCGACGTTCTCAACCCTGTTCTGTCTCACAAGACGTGTATATAGTTTGTCTCACTCACTCTCTCGTTCGTGACGTAATTTTATCGCGAACTCATCCCGCGTACATACTACGAACTTCACCTTTCGTCACTTTCCATTTATCATATAATCGTATGTAAATATATATATATATATATGCTGTAGTACTCGTCGCGCTCTCTTTTCACCCGTTCACCGCGAATACGACATTAGCGCCAAACAGACGAGATTGTGTGTTTTCATTTTTCCTGCTTTGTTTATTTTTTCTCGCTTTTTCTTCCCGTTTTTTTTTTTTTTTTTTTTTTTTTTTTTAATATCCCGAAAGAGTTACGTTCTTTGAGGGACACGCACGGATGTATGAGATACTACGAAAATTCGTGGTGATAATGTGTCCAACACTCACACACATACACAACTGTGAAGGTTCTCTCTCTCTCTGTGTGTGTGAAAACGTCCGGGGAGACCCGGGGGCGCGAAGCGGCGCGTACAGGCCGCGAGGGGCGCTAACGTCAAGGGGGATGGGCAGGGTCGCCACCAGCAACCTCGGCGTCAGAGGGGAAGGAAGGGACTTGGCGGGACAAGAGACAGACGGAGGAAAGGGTAGGGTGGTTGGAAATGAGCTAAGGGGTGGGAGAGAAACGAGAAGGTGGAGGAGGCAGATGAGAGGGAAGGGAAAAAATTATGAGTGCGAGAGAATATTCGTCATTATAGATCCTCGTGAAAATATATACATATTTTCGTTATTATTGGCAATTCTAATCATCACGATCGTATAAAAACATGAAAATATTTACAAATAGGAACAGCAGCAGCATATATATATATATATCGAGGTTTTTTGGAGATTTATTATATGAATTTTTGTAAAAAAAAAAAAAAAAAACTGAATTATTGCGATAAATAAGGTGCATAAGGAGGGGGAAGGGATGATGGAGGGGTAAATATGATTGATCAAGCACAAAAAAATTTATTAAAAATAATATACAGTACAGAATATCATACAGAATTCATATTTTGTAAAGGGCGAGTGTAAAAAATAAATTAAAATGCTCTTAGCAATTGGGTGGGAGAGGGAGGGGGGGTGGGCAGAAAGGAAGAGCGAAATTTCGCGTCTCCCCCCACTCTCGCGTCGTTACTGCCGACGACGACGACGACGACGACCACGACTACGACGACGACGACGACGCTGCCAGGCCCAGTCGATACCGTGTGCGCCGAATTCGCACGAGAGAAATTTGCCAGGGTAAAATGGCGGTCGTGATCGCGCGGCCTGATGTTGCCGGCGCGAGAGACGCTCAATCGGATCGAACGCGACCGCCGCGTCGCACAGCAGCTAGTTTTATGCACTTACAGTAACAATCTCTCACTCACTCACTCTATCTCTGTCTCTCCCACCCTTACAAGGATATTCCAGCATCTCTCACCCTCTTACACAATATCTCTATCTCTCTCCCTCCCTTTTTCACTATCCCTATCCCTTCGCTAGTTCTCTCCGTGGCGTAACTTGGGCAGCGTGTGCATCGTCTCGCTCGCTCTCTTTCTCTTTCTCTGTGTCTCTCGTCGGGTTGTGCTTACCATTTATGCGTGCTCTATTCCACTTCCGGTTGTTTCACGTCCTCGTGGTTACTTCCACTCTGCTCTGGTGCTGCTCCTTGCCACCGTCGCGCCACTTTAACGTCAGACTCGCGATACGCGCAATTTTTTTTCTTCTCTTTCCTCTTTCTCTCTTTCTCTCTCTCTCCACGCGTGATTTGCCCGAAACGCGGAATGTTTTTTGTCTCTCCGCGCGAGGATTATATATTTTTATCCTTGACGTTGAAAAAGAGTTTAAACGCGCTATAAAGGGGACGCATAGGCCCCGGCGTGCCGTTGACACCTGTCTCTCAAGTCCGGGCTCTCTCCCCCACCCCACCGTCCGCCCTCTACTGTGCCAGCCTCTTAACTATTTTTTCTCCGCGCTCTCTTCCCTCGACGAGCCTCGCACTCACACCCCGCTCGTTCGCTCGCTCTCTGCTGCCCCCCCCTTCCCTAACCACCGCGCCGAAAACCTCATCCTTCCCAACCGCGCGCGAGAGCGGCGCAAAGCCGAACGGCGAAAATGCCCGAATCCCCCCATCGCTCGTGTTACCGAGGAAAGGGGAGCTGTTTTAACTTCGAATTTCTACCCCTCCCACTCTCTCGCACTCCGCTCTCCATCAAACCAACATCGCCCGCAGAGGAGGGGGATCATACTTTTTATTTTATTTCACCCCTCCCCCGCGCTCGCAGACTGCTGACGAGAACGAGAGTGAGATGAGAAACGAGATGTTGGGATGAGGAACGAGATTCACGCCGTTACAATGTTACATCCCTCGTACTATTGCCGAGGATTATTAAACAGTTTAAACGATTCAATCGATCGTTGTCTGTGCGTCTATAGGATAATTTTTAATTGCATTTTTATTGATTTTGTACTTTCAGGCTTTGAGTATATAGATGCCCTCTCTTTGCGTATATATATATATGTGTTTTTTTCAGAGTAGAGATGTGAATCCACGTGTTGTCTCACACTCATCCTTCTGCATGTACGTTTCTCTCGAATAAAATACATCACCATATATATATATATATATATATATATATATACACACATATATATCTATATCTATATATGACTGTATACCTATGCGTTATCCATTTTGACACCCACGTTACGTGGCCTTGGATAGCAGAGGCTTCAGCAGTTCACGACTGGTGACATCCCGGGGCGTGTGTGTTGTGTTTTTTTTTGTCTCATTAATTTTCATGCTGTCAAAACAATGAGTTTGAATTATCGTACGAGGATGATAAAGGGTCAATAGTGATCATTGATACAAGAAGGTGTGACACTGCATTGATAAGGGAGAATCACCAGAAGGATAATATGCAATATGTCCGTGTCGAATCCACTTGTCAAAGAACTGAAAGGTAATGCATTACGAACACGATGTAAAAAATTCTTGATGTCAGGAAACTTTTGCTTGGAGGTTGGAACACTTTCGGTAGATATTTTCGTTATAAAACATTTTTTAGTGAATCACAGACGATTGCAAGTGATCGTATAAAAATTTATGACGAAAATAATAGTATAGATTTTCTTGCAGATTTGTTGTTTTGAATTTGTAATTTTTTTTTTTACTCGATTGCACTGCACGGCGGTGCATATTTATTGATTCAGAGGAGGGCCACGTGCGCTGGCCTTTAGAAGTAATATTAATGTCAATGAGTAAAAAATTGTACCCATTTAAACGAAGTTCTAGGGCTGTCCGACAGATGGCGCCACGGGTTCGCGAAAAATTCAAATATGCGTTTTTTTTAAAACTAGGTTGGACTCGCAAACTGGCTGAATGCGGTCTCGATATTGACGACAAGAATCCAAATCTTATCGAATTTTGCACTTGCCTGGAAAGATGCATTCAAAAAGGGGTCTCGATGCGTTTGAACGCTATTGGATTTCCAAAAATGCCGGAATCTTGGTACTGGCTCGAGGAAATTGCGTATAGAAATGAGAGGTCATGAATAAAATACAATTGAAAATACATTTAGGGTGTTTGCTGATAAACAAAAAAAAACAAAAAAAAAAGACTGAAGGATGATTTTTTTCATTCAGATCTTTGTTCTCTTTTTCCTCGGCGGTGGAGCTCGCACGTGACAATGAAAAAGTACAATCGACAGTTGGAAAACTTAGGCTATTCATACGCATTGCTCTCGTTCGAAAATGTCTTCATATCCCTGTCCAATTGCTGGTAATTCGATGAAAGCCCTTATGCCCTCATGAGTAAAATAATTTTTAAATAGCACGTATATCGCTGAAAATTATTATTTTCAAGGTTAGAACACCAGGATTAGCCTCAGAATATTACGAGACCGAGAGTATAATCGGTGATGAAATTCTCGGTGAAATATTTCTCTCGGTTTTGCTGCAAATAAGCAAAATGAATTTTAGGCTAGATCTTAGAAACTCAAGTTTTTTGGACGAAACTTGGCAATTGCCCGATCACATATTTCTCGAGCTCGTACCTTGCAAGACCTTAGGCATATCAGTCTGGCAAGTATTTGAAAAAAAAAAAAAAAAATAATAATGAAAAATAATAAAATGGAGAAAATTTACAGTTTTACGAATGGAAAAGCTTTGATAGTGAATCTCCAAGAAAATTCTGTAGCTGCCGAAGACGTAATATATGATAATCATAATAAAAATAATAACGATGCACTAAATTTATTTTCTGAGCGATCTATAAAAATTTATTTTTCTTGTCTCAAGGACAAGATTGAGGTAGGCGACGTTCTCGACGAGATAAACGGTAACGTTATAACGTCTAGTACGAGAGGAAAATTGCGTAAGATAATGAAAAAATCAACTGGTCTACCTATATCGTTACATATAATCAAAGTGAGCAATAGTTTTTATCGATTTTTTTTATATTCAATTACGAGATTTAAAAAAAAATGAAATTTCAGGCACGTTACAAAATTTCAAATGATTATTACGGACCAATAACGATTTTATTTCGGACTTCCGGTTTGGAGCGTATGAGCAACATGACAAAATCACCAAAAACAATATCACCTACGAATGAAAAATCTGCCAAATTGATTCGTGACTCGAGTAAATTATCGAACTCGGGCTATGCAGTTACATATTGTGGTTATGTATCAACGGGAAACGAGGGCGACGTTAAACAGATCGAGAGAGCTATATGGCGACTACTGAATAGCGGAAATTACAAGAAAATTCCCGTTAGATTCGAGTGTCTTGAAATTGGTATTCGCGTGACTCGTGAATCCGACGAGAGCATTATATTGCAGCAGAGCTACATGGAGATATCATCGTGTGGACGTACTGCCAATATTCCCGATTATTTTGCATTTATAGCGGGGTGAGTACGAAATTATCACGATTTGTGGATGATAAAATACAAAAAATAATGATAACGTAGCTGTTATACTGACGCTAAAGAAGCTTTCTTAGTTAATGATGGCACCGTTAATGGCGCTCACGATGCTCTATTTTGGGCGCCTCTGGTGGCAACGTCAGTAACTAAAAAGTCTTCAGCGACACGGAACATATCACGTGACGCCAGTGACACTTGCGGCGATTTCTCAAAGCTTAATACCTGCAAATTTCCATTGAGGAATTTATTTTTTTATTTCCAGGGATACCAATTGCAACGTAGCAACGAAATTTGACGCTTACATATTTCATCATAAGCGGGAAAATGAGGTACAGACGATTCTGCAGAGTCTCGGCCAGGGATTTCAGAGAACTCACTTTGCCGTCTGAACGATATCGAAAATCATATCTTTAGAATACGAAAAACCAAAGAAACTACGTGAAAACGGAGCCTAAGGAACATTCCAAATATCAGGCTTACGGAAAAAATATCATATATACACAAATTCTCGTTGTATCTTTTTTTTTTTCTTCTCTTTCAATAATAAACGTTTATTTTCAATATCAGCTACAACCAATAACAAAGATTGGCCACATGTTTAATGCGCGTTTTCATTTTTAACGTTTCTCCCCCAACACTTTCCGATCTCTTATTTTTTTTTCTCCAGCATCCCAATGGATCGATTGCTTTGTTTTTTTTTTCTTCTAAAAACTTAATTCAATAAGCAAATATTATAGATATACATGGTCGATAATTTTTTTGTTTTTGTTTTCTTAATAAATATCATAATGTACAAGATTGGCGATTCGACGTAACAAATTTACATTATCATATATACATGCATATATATATATATATATATATATATATATATATATATATATATACAAGTAATGCATGTAATAATGCTTACAATCGATATACGCACAGTGTAAACTTTTAATCGTTCAGATTAATTGATTATTACGCGCAGAGCCCCGATAAATTTTCGTGCTGAACGTATCTCATAAAACAATCTTCGTTCTCTCATTCTCTTAAACGCAAAAAATTTGCGGATTTTAAAAATCCGAAATTACGTTTAATCTTACGTATTTATTTCGCATTAACTGTGGACTCGCCGAATTTACGACACAGTCGATTCGATCTTTCACTTGTTATCTCAAACTATTTTCGTAATACCGTTATATTAAAAAAGAAAAAAAAAACCCCCCACGAGGAATACGAAAAATGTCGTTTTTTGTTTCTCATCGTTTCTCTCGTTTCTAAGTAACAATTGCCGTTTAAGCGGAAAGTGTCGCCATCTAGCGGATTGTTTTTGCATTCTCGCACATTTATGCTCAAATATTCAGCGCTCGAATCATCACAGCCGAGGAATTCGACACGAGCATTATTAATTTTTTTTTTGTTTTTCGATCGCTCGAAAGTGACACGAAAACGTGGACACGTGATTATTATTATTATTATTATTCTCAATGAGAGATTTTTTTTTTTCAGATTTCTCGCCGATGCGAATTACCTCGAGGCCTAAGTGCGAAGAATGGAAAATGGCGGAGGTCCCGATGGTCTCATCATCATTGGATAACTCGTGTTCAATTGTTCCTCACCGGAAGTTGGACCGCTTTGCGTATTTTGCGAACTTCCAGGAGACTTTCGCGTACCGCTGTGACTCTGCAAATGTTTCTTCAGATGATCCTTTCGATAAAATGCTTTGCCGCACTCGGTGCATATTTGATTTTTACTGCCCGAATGAATTATCATGTGACGAGCCAAATGCTCATTTCTCTTGAAGGCTTTGCAACACATCGAGCACTGATATGGACGATCTTTATTGTGACCCTGCTTATGACGATCGAGATGCTCTTTGCGTTTGAGACTGGCGCCGCAGATATCGCATATATGAGGTCGCTGTCGATGATCTTCGAGATGTTCGTGAAGTGAATCACGATCCTCGAATCTGTAGGCGCACTCTGGACAGTTGTATACCAGCATCCCTTTTTTTTTAAATAGAAACGTAAAATTGTTCAATAATAAAGACACAGAGAGACAAGGATACGCCGATAATTAAAAATAATGTCGTTTTAAGGCGATTTTCATGAAATTATGTTTATTTAAAAAATTCTTCTTTTTCTGAAATTTGTGAGAGCACAATGTGGCATAAATATTGAAATAAAATAGAAAAATAATGTCAATTTAAATCAAATTCGTGCTTTTTTAAGGCCGTTTTCATGAAACGAATTTTTATTGAAGATATATTTAAAAATACTCAAATTTAATTATTAAAAATTAAATTGAAAGAGGAAATATCATCGGAGGCAATAAAATCGAATTAAAAAATAAATAAAATCGACGCTTACCATTAATATGCTGAGGTACGATATCGTATTCCATTTTAGGTCTGACTTCCTGACAATTTTGCGATGATGCATTACTATTTTCCTCATATTTCGAGACATAAGGAAGTCCAAGTGTGCTCGAACAACGTGCGAGATATTCAGACGTGAGTCTAAAATCAATTTGTAATGGATCGGTCATAGTGGCTGCGTCAACCTTTTGTATTGTTTGAGTTCCAAGCGACTGTCTCGTTTCTTTGTTGCCACAATTATTCTCATTTCGATTTTCATCAGTCTGTGAATGATGAACGGCATATGGATAACCAGGGGGTTGCGGATGATGCTGATGAACCTCAGGAGGATACTTGACATTTCGCGGGTCATAAGCCATCTTTGAGCTCAAACGTCTCACCGGCTCCTCTGCATCTGTTCAATATCACTTTATTACCCCACACCCTTTTCAACTGGAATACTTTGGAAAATTTATGAAAATAATAATAATAATTCGAAAATGGTTCAATAAATTAGCAAAAAAAAATTACAGAATAAGCAAAGATTCGCAAATGAAAATTCTCGAATACTTTTTCAAAAAGCCAGAAAAACATTTGTAAAATATTTGAAGGTTTAAAAAAAAAGATTAGAATATTTAAAAAACATAAATTTGCAAATAAAACGTCCAGAATATCTAAAATCGCAATCAAAAATACTAGAGTACTTTTAAAAAGTCAGAATTGTCTGAAAAAAATCTCAAAAAACAGAAAAAAGATAATACATTTTCGCGATACACTCGAATACAAAAACGTAAAGACGAGAAGCAACAAAATTTTTATTCCATCCCGAATCGTCCAATTTGTACAATAATCTTTCATAATCACACTGGAATTAACCAAAAGGAAATTAGCAAGGAAAGGATGCAGGTTACAAAAAAAAAGATAATTCACTCATCGCAAAATCGCGATGTTGGTAAAAAAAAAATTATTTCACATTTTTTCAGAAATATTCACGACCATTTGACAAATGAAAAAAAAGCGTGTCGCGAATTTTTGGATTTTTCGGCAGCAGGTTGTCTTATTTAGGTATTATCAGGGGCAGGGGGGATGGCGGGACTCGATGATAATGTGCGCATCTCGTTGGAATCTCGAGAGACACTCTGCGATGACAGAAAGAATGGTTTTTATTGAGCAGGTCAGGACAGGTGTTTGATTTTCGTTCTTCCGGGAATTCTTCGAGGATTTGTGTGGTCTCGTGGTGTTTGCCGGGTAAATTATGATGAAAAAAATATTTGTGAAAGGCCGGAAGCACTTTACGATGATTCGTGAAGATTTTTTCGTGCTCTTACCTTTCTTTTTCTTATTATTTCGTTTATTCGTTCGCGAATCCAGCGCAGGGCTGGCCACTATTTGTTTGTATCAGTGTCGGCCATCTTTGAAAATCAGCTGCTCTTCTCTCTCGCGGTGCATATAAGCCGCGTAGCAGAGCATCGTACTAGAAACTACGCCGCGCGTTATATTATACGCTCTCTCTCGCTGACTTACCTGCTCCTCCTCTGGTTCAATGACAAAATAAACCCGGGCACGCACATTTTGCTCTCCATCGCCGTTCTCGACTTACCATCTTCTCCCTTTTGCACGTTGCGTCGATACAATAGCAGCCGATATATACGACACGAATTATTTGTCTACAATTTTTATTCCAATTATTCAAAAAATTCTCGTTTACTTTTACAACATTTCGAATTTAAAAAAAAAAACATTTCTATTTAAAAAAAAAAAAATTTAACTCGAGAATTATTGAATTAAAAATGTCCACTTCCGGTCCAGTAGACTTAGAAAAACAATAATAATAATAATGGCGATGAATAGCGACGAAAGTCGAATTGTTAGGTTTTGTGCATGTACAGTGTGCAGTTGACAGAAAGATCGGAGGGTGATAATTAAGTGTCAAAATGTCAGAAAATTTGATCGTAATATGAATTTTTAGTAAGATTTGTACGAAGAATTTTTTTTTTTTTTTTTGAAAGGGTCGTAATAAAATTTGGCAACATGGCAGGAAAATGTGGAGACGCGTGTGGAGGAACATCGAGAAGAAAGGGTGAAAAAACGAGACGTCATAATCGTGAAGGTTATCAAGCGAATGATGAGAATATATAATAGAAAATTTAATTTTAATGTTAATTAGTGTATTTGGATAGATCGTAAAGCTGGTTGGATTAGGCAAAATTGCGCGGATTTTCGTACGTATGATGAACTGGAACCACGTGGCGAGTACGAGCCGCATTTTTACGAGAAAACCAGTGAGGAGCCACCGGAAGTAGATCGGCCATTGTGCACAAAAGATATTCACGCTGTAATTTGCGGTAGATCTTCGACTTCTGTAATTTAAATTTTATTTTGTACAAATCTACAAAATCTCATTAACTCGCTCATTAAAATGATGATTTTCGATCGAAATACTTTAAATATAATTTACAGAAAGAACCTTGTCCGCGTAAAGACGTTATAGCCAAGCTCACACCAACGGTTAGTATGTTTGAAAATAAAAACAGTCACAAATTCTATAATATAAAAAAAAAAAAATTCATTTGAAACAACAAAGACCGACGTTGACGGGATAAGAGCAGTTATCGAGCAAGTTGCCAACGACGAGATAACAACAGCTGCCGAATTTATTTTCTGTCTGACGCCCCATGTTAGCGATCGTGGCGCCCTCTTGCGGGAAATTTTGGAACGAGAGCTGAGCTTTTTTCGCGATATCGTAAATGACACCGTGGATCGTCGGGTACAATAATTATTATCTAAAAAAAAACATAAAAAATTTACGATCCATGCACATGGCAATTGAGGAATTTTATGCAAATATTTAAATAGATTCAGGACGAGGCGGATGTTATGATGCACACTCAAAACGATATAAAAGATAAATTTCGTTCCTTAACCGACGACATGACACAAAGAACGATGAGAATTCGTCAGAGACTGTACGAAATTTCACCAAAATTTCATTGGGCTCAGAATGGAAGAGACAGAGCTAAAATATCAAAATTCATAATTGGCCCAGTAATTGCTCGAAATATGTCTCTTAACCGAATAATTTTTTTTTTTTTACATCAAGAGCAATGACTTTTTTTTTCTCCTACAATTATAGCTCTACACCAATTCGACGAAACAAACGCAAAAAGAAGATAATACATTGAACGTTGTTGATAAATTGATGCATCAAGTTTTCATGCGCGGCCAGTGGCTAAAAAAGGAACTAACTCGTCTCCACAATGAAAATGAAAATCTTGAATTATTCTTGAACAAATTTCGTCATTTAGCAGCTGAGCGAAAGGAACAAGAATCTCACGTGCCGAGAATGTTATCCAGAGAGAGAGAACAATTGGAGCGAGAATTAAACGCGTTAAGAAAAACTCACAAGAGAAATCTCGAAATAATCGACGCTCTCTATGTTGAGCATCATCGTTGCATAAAACCGCAAAGCGAGAGTTTGATTGTCGATTGATAAATAAATTAAACTTTTCTCACAAGAAATGTGTGTCGATTTGATTTTTTTTATGTTTCGTTTATTTATATATATATATATATATATATATATATATAGTAACGTTATATATATTAATATCTAATATATCTATATATTATTATTTATATTATATACACTTTTTTTTTCTCATTGTTATCATTATTCGAGTTTATACATTGGACGAGTCGTCCGAAATCGTGTAAAAAATTGAAATAATAAGACATGATAAAGTTTGGTAGAAAAAAAAAATAGAGATTGACTTTCCAGAATGAGGAATTTTTTTTTTCTCTCCTTGTACTTTACGTATTAATTTTTTCGAAGCTTGGTGAGCTCTTCGAAGCGAAAAATTCTCGATTTTTCGTGCAAGAGTGTTCAAACCGAAAAAAAAAATCTGAGGGACCCAAATATCTTTAACAAGGTTTTGTCGTTCCGGTGCCAATTTCGCTGCCATAATGACTCGATGCCTTAGATTTTCTGTCAGGATCCATGGCGATCGAGATGAATTCTTCGGAAATTCTTTTGTCAAGACCGGTGTAGGTTTGAGCTAAATCGATTTGATCCTCTCCAATCGATGCCATCTTCTTTGATGATGATTCGATGCTTTTTACTTCTGGATTATTGCTATGGCGTCTGTTTCTCTCCTCTTCCTGATCTGACGGCAAGTAACGCTTGGTATGATGCCTCGTTCGTACCTGTGATTGATGACAAATGAAAAAAAAACATCATTATTGCGTGGAAAAATTAATTTTAATCGAAAATTAATTGTCTAAGAAAAAATAAAAAATTTTAAAGACAAAATTGATTTGTTTTTATCAAATTTTTGTTAGCGTAATTCGAATAGATTGAATGTTGATGAAACTTGCCATTTGCGTGGGTGGCCTACTGGGGTGAATAATGTGAGGCATAACTGGAACTGGTCCATAAGCGGGTAGTGGGATCGGCATAGCTCCAGCGGGAACAAAACCAGCTGGATATTTACCATGAGCTGCTGGTTGCATACCATAAGGGGCCTAGATAAACACATAAACAAACCCAATTATAAAACATAAATAAAACATAATGAAAAAAAAAAATACTTTATTAAAATAAATTACTGATAATTATTAATTTATAAATATAATTTATTTATCTTTTATTATTAATTTAATTATTAATAACGTTAAATTAAAATTACATTTAAAAAAAAACAAAATACTGCAAAGAATTTAAAAAAATTATGTTACAGTATGAAAAATAATAAAAATTATCATTCGTCATGCTGATGATTGATGATCGTAATCTTAAAACTGTAATATATATATACATCTCGATGAGAGAATCCCTTTCTCTCGTCGCGCCTCTTTCCGAGCGCGGTGACTATGCACAGAGCGCCTCCTCTCGTCGAGTCCGCTGATGAGTTGAGCCGAGAGCTACCAATATTTATAAATCTTCAATCGAGATCATTGAATATATTTTCAAAGAAAATTCTTAGGTCTCGTCTATGTATATATATATATATATATATATATATATATATATATATAACTAGCTGCTGCGCGCGGCTTCGCTCGCGTTGAATCAAAATTAAATAAATTTTACCCTTTAAGGGGCGAATTTCGAAAAATCCCCTCTTGGTGAATTCCTACGTTATAGAAGGAATTTATTTCCCAAATTTCAGGTTTCTAGGTCCAATATAGTTTGGACTGGGTGTTGAGAGTCAGTCAGGATTTTTTAAAATAATAATAATAATAATAATAATAATAATAATAATAATAATAATAATAATAATAATAATAATAATAATAATAATAATAATAATAATAATAATAATAATAATAATAATAATAATAATAATAATAATAATAATAATAATAATAATAATAATAATAATAATAATAATAATAATATAGACTATGATTTATCTTAGGACGATAAAATTACCTGCATCATCGGATGCATCGGATGCATAACAGGCTGAACAACATAAATGGGTTGATTCTTGGGCACGTGATTTTGCGCAACGACCCATTGATGTACCATATTTTTAGTTTTCAGTCTACCATCAGAATTATCGTCGTTGCTCGCTCTTAGACAGCCGCAGAGCTTGGGCGTGAGTGTGACGCAACTGTAACCAGCCACGAGAAGTTCGGCGATGCTCGCTATCAGAAGACCAATACTCGCCAAAAGTCCTGCCCAACCGCCCTCGATTTCCATGAGATTTCCATCTTCGCCCTAAATACATGAATGATGAAAGAAAAGAAAGAAAAAAAAAAAGTAAAAAAAAAAAATTAAATGCCTCCATCAATTAGCATAGTTAATAAGCGTGATGAATTTTGCCCAGAGGCGAGATAAATTCTTTAAGCGCAAAGAAAAATAGAAACCGAGAATGAGAGTGAGAGTCTCGACATACGTTGCTAATTCCGAAGTCAAGCGATAGAGGGGGCGAGATGAAAATAAAAATTTCACATGTTCGTAACATAATATATAGGATGCCTTGAGTGTCGATGAGACTGACCGCGTTTAGCCTTGGCATTGGAACTTTCTCCGCCAGGAGGCGCGGCGGAGAGACTCTGAATTTCTTTGACCAGCCGCAGATTCACACATGCGTCAAAAATACATATATATATATATATATTTCTTGCTTTTCTCATCAATTTTTATTCCGGACATATTGCCTGAGAATTTATGTTTTGCACGACAGCCCGTAGAAAAACGAGAAATTAATATTTATCTCGTGTATATTTTCGTAGAATTTGATGTATGTACATAAATCCTCATATTGGCGCACAAACGAACGAACAGCTCGAGCTCTCCCTCAGCACGTACTTGTATATATATCTATATATGTATGTTGCGAATATTCTCATATTCAACGGTTTGGGGTCGGTTTTGCGATTGGTGTATTAATATACAAGTGGGCACTCAGCGGGATATATATATATATATATTAAAGTGAGAGGATTATGAGATATCACACTGCCACGTTACTCGATCTATATATATATATATATATTATAATCTCTTATTAGTTTCTATAGCTCTCATATCCGAGAGAAATAACCGGGTCACCGGTTGACTATAAATTCCAGTCTGTATTTTACTTTAATTAGCCTCAGTCGAGGCTTCAATTAATTAGGAGAACGAGTCTACACTATGCACTCTCGATCTTGATTCTAATTTACTCTGTGTTACTGTCAGCGCCTTCACGCGGCCAATTCCACCAAATTGTGACGAAGGAATTTTCTAAATTTCTCTTTATCTGCCGCGGTTTGCGATTCGAGACGTCATCTCTCGTGTCAGACAAGAGTCATCTCGACTTTGTGATAGGAAATTTGTATCATTTTAGATCGATTTGGAAAAACAATTCTGTTATAAAACTTTCGAAACTGCATGAATAGAAAAATTGCAAGATTTAGTACCATTCATCACCACCAGTGTCGCACAGTCACTTTTTCGTTTGCGATGGACTAGACGGAGCTGGCGCATTGGAAAAGAGGCAGTCTGAGGTCATATTTAGGTTATGTAATGGCGATTGAAGTGATTCTGCATACGGACCTACCGATTTTTTATACTTTGTATCGGTGCAGTATGTGGGAGGAACTCGGGCACGAAATGGCTTGTTCTTCGTCGATATTAATTTAGCTGCTGCGTTATAAAACTTTCGAAACTGCATGAATAGGAAAATTGCAAGATTTAGTACAATTCATCACCACCAGTCTCGCATAGTCACTTTTTCGTTTGCGATGGACTAGACGGAGCTGGCGTATCGGAAAAGAGGCAGTCTAAGGTCATATTTAGGTTATGTAATGGCGATTGAAGTGATTCTGCATGCGGACCTACCGAATTTTTATACTTTGTATCGGTGCAGTGTGTTTTGGGAGGAACTCGGGCACGAAATGGCTTGTTCTTCCTCGATATTAATTTAGCTGCTGCGCATAGAAACTGTATCGTGGCAGGATATGCGATGGAACGAGAGGAAGAAGGAAATATGAGAAAAAAAGTGGTTCGATCAGTGTGTGCATCGAGACCGTAAGAAATCCACCGGTTCGCGCAGCAGTGTGCTGGTATCGCGACAGAGTTGACTCGAATGGTAAGAAGTCTCTCCGGGTATGTAGGCCAAACGTCCGAGAGGCAAAACACGTAACGAAGCGAGAAGTCACCAGGGTGTTGTGTGTATACACCAAGAGTCCAGTTGAGAAAATGAGGTGGAAAAAGAGAAGCGGATGAAAGAAGGAGACCAGTCACAGAGTAGAACGAGAAGGATCGTGGAAGGGCAGTGAGTAGCATCGAGAGAGACACGAGCAAGCAGATTACGCGAAGGAATGCGAGCGGTGACAGGGCACCCTGTGACACGGAAGATATAAATCTCCGGTCGAGTCGCGATACTAATGGACGACGGCGAGAAATTAAATCGATCGCCATTTATATTTATTCACAGGGACGATAAAAAATCAATCGTAATTTCCGCTTATTCCGAGGTTCAGCTTAACGATGACGAGATGGCGCTGGATATGATCCACTCATGTGTTTTTCACAAGTCGAAGAAGTCGACGATAAAAAAGATATTATAAAAGATAATCCGTGTATGTGGAACGAGATTCGCGGCTTAGCTAATTTTACGACTCTTCATTCTACATCCATTATAACTATGTGTTTATGTACATGTGAGAAAAATATATATACGAGGCAAAAATATAGCAGTTCTAGTATTAAAATAATGCTTATGGACCTGCAAATGATTATTGATAAGACGTGTCGTTAATAGAGCCAGAATCCTTGATAATATATGTATATAGTCGTTAATAGAGCCAGAATTCTTGATAATATATGTATATGGTCGTTAATAGAGCCAGAATCCTTGATAATATATGTATATAGTCGTTAATAGAGCCAGAATTCTTGATAATATATGTATATGGTCGTTAATAGAGCCAGAATCCTTGATAATATATGTATATAGTCGTTAATAGAGCCAGAATCCTTGATAATATATGTATATAGTCGTTAATAGAGCCAGAATTCTTGATAATATATGTATATGGTCGTTAATAGAGCCAGAATCCTTGATAATATATGTATATAGTCGTTAATAGAGCCAGAATTCTTGATAATATATGTATATAGTCGTTAATAGAGCCAGAATCCTTGATAATATATGTATATAGTCCTTAATAGAGCCAGAATCCTTGATAATGTATGTATATAGTCGTTAATAGAGCCAGAATCCTTGATAATATATGTATATGGTCGTTAATAGAGCCAGAATCCTTGATAATATATGTATATAGTCGTTAATAGAGCCAGAATCCTTGATAATATATGTATATAGTCCTTAATAGAGCCAGAATTCTTGATAATGTATGTATATAGTCGTTAATAGAGCCAGAATCCTTGATAATATATGTATATAGTCCTTAATAGAGCCAGAATTCTTGATAATGTATGTATATAGTCGTTAATAGAGCCAGAATCCTTGATAATATATATATATAGTCGTTAATAGAGCCAGAATCCTTGATAATATATGTATATAGTCCTTAATAGAGCCAGAATCCTTGATAATATATGTATATAGTCGTTAATAGAGCCAGAATCCTTGATAATATATGTATATAGTCCTTAATAGAGCCAGAATCCTTGATAATGTATGTATATAGTCGTTAATAGAGCCAGAATCCTTGATAATATATGTATATAGTCGTTAATAGAGCCAGAATCCTTGATAATATATGTATATAGTCGTTAATAGAGCCGGAATCCTTGATAATATATGTATATAGTCCTTAATAGAGCCAGAATCCTTGATAATATATGTTTATAGTCCTTAATAGAGCCAGAATCCTTGATGATATATGTATATAGCTCATAAAGTCTTCTCGCAAAGCAGAGAATTCAATTCGAGAATGTTAATGGATAAATAAAAATCTGTGAGGATGTAGGACACGAGGGCTTTCCTGTTTTGCGAAGCGAGCGCCCTCTTGCGGCTCGTGAATGCACCAAATGTTGTATATATAGTAAAATGAGAGTACGTCGTGCGCGCGCACCTTTATTCTACAATGTGATACGAGAATAAAATGCAAGCACGATCAAAGCATTAAAAAAAAAACTGTAAAAAATTTATCAAGGTGGATAATTAAAAAAAAATGGAGATGCGAGGATGAGAAAAAATATTATTTAAACGCACGGGAACGAGAAGAATGCTCGTCTCAGTTGGTCGTTGAGAGTCCCGAACTACCGCTGTGAGCGCTGTGATCGCCGACATGTTCGAGAGCGCAAGCGCGACAAGACTCGAGGCGAGATGAGCCGTTGCAAAACCGGAAGTACCCGGTGCTCTTTGCTGTTGCAATTTGTTGCTCGATGATGTCGCTAGTGTCGCCACTACACCGAGTGCACCGGCGACAAGGGCACCTGCCCCTGCCCATAATCCAGCACCCGAACCACCGAGCGATGCCCCGTGAACGAGAACGAGAACACCAAATACGACCAGCACGACACCTGGAGACATTTTTCATTCAACTTTTTGTCATTAAACGATTTTCAGTGAATTGAGTTTTTCAATTTTCTTGCTATATTAGTTATCCGAATTTCTCCACGATGATAGAAAAATTAGCATAATATTGTAAACGCGATAATAATCATGACGATCATCGAAAAATTACATTCTCGTCATTTTTATCTGTAACCAAAGTTGTTGGGCATGAAAAGTGCTGATTAAAAAAAAAGTAACTCAACTCTTATTACTGAAAAATGGAATGAAAATGTAATCTTTATACTTTTCAGGGCCTCTTTTATTTGTGTTATTATTAGCGAAGCAAATGTAACGGTAATAAATTATAATTACGGTAAATAAATGAATATTTATATTATTATTATCATCATTATTATTATTATTATTAAAAAGTGAATGAACTCACCAAGAAGTAGCTGTCCACAGGAGGTAAACATGAGAATATTCGTATCATCGTGTGCCTGTGCTATCTGAAGTTTTTGCCTCTGTTCTTGATCTCTAAGATGCTGCTGATGTGCCTGATGTTGCTGTTGTCGATGCTGCCTCTCCGAGATCAGTATCTCCTTCGAGTGTTTCGACTCTTGACAACTGTCGGGTTTCGAGTCTTTCGAGTTGGATGATTCTTTCGAGTTGTTTGTTTTGCCTGAATCTTGACTCCTCACTGTCGAGTCGAGAGCTATCGTCTCGCTGTTCTCCATCTTAATCGACCCTTTAGTGCTCGTTAATTTTTTTAATTATTAAAAAAAAATTATTACACTCGCATTTTCATGACGTATCGCCGGATTTTTTTTTTTTTACCAACACTGAATTTTAATAGTTTAATGATATTTCGTGGAAATGGGTCGTGTTCAAAATGAGGACGACTGAGGGCGCTGCGAATCGGTAAAGTCACGATATTTCAGATTTTTTTGCTCTACGTTAAAATCGACGTAAGGAAATTTTTTTATCAGAATGTATAAAAATGCTGGAATGTTTTATTTTATTAATGCAGCGAGGAAATAAAAAAAAATGCGTAAGTCAACGGTTCAATGTTCTCGGAGGTCGTAATAATTCATCAGTTTTGTACACTCGAGCGAACCGAGAGAGTCGACAACGAGAGCTGCGAAGTAAATGGACCGTAAATGAGCTAATAAGCACGCGAGCGCCTCCTGGGAAAATACCGGAACTATATTCTGCTTACTCTTGGCACTTTCAAAGAAACACAAGGATCATTTGCATCGTTGCTATTTCATATCATAAACACTCGTTAAATAAATATTTCACGTTCATTTGTGATAATATCATTTTTTAAGGCTAAAAAAAATTAAATTTTCGAGTTTTGCACGTTTTTTTCACTCGATAAATCGTGAGAAGATTATTTTTTCCACATTTCACTGTCGTTAATAATAATGTGAGTAATTTTTACTTTAGTTTTTTGTTGACTCGTAAAAATTTGAAAAAACAACCAAACAAACGAAAATCGCGGTTTTATTTTTATTTTTTGAGAGAGCGGACGAAATTCTCAAGTGGCGCGGAGTGCGTTTGGTCAGTGACTGACTCTCGTACGTTCGGCACAGGTTGCACTGCCGGCCTCCCTCTCTCTCTCTCTCTCTCTCTCAACATACTCTAATGTCTTCCTTTCTCACGCACACAAGCACACACCGTGTCCCTTCCCTCTCTCCGTTTTGTACAATCGAGAGAGCACGTACCGTGGCATATCTCCATGCCACGCTGCTCTGCTATACATTCCTGTAATTATCCACGACCGAGCATATTAATTTACGATCTCGTTCACCTTATCCACATTTTTCCTGATCTATTTTCTTCCTTCTCTCCCTGCTGAGTTCGCCAATTTTCAAAAGGTCAGCTGATCAATTTCAACAAAATATTGAAATTTATTTTCAATTAATTTTTTTTTTTTTACGAATTAAATTATAAAGAGAATTTAAACGATGCAAATTTTCGTAATTTATTTTTGGCACATTTGCACAATATTTCTATTGTTGTTAACATTTTTTTTTATCTTCATTTTTCGATCAAAAGGCGAAATATTAATGGGTACGAAATGTTCAAGCAATTATAATTTTTATAAAAATGTAGCTTAAAACTGGTTAAATTTTTTTTAACCTATTTTTGACATAAAAATAAGCAGAGTTTAAACTCCGATCAATGTCGAATGAAACGGACATAAATCTCTTATTCTCAATCTCTTTGTCCATTAGTTTATATTTTCATATTTCTCATTTTCACCATTCTTCGTTCTGGTAAAGTTTTTCTCGAATATTCTTTCTCCCGCGATAGTCTTTAGATCCAAACACTCGCATTCTCCGCGGAGATCCCGGAGGCACATACGCTTGTATCCAACAACGTTCGCAGCGCATAAAGTGGTAGGCACAGACATTATAATAGCACATGTGTATACTAGTGAGATACCTGACCTGCGTTCCACTGCACACGCGAGTGCCTTTTCATACGGTTTCATGGCTTTATGCATACACATGATATATATATATATACCATACCTTGTAATCTCCTTCGTTTCCCATCTCTCACCCTTTATATACGCATATTTCTGATACTGGTACACTTGGTTATAATAATAATATCACGCACCAAGTTTCTATATCTGTATCTACACTTATCTGTATATGTATATATATATATGCGTAATAATAAAATATATTCAATATTTGTCATATATATACAGCACAGAATCATTCATGCTACCACATTTTCTCGCGTGCATACCTCACAATGATGTCTTCACTTTTTCTCGACTCTTTCATAAATCATTATATCTATATAGTGTTTTTGTACTGACATCGAGGTTGAAGACGAAGAAATTTCTCTGCGGTCACGAGAGTTTCTCGCATCATCCGAGTGTATAATAACATAAACTCTCACAAGTAAAAGATCGACACACCGAGAGAGCATCTTCGTCGAGAGAGAGTTTGCGAGCGATCATTGTACTCAACTTATAAAATATATATATATATAGATATATTTCCCTCTTTTCGTGAACGAGCTAGCCGCGAATATTACTGTACATCGATGATGCTGTTCGACACACAACGAAAAGTTTAATCGTGTTCACACTATTCACGATGTGTGCTTAATACTGTATTTTTATCACTTTTTAATCGATTTCAATTGAAAGAATAAAAAAAAAACATTTTATAAATTTGACCATTTTACGAAATTAAAAAATATTCGTATAATTATTAAACGAAATTTCTATTATTTAGTTTGTAAATTAGTCTTTTGTATAAATTTATTTTTTGTAAAATTTGAAAACTTGCCTTGAATTAAAAAAAAAAATGGAAAAAAAAAAATATTCTAAACTGTAACGAGATGACATAAAGGAAACTCCTGAGAATTATATATGAACGTGTGTGCAATGGGTGTCGCTCCATCGATTCATCCTGTATTTAGATTATCGTAAAGTATATACATATATATGTAGTACAGAGGCGTTGCTGGTGGTGTTCATATATGTGTGAGAATATCGGTTCTATAAGCTTTAAGCATGAGTTCGAGTCGATGTGCGGCGCGCCAAGAGAGAGAGAGAGAGAGAGAGAGAGAGAACTTCGAACTTCTAGGTTTCTCCGGGTTCTGTATAAGCAAGCGCACGCCGAGTCGCGGCACTTGCCTTTCTACCGAAGCATTTACAAGAGAAGAGAAATGCTCGCCAGTCTCAAAGTGTATTTTGCGTGGTATGTGTGTGTGTAGATACACAGAGCAGCGAGAAGATATAGTACGCAGTACTGGTATGAGTACACCGGAGGCGCTCGTGCTTGCCTGCGGCGCGACTTCTCTGTGGGAGCTCTCGAGACTCTCTGATGTTGTGGTTTTTCTCGAGAGGACTCCTTGAAACACTCGACAGTTTCTCTCGCTTCTCCGATGCGCGCGCAGATTTCTTTTTTTTTGTCTGCTTATGCGCATCTATTTTTTTTTTTCAAGATTTTTGCACAACTTTTCATCTGTTTCTTTTTACCCATAACATTGTCATCCCTCATAACCGTAAAGAAATAAATATTTAAATATTCATATTTCTGTAAAGATTTTTTTTCAAAGTTTTAGCGCACATTTTTGATTTATCGGCTGGAAAATGAAGAAAAACTAAACTAGTTTACGAGTTTGGCCATGCGGGAAGAGAAAACGGAAGAGATCTCATTTCCTCGGAATATCAATGCGGAAGAGAGAATATCGAGTAGGTAGTTAAATAAACCCGCGCATAGATATATAGCCTCGTTACGAGTTAACTGTGACAGCTGTCGAATAGTACAAATAATTCAAGATAAAATACTCACAAACTTCCCGCTTACGCAATTTTCTAATTAAAGATACAATAAAATTACGTAAGTACTCGGTTACACAGAGAAATGAAGCGTTAAAATGAATTTCATGTTTTTTGCCGGTAGAGGCACTTTCGAGAGTTGTAATCGGCTGATTGTGCGAATCAATAGTTTTGCAATCATTAGAGTGGTTTTTTCAGGTACTCGAATATTACGAGGATGCACAAAGTGTTTTGCCTCGAGGAAGCAATTAATTCGGATAATATAGCGATGTCAGGATGAGTGTAATGTATTACCATGACCGAGAGAAAATATTCCATGCGAAACAAAAATAGAAAGCAAAATTGAGACTTCGTCGATAGTTGATTTGTATAAAAGGTTTTCGCGTTTATCGGTGCACCGGTGTGAAGGCTCAGCCGCTTCTCTATTGGTGCGCTGGTTGTGAGGGCTCCGTCGCTTCTCTATTGGCGCGCTGGTTGGAAAGACCCAGCAGCATTTCTATTGGTGCGCTGGTTGGGAGGACTCAGCCGCTTCTCTATTGGTGCGCTGGTTGTGAGGGCTCAGCCGCTTCTCTATTCATGCGCTGGTTGTGAGGGCTCAGCCGCTTCTCTATTCGTGCGCTGGTTGGAAGACCCAGTCGCTTCTCTATTGGTGCGCTGGTTGGAAAGACCCAGCAGCATTTCTATTGGTGCGCTGGTTGGAAAGACCCAGCAGCATTTCTATTGGTGCGCTGATTGGAAAGACCCAGCCGCATTTCTATTGGTGCGCTGGTTGAGAGGACTCCACAGGGATTCTGTTGATGAGTAAAAACACGAAACGTGAAATCGAGCCTCGTTTATTTTACACTTTGTCCTTTTTGCCCTCGCACCATATTACTCATTTTTCATTCGGTATCTTTTCGATGAGTGTCAATGACACGAAGCCGGACGACCCGAATTATACTTCAATCCGAGTCTCGATTTCAAAGACTTTCGATATCGTCCGTCATTTAAAAGTTCACACGAGATACTGTATAAATATATACTTCTAAAGTATGACATGCGAGTGCTTTTTTGTAATTCTGAGTCTTTCACGAATTGCCCAAGCGAGCGAGAACTCGAAATAACAGACTCTTACTCTCAGATAGATCTCGACAACAATACAGAATAGTTCTCTGGTGTACCAAAGTCGAAGCGCCCTCTATAAAGAGCACGATTATACAGACTTAACTTTTACCGCTCGTAATACCGTCGTTACGTTAGTCGCTACGAACAAAAAAAAACGGGCAATGCTCGAACGATGGCAAAGAAAAGCCATTAGATTGAGACCAGACGATGTTGATTTCCACGCTTCGATGTATGTATCACGTACGTAGTAAATACGTACGTGAGATTTCCGTTGCTATACGTACATGTGGATCTCCCTAGCGGGCTATAGGAGAACTTATACGCATACACAACATATATATACCACGTTTCGCGTGCCATGCAAGGTGAAAATAAACCACAAAGCGATCTCTGCATAGTATACATGAGACTCGCTGAAAGGGAAATCCGAATAGCGATGAATTTTTTTTAGTTTTCTTTTTATTGTCAGTTTTTTTTTTCAAATTCGACTCGATTCCTTTCGTGAAAGTTTGATGCAAAGTCATACAGCGAGTATTCATAATGCACGATCCTTTGAAATACAAACGAAAAATTGATGCTGCGCAGTCTCAGAACGAAAAGTCAAAAAAAAAAAAAAAAGATCGCCATTGAAGAAAAATAGCAGCTTCCGGAATTCTATAATTTCAATGATTGTTGAGACGATCACGATCGCCACATGTTTTCGAAAGAGAAATTACGAGAGAGAAAACAGATTGTGATAAACAATGTTTAAGTGCAATTAATAAATAATTCATGAGGACATTGGTATTGCTGGTGTAGCTCTTGATTCTCGATCTATAACAGGTAGAATTATTTTGTAAAGGATCCTTATACTATATATATCTGCCAGTCCATAATTGATATCGAGACCGGAAACATTCCTTCTTCGAGTATCCTTAAAGTATTTCTCTAAATAATTGACTCATTCGTATTCCTCGGGGTTACACAGTGAATAAAGAGCGGAGAAAGTTATATGAAAGAAATTATTCTCATTGTCATGCACTCGAAGTACAAAAGTATCGATCAACTTCGAGTTTAATTGATATTGGACGACAAATGGCAAAATGGAATTTTCCAAAATCGCTATTCCATTTTCTAAAGTTACGTCACGAAAAAAAGGAATAAAAAAAAAGTTCTTGTCCATTGAGATAGAAAAAAGTTCGATGAATCTTAGGAGGGTAACGAGTTAATACAGATTGCTAGTCTCTCGACCAATCAGACGATCATACAAGACGGTAAATACATATTATAGAAGCGTGAAGTGAGTTGTCCGTGAGGCTTTCTCGTTAATTGTCTATGCGCACACTCGTATGCGCATCATCCTTCGTAATCTGCTTTCCTGATACTCTCCTGTGGGCAATCCCTCCATTTATTTATGATTACACACTATTGCAAGCGTGTCATTTTAATGCTTGAAGAGTGTGCAATTTATTTGCAGTTTTTCTCTGCAAGTGTCTCGATTGAAGACAGTAGCGTGTAATTGGCTTCGATCACGGTCGCATGTAAGACTGTGGCTTCAATAGATGCTTTCTCTGCGATCGTCAATCATCGATGAATTATATCAGCCTGTATTACGCATGCGCATAGGCATACATTGATTTTATATACATATATATCACGTAAGGTTCGAGAAAATAAAATGATTCAACATAAACGCTACAAAAAGTCTAAATACACTGCAGAAACATACAAATATAATTTTTTTTAAATACCAGATTCTACATGGAGTGTGGAATAACTCGTTATTATCGTAATACAGACGAAACGTAATCCGATTACAGTAATACGAAGCTTTGTGGATCGCGTGTTGGCACGAAAGCCACCTGACGGTGACGAGGACAAACCTTCACTCACTCTGCGGTTTCTCGTACTATTCAGAATAATAATAATAATAATAATAATAATAATAATAATATGACAGCAATTATTATCATTATTATAATGTATATTTGTGCTATATAAAAGTGACATGAGATGTGCTAAAATCGAGGATGTGCATTCGCGAAACGTGAAACCCGAAACCACAAGTTTATAGTATTAACCTGCGCGAATACCAGAGAGCGTACAATCCGTAACCCGAAAAACACACATTCTATATATACAGATGTGATGTGAGATATGTACATATATATATATGTACATATCTCACATCTCATCTGCGTGGTGTACGATTTTTATACAGTTACGTCGTGCCGTTAAGTAATTAACATATGCAGAGTGAGTGCCCTCTTTCGAGCTCTACGACGCTAGAAAAACATGCATGTACACACACACACGCACGCGCGTGCGTGTGTGTGTGTATGCAGCAATAAGAGCGATGCACACAAGAAGGCGTTACGTTTTATTTGTTTCTCGCGTACGTGTACACTTATGCAATTTCATTCATCATTCATCGGTGCGAAAGAGGAATAAGCAACGCAAAGCCCATTCTAGACGAGATTGATGTAATCCTGCTTGTTAGGATGCACGCCTTTTATTGCTGGCCCGGTGATAATGAACGCAAAAATCCGAGCCCACACACGCGAGAAAGAATATATTCACCATTATACATCGACGCTAATTAAGGAAAACCCCTCGTACCCACAATATTGTAGCTGGCAGTCTCCCGTAAAAATTACAACACGCAGTTATGAAGTGCAGAATGTACGATTCTAACCTCTCTCATCGTGTGTGTTGATACGAATCTCTATCTCTCTCTCTCTCTCTCTCTCTGTGTTGGCGAGGGTCAAGAGCTAAGGCCATACAGTGCCCTCTGTGTGCGCTAGTTGGAAATTTGTTTCTCCTTTTCTCAGGCTGTTCTTTGTAGCGAGACCGTGGAATAATAAACGTTTTAATGCATTTAGCGAAATTGCCAAGATATTCGAGATGGAGAGGAAAGAGAAAATTATAGGTCTTGATAAAAAAATGTGTTCATCGTCCTCTTTTATTTTCTTCTTTTGATAATGTTAATGACATGTAGCGAGTACTTTGGTTTGGATATAGTCTCTATGATATATACGGGCTATACATATATGCATAATTATAGAAATCTTCGTCGACAGATTCGCTTTCATCATCAATTTCCCACGAGAGTAATGCAATAAAGGATCGAGGGAAAAGCGTGGCGAGAAGCTCTCTCGTACTCATATACATATATAGTGGAGAAAACGATTTTCTAACTCCGTGAGATGTGCACAGCGAGTGCAAGAAATTATAATCGTTCTCTAATGTTAAATTGAAGAGCGATATTACACGAAGTTCAACGGTTCTCGCGTTCTATTGGCGCGATGGTTGGACCGTCCCAACTGGCGGACCAATAGGACGCAAGCATTATTTTTTAACGGTTTTCAACCCTCGAGGCTTCCAAACATTTTTCAAGGTTTTTGCAACGCAATTGACTGAGAAATTTAATAGCGAACACAGTTCGATGCAATAAAGATTGTTCAAACTGTTCATTTGTCATATTTAAATTTATTTCGAACTCTATATCTTCCTTTTTTTCACGTCATTACACCTCATTTTTTACCATTTCCTAAGATATTCACGAGGACACAAAATAACTTAAAAAAAATCTGATGTTGATAGAGATGATAATTTCGAGAAATTCTAGTAAATCCATCCAAGTACTGGTCGCGAATGGAGTTGCTTAATCGGCGTTTTACGTTTATGCACGAAATCTTTGCATCGTTATAAACTCCGACTGAGATTAAAAGAAAAAGAAAAACTAGCAGAAAAAGGAAGTAAAAATGGCCGGTTAGGCGTTTGATGTGCTGATCTGCTCGATGCATGTTCAATGTCTAAAATTGTAAACTTATACAGCGCACTCGTGAGTAGTGTAGGCATTTTTCCTGAGCGAGTTACATTTATTATTATGATAAGAAATTATCCGAATACATGGAGGAATTGTATCGATTAATTTCCATAAAATCGATCGACTTTTCCTCCAGTTTTATCGAACAGCTGTTTGACAATGTCTACAAACTGCACGATTTTAGGTGGCCATCTGCAGGCATAACATTGAACTAAAATTCTCCAGGTTGTGCAAGCGTTAATTCTAGTTAAGCATTTTATTTTTTTATATTTAATTCTTGGCAAATTGCACGTGACATCGAATGGTATTTTCCATAAGGGGAACGTGTGTTGCAAAATAAATTATTCACGAAAATGTAGGCGCGTAAGCTCTCGGCCAAAGACAACGGTACGGTAACAACGCGACAAGCAACTTCGAAGAAGCGCGTAGGTAAAAGAAAAAAAAATGGCTAACGTCCAACATTCTTTTTATTTCATCAGAGGCAACTTGGATTATTCATAGCTGAGATCAACGCCCTCTGTCGAAAGTCTATTGAACAACTGTCTCCTAACCGGAAATGAATTAATTAATTGTTTAATATATAATTGTGAAATGCAAAGATGGGGAAATTTTATGGAATTTTGATTCCACATTTTTTCATAAAAATATTTTGATTATTCAATGCACGATGCGATAATAAAGGCAAAATAGGTGAATTCAATCGAGGCACGAACGACCCAAATTATCAATGCGTTTCTCGTGTCGTCGTTTCGTAACGCAACGTTTGTAATTCGAGAGAGCCTGTCACCAGTTGCTCATTGATATTCTTCGTGAGGTTATCAGGCAAAGCCGAGACACATGCACGAGAATTTTTTTTTTTTCTTTCTCTCAACTATCTTCATTCTACCAGTTATTTCTCTCTCTCTCTTTCTTTATCTCAACAAACGTCGCGAGCACGAATGAAATTTGTAAGTTTGCTCGTAAAAGTTCACGCACTTACTGAATTCTGACGTAATTTTATTAAGTGTAAAGTAAATCATTATGCTAATTGAAGAAAATAATGAAAAAAACATTTTTTCATAGAGACAAAATGAAGTAAAAAGTCTGCTTGTTAAAAATGTAACGCGCGTCAGAAATAATGATCATGAGGCCAGCGACCTCCTGTTCAAAGCGGTGGTACGACGAACTAGAGCTGATGAGATGAGTAGAATAGTAAGGATTTATGCTAAATCATCTGAGACGAGGAATTTGCGTTGGCGAGAGATAAACAGTCGTTAATGGCCCTGCAAATTCCGAGTCGTCAGCCTCGGTAATAATAATAATAATAATAATAACTTTTTTCCAAAGCTATTACGAGAAAACGAACGCCCTTATTGCTCTCTTTTAAGCGAATTTTTAGGTCTATCTATTGAGGAAATTGTTTGACGAAGAAATCGTAATTGTGGGCGAACAACAAATATTGTAATTAAGTAACGCAAATAATTATGTATCATCGGTTTGGAGAGAATATCATACATCTCTCGTATCGAAACAACGGACGCTCCCTCAATAGCAATCATATTTACGAGATGAGATCAGTCTTTCCTGGTCGGCCAAGGCAAGCGACTATGGAAGGTTTCACACGTTTCACGCTGACGAGTGACTGCAGCGCCACACAACGGCAGGCATGAGAAACCTCACAGAACATTCGAGAGAAAACTTTTTTTCAATAATCCATTCCTCCTTGTTTCTTCGTTTTCTAATTCTTGTTTATTATTCTCTCAACTTTAATTTCATCCCTATTCTACTCGCGCCCCTTCGCTGTTCTCTCATCTCGATTGGATGCTGCAATTTTGCATTCCTCTCAGTGCTTCGTCTCTGAAAAGATGCGACCGAGTGGTAAAAGTAATTCGAGAGAGCGCGTGCGCAGACGCGAAAGTAAATCGTGACCGCTCGCGTAGCTCTCTAGAAAGGACTTGCATTATATCTGGTACCCACTCAATTCGTTATTATGTGGAGAAGAGAGCCAGATAGCGAAGTCAGTTTATCGCGGCAGGTGCCCAGAGAGAAATCGCAACGGTGACGTCGACAACAATAAGACTCGAGGGAGATGAAAGTGGGCAAAGATATTTTGCTTTACGTGCAATCTCAACGAATCGTATTATCAATTGTATTAGACAGGAAATTGCAGCATTAATATTTATGTATTTGGGAGAAATCCAGTAATTGCCTTGCAGCGTTTTTCTTCGATTGCAAAAAAAAAAGTTTTATTTTTATTACTAATAAATCGAAACTATAATTTCATCAGTTCTCTAATTGCATATAGTCGAGCAAGATATGCGTTTCGTTGAATAATTAGAAGTATGGCTTGATGGGACATTGTACAGTAATAAATTATAAAACGCTGACATTCTGAATGTACCAACTAGGAGCATTGGAGCATACTGAGCCCGTATTTTACTCTACGTTATATTTATACACTCTGATCAACGCTCTGATTGGCCGTTGACTCGGCGGTGGGGGTAATTCGGCCACCGCGGCGGCTTAGAAGTATGACTTGATCGGACATTGTATAGTAATAAATTACAAAACTTTGTTATCAAGAATATACGAACTAGGAGCATTGGAGCATACTGAGTCCGCATTTTACTCTACGTTATATTTATACACTCTGATCAACGCTCTGATTGGCCGTTGACTCGGCGGTGGGGGTAATTCAGTCGCCGCGGTGGCTCAATCTGCGCAGACTCCGAAGCGCAGATCCCTGATAATTTCGTATCACGTTATACTTTATTGTAATTAATTCAATAAAAATATGAAAAACAAAATTTCGCGATGATTCTACGAATAAATAGTTATGAAGGGCTTGATAGGCATAAAAAAACTTCTTGTTATATTGAAGTTTGAACATAATTGATAGTGAAATTGTACCTATGGCGCTACGACTACTTGGATGACCGCTCAGTAAAGTCACGTGACGCGATGATTTTTCTATTATATTATTAGGGAACAAATAAATAAAAAAAGCTCCACAATGTCATTATAATTAAAATAAATAACAGAAGTATTAACAATTTATTATACTTCCTATTACGACGTAACGCATGATGGTTTTCTATTTGTTGGTGAAATTATTTTCCCAACGCAGACAGTACTTGGATGGGTGACCACGTGACCACGTGTTGGTGGAGCATCGAATAGCTAAACAGGATGGAATTTATCGATACGATTGCTCCATTGTATTGGACGAATATGAGGTTAGAAAATTAAGGGTATCTCGATTGGAAATTATAACGCAAACCTCAAGATGTGTTTATATGTATATAGTTTTGAGGGTCAAGGATAAATACCGATAAAATTGAATATCTACAGAGTCGATCCACTGTTCAATGTCAACCAGTAAATTCTACTTCATTTTTTTCTGCTATCGGATATTTTCTTTTCTACGTCTCCCTCGGAGTGTACAGCATATGCAGACATTGATAAAACGATAAAAGTTATCGTGTTATGACCTCCTTACAGTGACGTTGATGCTGTTGTCGTCCTCCGTTTCCACGCTGTCGCACTGCACGAATGTTCGTCGTTTTGGAAAAAGTCAAACGAACTGTCTGCAATGTGGATATCCTTGAATTTATATCCATCGTCATTCTCGTCGTTATTTTCAGTCCCACCGAGCAAAAAACAGTGCTCAGACATTAATTCAACGATATCATTCGTGTATGTATACCAATGACTGTCGAATGATGTCATTGCATAAATATGTTGAGGCTCTGATGTGCTCGTCTACCTGAGCGGTCACCCATCCCAGTACTGATTGCACCGATTTTTTTTTCTTCAACTATTATTACATCCCAATATGATACGAGAAATTTGTCAGCTGACGGTCTTGATGGGTCACCCATCCAAGTACTATCCGTGGCCAAATGATAATCTTACTAACGATTATAAAATCATAATGCAACATGGCGAGTTATGGAGAATTATGTTTTTCAAACTACGTGTAATTTCTATTCATCGTATTGTTAGTAGAGATGGCGAAGCTTTCAGTTTTATCGAATTAATGAAGATTAGAAAAATGCTGACAGCGCTTTGGTATTACAAGCGGTCACTCATCCAAGTAGTAACTGCGATCAAAGCATAATTTCTCCAACAATTAGAGAATCGTAGTCCGATATAACAAGCAGCTTATAATGACTTATCATTCCGTAATTTATATCTATTTCAACAATATTCGCAAAGCTTTATTTGTTTAATGTCTTTATTGAGTTAATATAATCACAAATAATATTACCAGGGCTCTAAGTTGTGCAGTCTCCTTACCCCCACCTGAGAATCATTAGCCAATCCGAGGAATCGCCTACATTCTATACAATAAGCATACAATCGTTTTCGAGCCCGAAATATGAGGTTTGTGTAATCTTTCTTTATGCAATTATCCTATCAAATTCATCAATTACACTTAAATTCTTATTAAACAAGTGTCTCAAGCTTTAAAATATTCTACTGAATGTATTTGTTAATAGCTTGAATTAGAGACTGCGCATGTGCAGACATTGCGATGCTGAATTACCCCCACCCAAGAATCTGCGGCCAATCCGCGCGCTGCTCGGAGTGTATATAAAGCGTGCAGATCTCAATTCTAACACAGTCTGTCTTCAACCGGTTTATGCGCAACCTCGGTCGCAACAATGATGTTAAAATGTTTATCTCCTAGTTCCTCATGATCATATTAAACAATTCTAAACTAACAAATATCCCTGATTAATATATTTTTAAATTAATCCGTGTCATATTGACTTATGAATAATTATTACGTTATAATAATTTAAAAAATAATTCTTAACACTGTGTAGTAGTGGTGGTGGGGATTTTTTTAAATTGGAATTATTTCGTCGGATGTAGCTGGTTCCAGATAGCAAGCATTTTGGATTAGAGACTGCGCATGTGCAGACATTGCGATGCTGAATTACCCCCACCCAAGATTCTGCGGCCAATCCGCGCGTTGCTCCGAGTGTATATAAAGCGTGCAGATCTCCTTCTAACACAGTCTGTTTTCAACCGGTTTATGCGCAACCTCGGTCGCAACAATGATGTTAAAATGTTTCTCTCCTTGTTCCTCATGATCATATTGAACAATTCTAAACTAACAAATATCCCTGATTAATATATTTTTAAATTAATCCGTGTCATATTGACTCATGAATAATTATTACGTTATAATAATTTAAAAAATAATTCTTAACACTGTGTGGTGGTGGTGGTGGGGATTTTTTTAAATTGGAATTATTTCGTCGGATGTAGCTGGTTCCAGATAGCAAGCATTTTGGATTAGAGACTGCGCATGTGCAGACATTGCGATGCTGAATTACCCCCACCCAAGAATCTGCGGCCAATCCGCGCGTTGCTCGGAGTGTATATAAAGCGTGCAGATGTCAATTCTAACACAGTCTGTCTTCAACCGGTTTATGCGCAACCTCGGTAGTAACAATGATGATAAAATGTTTCTCTCCCAGTTCCTCATGATCATATTAAACAATTCTAAACTAACAAATATCCCTGATTAATATATTTTTAAATTAATCCGTGTCATATTGACTCATGAATAATTATTACGTTATAATAATTTAAAAAATAATTCTTAACACTGTGTGGTGGTGGTGGTGGGGATTTTTTTAAATTGGAATTATTTCGTCGGATGTAGCTCGTTCCAGATAGAGCAAGCATTTTGGATATTTATGCTGTTATCGAGCACGTACGTTCTTATTTTTAAAGGTACGTGAGTGCTCAAATTTAAGAAATCTTAGCACGTTTGCCTCGATTTTCATTATCAAATTTGATGTTAAAAAAAAAATTGAAAATATTATTTCACTCGTATCGTTTAACGGTTGGGGATTAATGAGGGTTTTGAAATTTAGATACGGGAATTCGTGTGTCATTTAGGTTAGAAAAAAGAATTTGGTACAAAACAATTGAAAATATTTTTTTATTCGTTGTATCTTTGTTGCTTTGGCTCGATAACAAGTTCGCCGATATAGCAACTTCCGGTTTGAGATAACTTCACGCCAATTTCGTTCACTGTTCGCAAATTCGTTAAGTAACCGCTGAAAAAATGTGTTATCAATGAATTAATCGGAAACTTGAAGAAAAAAAAAACAGAATTTTCATTCATCATTATTTATTTATTTGTTATCAATTTATCTCATAAATTATCGGTAAAATTTTTATACTAACTCACCTTTTCCACCATTTTGAATTTATCTCGCGAGTCGCGAACGGTCGTATACTCTGAATTCCAGTGTCGTTTCTCACTATCAAAATTGGCTGGTTAAATTCATTTGATTGTTCTAATTCGTAATCCTTTTTGTAAACGAGACTAGCTTGGATCTCGTTATCAAATTCGATGTGATTGAGAAACAGTCTATAATTTCATAACCTCTAAATTAATTTCACTCTACAAAATGGCCGCCATTTAAAATTTTATATGTATATATATATATATTTTAATCTTTACTCACCGATGGTAGTGATTTGTGTCATTGGACATAATTTTTAAGCAGCTTCCACCCCGATAAGAATATTCATCACAAAATTCCGTATAATTGCAAAGAAAATTCAAACTTTTCGGAATAAAAGTTACATTCTTTCCGTTTACTTTCATCGTCTCGAACGGTGTCTCGAAAGTGCATTCGAGTTTTTGTTCCAATGATTTTTTTTCCTTCGATTCGACGAATGGTGGAATATCGACAAAAGTAAATTTTGAGTGGAATCCGGGTGCTAAAATTTGTGGCTCTTGCATCGATAGATTGTAAAATGAGTTGACCAGTGAAATTCCATTCTCGTTTTTTACTTCCGGTTCTATCTGCTCTCAAGTTATAGGAAAAAAAAATTAATAATTTTTTATTCTATTTTTTCGTTTTAAATAATTTTTTTTTTTTCCACCTTTCTTTTACCAAGTTGATAATAGTTTCGTCCGGAACCGCGACAAAAAGACGTGGAGAAAATTTCTTTCTCGTATATTGGCACATGAATGTAGAGATGAGGAATTAATTGAGCCCAAAATATATTTTCAATTTTGTGAAATGTTTGTGGACCAAAATATTCGTGAGTCCAGCCAGGTGCAAATATCGCTACTGATAAATCTTGCTTGCGTATCCTCTCAAGAGCCTAAAAAAAAAAAAAAACATTTTTTACCGGCCCCTCATTTTTATCCGAGAAATTTATTCAATGATTTTTATTATTATTATTATTTAATTACGTGAGCTGAATTAAATCCACCCCCTCCAGGACAGCCGCGGCCCCAAACATCCAGACCAACATAAACATCGCGAATTCTGTTATTTCGTTGAGCGATATTTCGACTATTTATTAAAGTCAAATCCGACCAGTTGTAGTTTAAAAAAATTCCGTCGCAATTATCGAAGAAACGCCTAAAAAAAATCGCGATTTATCAATTTTTATTTATTTTTAAATTATTATTATTATTTTTATCAATTTAAAATTCTTACTCATTGTGGGAATTTAATTCATTTTGCCATTTTAATTCACCATCGTGCGTCACACTGTCGTACCAAATTATTTCCGAATTTTGAATTTCCCCGTGGATACGTTCAGTTAAATAATTAACAAAATAAATCAAATCGTCAATGGCAGATGGCGCTATTTTGTTTTCAACGTTCAAAAGCCAACCGTCGAATTTGTAAAATTTTGATATTCGCACGAGAGCATCTGCAAATTTTCGTGTCTCGTTTCTGTCTGATAAAACGCGTTCCCAAACACCTTCGCCATCTGTACGTTCGGTTATGAGAGTACCGAGGATCTTTACACCGTGCGAGTGCGCGGCGTTTATCCAACCGTAGGGAGGTATCGTGACCATTTTGTGACTGAAGTAGATAAATGTATCGATCATGCTCCAGTGATAAAAGAGATACGAGTCGTGAACCGTTGAGCCGTTGATAAATCTTTGAGAAAGTATAAAAATTAAATCTTTGATAAAATATAAAAAATAAATTTTTGATAAAATATAATAAATAAATTTTTGAGAAAGTTTAAAAATAAATTTTTTGAGAAAGTATAAAAATTAAATTTTTGATAAAATATAATAAATAAATTTTTGATAAAATATAATAAATAAATTTTTGATAAAATATAATAAATAAATTTTTGATAAAATATAAATACCAAATTTTTGAGAAAATATAAAAACTAAATTTCTGAAAAATAATATAGATCAATTATTTTTGTTCGAAAAAAAAAACGCAATGAAAATATGGATTGTGAAAGCGTTTTAAATCAGTTTTATCACCGCTTAGAAGCTTTTATCAATTATTTTAGATAAAAAGATTAGTTAAAATTTTGGATTTGCAAATTTTAGCCAAATTATAATCGTAATATTTGTCATTGAGTCTGCGAAAACTTGAAAACATTTTTTTAATGATCCTCAAACAATTGAATAAGAATTTTACATAAGCTAAAAAAGAATAAGACAAGAATACGTGATTTCTGTCAGAAAAGTGGTCGTAAAATTTGAAGATTCCATTAGTGACCAAGTTTTATAATTATGGAATTATTTTCGGCGGAACAAAAAATTATTATTTTTTTATACATTTGAGAGAAAAATTAATTCCTTCCATAATTTGATAAACGAATAATCGAGATGAATTTAATTAAAACGATTTTCCGTTAAAATTGTCGTATTTCACATAAAACTTTTGATATTTTTATTATGAAGCAAATGAGCTGTTTAGTGAGTAATTGAGACATGCCCACTAATTAGAATGTTTTAATTAATCGGGACGACCTCCAAATTTGGGCATGTTGAATAATAGTGACTATAATATGATTCGATTGAATAATGGGATTCGCTAATCAGTATATTTATCATACCGATCCTCAAGATATCCTCCTTTCAAGTCATGACACACGATAGTTTTTGGTTGATTATCCCTGTCGAGTTTTCTCAATTCTCCGGCTCGGACATCGGCCAATTTTCCTTCATAAACATATTCGGCACATTCGCGAAGTTCCGTCACATCGGGCCACGGAGTTAAATTTTCTAGTTTATAGTACAAATTGTCCAAATTCGTGAAAGGTTCAACTTCCATTTTTAATTATTTTCCTCAATTATATTTTTCACTCTATGAATTATTTTTTCCTACTCGGGCACCGCGATCGACTAGCTTGAAAATGAAAATTTCTCCTGCTTTTATTAACTTGTACGAATAATGAGCTTCATTGTGGTCTAGGAATAAGAAAAAAAATTATAAAGCAGGAAATTGGCTATCACAGTGAATATTTTCTTCGCATAACACACGTGCTCAAAAGCTCTAATCTCTCGTGGTTAATTATCTATAAATGATTGTCGTTTTATCGTGGTCGACAAAGAGAAAAAAAAAATGCAGAAGGACATCGCGTTTTTAGCCCACGCGCGATAATTGTTGCATAAAAACAATAGAGAGATAGACTATTGAGGTTATGTCGGTTGCGCGAATTTACTATGCAATTGAATCGCAATATTGTAATTTAATCCCACGTAGGCGTCACTAAAATTCGTCATATCTGTGATTTCCACAGAGAAATCGTTTTTTTTTTTTGCACGTTATTTAATTTTCCTTTTATTTTTGATAAATTCGCCAGACGATGATTTTTTTTTTTTTTTAATCACGCTTATTGTGTTATCGAGAGGGGGAAAAAAAACAACACTTTGTACTTTGACAGAGATATAATTTTTTTTCACTAAAAAAAAAAAAATTGCAGACTAACAATTGATCTTTAAATAGTGACTGGTAGCACATTTTATTTTGACACACAAATGGTAGAGATTAGACGTCGATACAGACGACGCTATGCGGCTAGGCAGTTTCGTCGTTTCGCCGCTAGAGGGAACTACAAAACAGAAATATTCGAATCGATATTGAGAATTAAATTTTCACGAAAATTGACCATTTCGTGACTTTCTAATTATCAAAAATTGCGAAAAAAAAGAATACTAGTAAAAAACAAAATGGCCGGTATGGTGGCCAGATGACCAATTAACGCGTATGGCGATAAATTAATGTAAAAAAATCGTAATTACAATTCATATAAAATAATAAAAATAAATTATCGGAATATTTAATTAACGAGCGTGAAATTTTTTATCGGTATTTTTTTTTTCTGAGTATTTTTGTTAAAAAAAAAAAAACATCTCATTGTAGGACTATAATTTACATTGATATTTAATTTTGCGTCAGAATGATCGTGTGATAAATTTATTTATCAATTGTTAATTAAGCACCGACGACAAAAAAGTGATTTTGGGAAAAATAAAATAGATGCAGTGTCAGTGCGTGATATCGTTCTTTATTCCTTGTGATTGTGTTACATCGTGTTTCTCGTTGGACTAGCAGAGCGAAATATAACGAGTTTATCTTTCACGTTGAAAGAGACAATTATTTTTCGGTTTTCATTGGAAGACGTACGAGATGATCGTTCGTGTTTGTTATCGCCGTTATTTCTGCAGTAGCCAGGATGGTCCCGTTTGATGCACCACAACTTTGTTTTTTTTTTTCCAACGTCCAATCAAATTAGGAATTTACACACGAATGAACATCGAGTCACCTATCGGTAAGTCTTTTTTTTTTCTTTTTTCTTTCGACAAAATTATTTCTCGGGTGTATAATAATATATATCACATTCGAGCATATATATATATATATATATATATATACTATGTAAAATTCTAAGACTGCATTTTTTTTTTGCGATTTATTTGCTTGCTTCGCCTCAATACGAATCGCAAAATTTTTTAATCGCCTACAATGAAATTTTTTCTGCTTTGAAAAAATGTTAATCAACACTTTCTATTTCTACGTATCTCATAATGATTATGTTTAATTACACACACACATATATATGTGTGTCGTGTGTGAGACTCGGGATGAGCATAAAATTATATACATATGGGGCGTTTTTTTTTTTTAACTTTTATTTCCCTTTCAGTATTTTTGTAGGCTAACAAAAAAAAACACTGGGCCAGTTTTTTTTATTCATTTCCATTAGATTAGGTTGATGATAATTTTGTTGAAAAATGTTTTCCATAAATCATTTTCTTTGATTGATAATTATTCAGTCAAAAATGATTATTATTATTATTATTTTCAAAGGGCCGTGTCGATTTTACTTTGAATGCCCCATATGTAAAAATAGAGGTACATACCGATACACGCATATTGTATCTCTCGATATACTTGGTTCATCGTATTAATTTTATATTTAATATGTGTGTATATTTCATTAATCGCTCATAAGTGTATATATCATATTTGTGTGTATAATTCTATGTATATATATATTTGTATATATATAATATATATATTTATATATATAATATATATATAATATATTTATATATATAATGTATATATAATATATTTATATATATATGCATACAGCATATGTAATACCTTACATTATCGTATATTGTGCATGCGTCGACTCGGACATTCATTTTTTTTTTCCTCGATAAATCAAATCGTCAAATTTTATCGATAACTTAGGGTACCATTTTCAATTAAAGCGAGACCAAAAAAGCTCCCCTCTCCGTATTTCCGCATCTCCGAGTGTGAGAGAGATGGAGCAAAAATTGCTAACAATTTTTTTTTTGTTATTTATTTGAATAAAACTCAGTGGAATTAAATATTAATAACGGGGTCATCAGGGTTCATCGATTATGCAAATGATCCTACTATTCATTTTTGACTTCATCAAGTCGTTTTCGAAAAAATAATAATAATAAGTTAGCAGTTTTTTTGACCTTATTCCTCGCCTTGTTACGTTGACCTCCCTCGCCTTAAGGTCCGGTGATTTTATACTAATTTTCTTTCACGTAATCTGTGAATAATAATCGATAATTTATTATCAGTTATCCTCGATATATGCTCATTTTTTTTTTCCCTTCTCAGCAACGATATAATTATTACGTGATATGAAATAATTATATAGGGCAAACTATTACATATATATATATATATAAGTGATTTCGAATTTTTTTTTTATATGAAAATTCGTGATATGACGAAAATTTTTGAGGCCCCGTGGTTTTTTTTTTTTTTTTTCTTTTTTTTTCAACAGCAAAAGAGTCCAATGAATATTACGAGCTTTATGTGCCTTTTATCGTTCTCGCTATTATTATTTTCGACGATAATTTTTAGTCACTGAATAAATTAAAATTCAATTGCTCGAATCTAAATTCTATAAATTAAAATTGTCCACCTTTGACCTTAGCACGTGGAACTCGTTTAAGGGCGTTCCGGCTATTGATAATACGATTAAATATGAAAAAAAAAATTCTACCCTCATGAAAATGGAGATTAGAAGTTTGAAAATGAAATAGAAACGAAGGCCCACGTTATCGAACGGGGAATTTAATTTATGGGATGTTCGTTTTCGTGTCTGGCAATATATTATTCAATTATTATTATTTTTTTTATGAGACAAATAAAGCAAATTTTTTATTTAAAATCCTTTGGTCAATATTCGGGTACTTGGGTGTCCACCTTTGACCTCAGCACGTGGTACTCGTTTAAGGGCGTTCCGGCTATTGATAATACGATTAAAAATGAAAAAAAAATTCTACTCATGAAAATGGAGATTAGAAGTTTGAAAATGGAATAGAAACGACGACCCACGTTATCGAACGGGCAATGTAATTTATGGGATGTTCGTTTTCGTGTCTGGCAATATATTATTCAATTATTATTATTTTTTTTATGAGACAAATAAAGCAAATTTTTTATTTTAAATCCTTTGGTCAATATTCGGGTACTTGGGTGTCCACCTTTGACCTCAGCACGTGGTACTCGTTTAAGGGCGTTCCGGCTATTGATAATACGATTAAATATGAAAAAAAAATTCTACACTCATGAAAATGGAGATTAGAAGTTTGAAAATGAAATAGAAACGAAGACCCACGTTATCGAACGGGAAATGTAATTTATGGGATGTTCGTTTTCGTGCCTGGCAATATATTATTCATTTTTTTTTATTTTTTTTTTATTATTTTTTTTTTAATCGAGTAAACAAATCTCGATCGATATGTCTTATTTTTCATGACTACGTGTCAATTGATTTTTTCGTTACAAATGGCAATTGTAATTTACGATATTGAGACATCGTCAGTAGAATTTTCTCGTTACTTTGATTCCCCATGAGATATCACGGGGCGTGGTGGGGGGGGGGGGCGATGAGATTGCGATGCGGGGCTTGCGGGGGAGGAGGAGGAGGAGGCGGGGGAAGGGGGAAGAATTAAATGTGTCTAGAAATTTTCGTCGATACCGCGCAAATCACCGGTTATCGGTATCTGAAAGCTCTCCTCCCTGTAATCACGATGTGGCACGATCGAGACGCAATCACGTGGTGCACACACCACGTGACCTTCCGGACCGCAGCTGCACTCGATGCAGTTTCCGGTATTGTGCGGCAATATTTCACCCACGCGATACGTTCTATCTGAAATTATCAAACGCACATCCTCTATTAAAATATCACAATAATAATAATAATAATAATAATAATAATAATAATAATAATAATAATAATAATAATAATAATAATAATAATAATAATAATAATAATATCAGCATTGTCATTATTATTATTAATTATAATTGCTACAACATCAACGATACAAATAATAGATAATAATAATAATAATAATAATAATAATATCAACATTATCATTATTATTATTAATTATAATTGCTACAACATCAACGATACAAATAATAGAAAACTTCTAAATAATACAACTGAAATTTTATTATTTTACATTGAATTAACAAAAACATTTATGAATTTTGGTCAGTTTATTGTTTCGTCGTAAATTAAAAGATTAGTAGAAACATGGATTAGGTTAGACTGGAATAAAATTTTTAACGTTGACAAAATTGATAAAAAAAATATACGTTTTTAATGAAAATTTGTGACTGGTAATTAATAAGTTTTTTTTTCATTCGAATTCGAATATTGAAATGTAAAGTTAAAATTTTTTTTTTTTTTAATTTGAATATTTAAATTTAAAAAAAAATGCAATATTATCGTTATTAATTATAACAATATTGATAATTATTAATTTTTATTATATATATATAATAATGAATTTTATCATTTGAACTCTCACCCAAAACAATACAAATTATTGGGGTCGTTGGTGAATTTGTTTTTGGGCTTGTAACGAAATTTTCCTCGGTGCTGGTTTCATCGTCCGAGCTCAAAACATTTTGATCATCGTCCTCATTGATCGAGTCATTATTATTATAATCATCAAGGTCGTTCACAGTCTCATTCTCGAACATTTCGCTGTCTTGATTTTTGTACATTCCGGTAAGATCGTCATCGTTACTGGCCGACGATGACGGAGGTGGAGGTGATTCTTCATCGCCCATTTCGGTCGAGAAACTTGACGAGTCATTGCACGCTGGCTCGGTCGATTGACTCGAGTCATTTTCCTCGCTATTTCCCTTATTTTTCTCAATCCCAGACAATCTTTCGACCCATCCACGTGTTGGACCATTCCAAAAACAATAAATTTTTCCACCGATGCATATGCAACGTGAATCGGCATCGTGGGGAACCTGATTGAAAGCGAACAAACAATTTTAAATATCATTTAATTTTTATTATTATTATTTTTTATCTCCAATTAGAAAATCAATCAATTAATTACTTATCGTATTAATTTTGTATTATTTTTATTCATTAATATTGACAATAATAATATTATATAAATAATAAAATATTATATAAATAATAAAAAGACATGAGAAATATCCGAAGAATTATTAATTGTGGAATTCTTGTAGTAATCGGAAAAAAAAAATCTCGCGTATTCCAAATCAATAATAATAATAATAATATGCGAAATTTGTTAAGCCCTTTAATTCTGGCTCGCGTCCTTCCCTCTCTGTCTACTTTGCCCGCTTAATATTATCGCGGTTGCGGCTCTTTCGTATATGTGAATTGTCCCGCGAGCTTTTCTACTTTGGTTCTCATTCGGTTTTTCTTTTAGAGTTTTAGAGCACTATGGAATATGGAAAACTTTTATTTGTCCCTCGGTGGAAAAATTGCGGAATTTTCCCGCCCCTATTATCCTAGGTATTTCGTTATATATATATATACATATACACATATATACATATATGTTTTATAGGTTATATATATATATATATATACACACACACACACACATACATATATGTTTTATACGTATTACACGATATATATATATCTATTTCTTTTTTTCTCGACGAAAAAAAGTCGTGAATGTATACCAGCTGAAAAGGGCGAGCTCAGCGAGGCTCGAAACTTTTGCCACATGCTCTACTAATTATTTACCATATGATATGAAATATACATGTTCCTATTTTAAGAGTTTTCGCTGATAACTTTACTCAAAATTTTACGATAAAAGTTTGTCGAACCAAAAACCCTAGCATATTTTTCGTTGCGCCAAAAATTTCTTCGCGTTTATGATTCTTATGATTTTGTAATTAGAAGAAAATTGGAATTAAAAAAAAAAAAAAACAAAAAAAAATCAAATCGTACAATATTACTTACCACTTGCGTGTCACAGTATGATTTTCCATCATAAATGCACTTTTTCTCGGAGCTTTTTATCGTCAGTTCATTAGAATCGTGGTCGTTGTGAACGGCTATGTCGATTTCACCGAGTAAAACTTCGTCGGTCGTTCTTGTGGGAGCTAAAAAAAAAAAAAGAAAAAAAAAATGAATGAATCAAACATAATTTTTTTCATTGCACAAAAAATTAATCAGAAAAGTCAGAAACTTTCGTGAATTTCAAGTTCTCTAAAATTGTAATAAAAAAAAAAAATATATTATAATTTAAAAAAAAAACGAAATAATTTTTTTTATTAATAAAAGTTTTTATTTTACATAATTGGATTTTATTGAAAAATACCTCGGCGACATGACGTTCATTTTCTTAATTATTTTCACAACTGAGAGCAAAAATTAAAATTAATTTATTTTCTGCTATGCAAAATTCTGCTATGCATGTCTCGTAAACGTCGAGTTGAAGGGTTTTTTTTTTTGCTCAAGTCATTTTGTTTCGTTGTTTTATTTTTCTTTTTTCAATTATTATTATTTTTTTTATGAGACAAATAAAGCAATTTTTTTATTTTAAATCCTTTGGTCAATATTCGGGTACTTGGGTGTCGACCTTTGACCTTAGCACGTGGTACTCCTTTAAGGGCGTTCGGGCTATTGATAATACGATTAAATATGAAAAAAAAAATTCTACACTCATGAAAACGGAGATTAGAAGTTTGAAAATGAAATAGAAACGAAGACCCACGTTATCGAACGGGGAATGTAATTTATGGGATGTTCGTTTTCGTGTCTGGCAATATATTATTCAATTATTATTATTTTTTTTATGAGACAAATAAAGCAATTTTTTTATTTTAAATCCTTTGGTCAATATTCGGGTACTTGGGTGTCAACCTTTGACCTTAGCACGTGGTACTCGTTTAAGGGCGTTCGGGCTATTGATAATACGATTAAATATGAAAAAAAAAATTCTACACTCATGAAAATGGAGATTAGAAGTTTGAAAATGAATTTCAAGTTCTCTAAAATTGTAATAAAAAATAATAATAATATAATATAAAAAAAAAAACGAAATAATTTTTTTTATTAATCAAAGTTTTTATTTTACATAATTGGATTTTATTGAAAAATACCTCGGCGATATAACGTTCCCAATACATTTTCTTAATTATTTTCACAAGTGAGAGCAAAAATTAAAATTAATTTATTTTCTGCTATGCAAAATTCTGCTATGCATGTCTCGTAAACGTCGAGTTGAAGGGTTTTTTTTTTTGCTCAAGTCATTTTGTTTCGTTGTTTTATTTTTCTTTTTTCAATTATTATTATTTTTTTTATGAGACAAATAAAGCAATTTTTTTATTTTAAATCCTTTGGTCAATATTCGGGTACTTGGGTGTCGACCTTTGACCTTAGCACGTGGTACTCGTTTAAGGGCGTTCGGGCTATTGATAATACGATTAAATATGAAAAAAAAAATTCTACACTCATGAAAACGGAGATTAGAAGTTTGAAAATGAAATAGAAACGAAGACCCACGTTATCGAACGGGGAATGTAATTTATGGGATGTTCGTTTTCGTGTCTGGCAATATATTATTCAATTATTATTATTTTTTTTATGAGACAAATAAAGCAATTTTTTTATTTTAAATCCTTTGGTCAATATTCGGGTACTTGGGTGTCAACCTTTGACCTTAGCACGTGGTACTCGTTTAAGGGCGTTCGGGCTATTGATAATACGATTAAATATGAAAAAAAAAAATTCTACACTCATGAAAATGGAGATTAGAAGTTTGAAAATGAATTTCAAGTTCTCTAAAATTGTAATAAAAAATAATAATAATATAATATAAAAAAAAAAACGAAATAATTTTTTTTATTAATCAAAGTTTTTATTTTACATAATTGGATTTTATTGAAAAATACCTCGGCGATATAACGTTCCCAATACATTTTCTTAATTATTTTCACAAGTGAGAGCAAAAATTAAAATTAATTTATTTTCTGCTATGCAAAATTCTGCTATGCATGTCTCGTAAACGTCGAGTTGAAGGGTTTTTTTTTTTGCTCAAGTCATTTTGTTTCGTTGTTTTATTTTTCTTTTTTCAATTATTATTATTTTTTTTATGAGACAAATAAAGCAATTTTTTTATTTTAAATCCTTTGGTTAATATTCGGGTACTTGGGTGTCGACCTTTGACCTTAGCACGTGGAACTCGTTTAAGGGCGTTCGGGCTATTGATAATACGATTAAATATGAAAAAAAAAATTCTACACTCATGAAAACGGAGATTAGAAGTTTGAAAATGAAATAGAAACGAAGACCCACGTTATCGAACGGGGAATGTAATTTATGGGATGTTCGTTTTCGTGTCTGGCAATATATTATTCAATTATTATTATTTTTTTTATGAGACAAATAAAGCAATTTTTTTATTTTAAATCCTTTGGTCAATATTCGGGTACTTGGGTGTCAACCTTTGACCTTAGCACGTGGTACTCGTTTAAGGGCGTTCGGGCTATTGATAATACGATTAAATATGAAAAAAAAAAATTCTACACTCATGAAAATGGAGATTAGAAGTTTGAAAATGAATTTCAAGTTCTCTAAAATTGTAATAAAAAATAATAATAATATAATATAAAAAAAAAAAACGAAATAATTTTTTTTATTAATCAAAGTTTTTATTTTACATAATTGGATTTTATTGAAAAATACCTCGGCGATATAACGTTCCCAATACATTTTCTTAATTATTTTCACAAGTGAGAGCAAAAATTAAAATTAATTTATTTTCTGCTATGCAAAATTCTGCTATGCATGTCTCGTAAACGTCGAGTTGAAGGGTTTTTTTTTTCCCCTCAAGTCATTTTGTTTCGTTGTTTTATTTTTCTTTTTCTTTTTTCCAATGTAATTATCGGAGCGAAAGGTAACGAGGCGCGAGTTGTTGCTGATGGGCAAATAAAGGCGAGAGTCCGACTTGCATGGCCGTTTGCCCCTGTAATAGGTTAGTATAGCAATTTCTGGATAGCTCTGCTGGTGCGGAAAACGACCATCAGTGAAAGAGAGAGAGAGCCAAAGAGAGCCAGAGAATGGCGAGTGAAGCAAGAACAAGAGTCTCGTGCATCGATTCTTGCTTTCGCGATGCAGTTTCCGGTCGATTCGCGCTCTTCCGTTTCTCGCACACACATACACCCATGCATGCATATATATATATATATATATATATATATATATATATATATATATATATATATATATAGTATATGACATAGGTTAGTGGTGCTTCCCAGTGTTTCGCCAACAATTTACCGGACAACTGGCAAGCATATTGCATGTGTACGCGTTATGGATACGAGAAAGAAACACGAGTCAGAGAGGACGTGACAAACGACGACGTAGCACGTTTTCCTTTTCGTAGCTTAAATTAACATTGCATTAAAGCAGCAGTTTTCAGCATGTAAAGGAAAAAAAAAAAATCACGATACGATAAGGCAGAAACAAAATAAATAATCGCTATAATTAATATATAATTATATAATATAATTAATATATTTTATAAATAATTCTAACAAATGATGAGATTCGAAAAATTGGAACAACGATAAGCGATGAAAAAGTCTCAATATGAATCTCATGGAGCAAATAAGGCGACTCGTTATTATTACTGAGAAAATAATACCAATTTTTTTAGTGCAATAAAATTGCTGTTTGAAATATGGAATTTTATATATAGACCATTGAAGAAATTCCGCTTCAGAGATATATCACTGCTGTCCTCTATTTTATCTCTCTCCTTTTTTTCCCCATAGATTGCTTAATTACCATTACTCTAATTAGAAATTAATTAGAATTTCTCTCGGGTCATAACGAGGCTCGTTAATCAACCGGTCGATGTAAAGAGGCCAGATAGAGATAGAGTATTCCCAGCAGTGGGTGGAACTGATCATTGACGTATTTGTTCTCATTGATTGTGTAATCTGACCTGTATTTCGGATTATGTCTGCATGTTCAATCTTTTACAGGGAATTATCGACAGTTTAATCCTTATGTCAGAAATAATCGATAGGATACCTTTTTCTATCGATCGAATCTCCCAATTTATAACTTAAATAATGATAATACTAATAATCATAATGAATAAAAAAAAAATGTAAATAAAATATATTTACATATATGTATAATAGAGATAACGCAGACGGAAAAACTTTGGTATTTACAAAAGCAACGAAATTGCGTTTCAAAAGAAGCTAACGAAGCTTGGAAGGAAGAGCTCAATGAAAAATAATAATAATTATAATAAATGTGAGAGGGTAAGAAAAAAAAGGTGACGGTGGATGAAAGAAAATATTTTTGCAAAAGATTCACTGACGTATACGTGACGCGATGGGCTGATTTCTATGCTACTAATTATCCGGTCTTCTATGCAGTAGCGAATTGACGTCTCATTTTATTTCAGCTCTCACGGATCAGACCGATTAATCTGACTTACGACGGTCTAATTAGCGCTCTCAATTCCTTCGTTTTCTTTTCATTCCATTCGCCTATTTTTTTTTTCCCTTTTTCCTTTTATGTTTATTGAATGACCTCAAGAGTCAAAGGTGGTGTATGTGCGATATTATTTTGTTGAGAATTCTACAACGTTATTTATACTCGACGTCTGACCTTAGAGTGGCTGTAACCACTGAATCGTGCAATTGGCGGACAAACCACAAAGCAGACTCGTGGTTAGGGGAGGAAGGAAAATCACATGACGATTAGCTATATACAGTATTTTGGGATTTTTGGTACTGATTTTTTTGGGTATTTTGGGCTGATTTTTTTGGTACTGATTTTTTTTTTTTTACTATTTTGGGCTGATTTTTCGAATATTACGATATGTATAATAGAAGTGTTGGAAGAGCGAACTCGTGATAGATGACGTTGGTGTCATTTACGACTTGACAGATCGACGTCTCTCGACGATCGACCCGGGAGAGAAATCGACATGTCACATACAATTTGGGAAGCTCAATGGGATTCCTGTATAATTGTCTGGAACGCGTCAATCACTATTCTCGTTGGTCCAATCGAACAGTTCCATATACACGCACTTTTGTACCACAGCCCCACGTGTACGATGCGATATATCGAGCAAAGAATTTCTATCGAATGACGAATTTGTCGCTACAACACCGGACAATCAATTTTTTGCTCCCGAAGGCCCCATATTTTTATCGGAAATGTATCCGATTGCTATTCTGGCATTGGCCAGTAACCCTCGTTTTATATTTATCGCTTAACGAGCCATTTGTCGGACCATTCGTAGAGTTGTACTACTGTACTGATTTTTCTTTTTGTCTCGTTAATTATTTACGCTGTTTTGGGACTCCTAAAAAATAATATATATATTTTTTGATCATGTAGTGTCAGTAACCCTCGTCTTGACCATATTTATCGCTTAGCGAGACATTTGTCGGACCATTCGTAGAGTTGTACTACTGTACCATTTTTTTTTTAATTGTTTTTGTCTCGTTAATTATTTACGCTGTTTTGGGACTCCTAAAAAATAATATATATTTTTTTTGATCATGTAGTGTCAGTAACCCTCGTTTTGACCATATTTATCGCTTAGCGAGACATTTGTCGGACCATTCGATTTTTTTTGTTTATTTTTGTCTCGTTAACTATTTACGCTGTTGTGGGATTACTGAAAAATAATATATATATTTTTTGATCATGTAGTGTCAGTAACCGTATGTAGTTAATCAATGTGTACTGTCAGTAACCCTCGTTTTATATTTATTGCTTAGCTAGACATTTGTCGGACCATTCGTAGAGTTGTACTACTGTACCGTTTTTTTTTATATTGTTTTTGTCTCGGTAATTATTTACGCTGTTTTGGGAGTCCTGAAAAATAATATATATATTTTTTGATCATGCAGTCATGGAGTAGTAAAAAAAAGTGCCTGTTTTTAATTCAATATTGATAATTTTTTCAAATCCAGTAATATATTATTGATATTTATGATAAGGCAGACGTTGAATATTCGTTCAAAATTATTATATTATTATTTATGTATAATTGATTAAGGTTGTTTGACGTATAAAGTTGTTTTGATAAATAATTATTTTAGATTTATTTGAAAAATGTATACGCATTTTTAAAATATTCTCATGAATCTTCAGTTATATTCTGTCGTAAAATAATTTTTTCCCATCTCCTTTATTTCAATATTTCTTATCCAAGATTATAACACGATTGAAAGTGGATTAGTAGGAGAAAAAAAAATGTTATCGTACTTGGGATCACGATCACGAAGAGATTTTCGCGAGTTATGGACACAGAAATTTACAGCAAGGGGATTTGAGTAGCATTAGTCAAGCTTTAGTCAGCCATAGTTGAAAATGGAGCAAAAGTTCGTTGGATTGACCCAAGGGAGAAAGTCCATTATATCGAATACACCGTAAGCTTATTAGCCACGTTCAGGCCACGTTTTGTGCTATATATATATGTATACCCTTCTCTCGTTGTCGCAATTCCCAGTAGAGTGCTTCGAGCTAAAACTGCAGCAAGTACAACGACGATAGATATTACGTATTCTCTACGTTGTTGATTACGAATCATACTGGCTCGAGCGTATTTCTTAATGCCATTGCCAGAAGTAACTACTACACATACAAGGGCCATCATCGTTGGCTTGTATCCCACTTTGCAATGTGCTGTTAGTGTCCAACCCAACTGTGACCGATTGACCCAAATGTGTGCATTAAATTCACGTTTGCGTGCTCACCCTTCTATTTCAATATCAACAGTAGCGCCATCTGCAATTTCAATTATTTACAAGTCTTTGTACGTCAGCTTATACATATACTCAAATTTTCCATTAATAATTGTCATATTAAAAATTAAAACTACACATAAGTGTCCATGTTAAAATGGAGAAATAATAATTTCAATGAAATATTTTTCATTCGAATGGCAATTATAAAAATAATTATTGAGCTTATAAATATTGAATATAAAATGATTGAGAAAAATTATTCTCAATTATCATTTATATTTTTCTCCTAAATATTAATCATACAATTATTGCCTCGTACCCTTTTTTAACGCAAGTCTTTGTACATCAGCTTATATATATACATATACTCAAATTTTCCATTAATAATTGTCATATTAAAAATTAAAAATTAAAATAATAATTTCACTGAAATATTTTTCATTCGAATGGCAAATATAAAAATTATAAAAATAATTATTGAGCTTATAAATGTTGAATATAAAATGATTGAGAAAGATTATTCTCAATTATCATTTTTGTTTTTCTCCTAAATATTAATCATACAATTATTGCCTCCTACCCTTTTTTAACACAAGTCTTTGTACATCAGCTTATATATATATATATATACTCAAATTTTCCATTAATAATTGTCATATTAAAAATAAAAATTACACATAAGTGTTAAAATGGAGAAATAATAATTTCAATAAAATATTTTTCATTCGAATGGCAATTATAAAAATAATTATTGAGCTTATAAATATTGAATATAAAATGATGATTGAGAAAAATTATTCTCAATTATCATTTTTATTTTTCTCCTAAATATTAATCATACAAATATTGCCTCCTACCCTTTTTTAACAAGTCTTTGTACATCAGCTTATATATATATATATATACTCAAATTTTCCATTAATAATTGTCATATTAAAAATAAAAATTACACATAAGTGTTAAAATGGAGAAATAATAATTTCAATGAAATATTTTTCATTCGAATGGCAATTATAAAAATAATTATTGAGCTAATAAATATTGAATATAAAATGATGATTGAGAAAAATTATTCTCAATTATCATTTTTATTTTTCTCCTAAATATTAATCATACAAATATTGCCTCCTACCCTTTTTTAACAAGTCTTTGTACATCAGCTTATATATATATATATATACTCAAATTTTCCATTAATAATTGTCATATTAAAAATAAAAATTACACATAAGTGTTAAAATGGAGAAATAATAATTTCAATGAAATATTTTTCATTCGAATGGCAATTATAAAAATAATTATTGAGCTAATAAATATTGAATATAAAATGATGATTGAGAAAAATTATTCTCAATTATCATTTTTATTTTTCTTCTAAATATTAATCATACAATTATTGCCTCGTACCCTTTTTTAACTTCGTACATCACGATGTACGCTAGTTAGTTTCGTATTGATATTATAATTGCGTGAAAAAATGCGATTAAATTTTATCCTTGGCAATAATTCAACAATCCAAGTGTTCGATAGTGAGGAAAAAAAAAACAATTTTACCCAGTCGGATTTTCAAGTCAATTGAGCGAATGTACTCGAATTTTTCAACTCCTACGACGACCTCTCGTCGGCTCGTCGAGTTGGAGAGAGCTCACGTGAGATTTTTCCAATCCTTGCAAAAGTGCCGGAGGAAAATTCCTGTTCAAATCCTACTTGAGAGACTGCCTGAGTGCTTTTTCACAAGGATTCAGCTGGGGGGGGGGGGGGGGGGGGGGTACTTGATACGATTTTATTATTGTACATTCTCACAATGATTTTTTTTTTTTGTCATTGACAATTGCCAAAGTATCCAATTATCAAAATTATAAACGTTTATTGATTCAAAAAAAAATTGCCAGAATTTGTCATGTGGAAAAAAAAAAGTAATTTAATCTTTAGGATATTTTTTGTTTTGCAAAAATATAAAATATCTTGCTAAAATTATTTTAACATAAATAAATAACGAATTGATTAAAATTTATCTATGATGTACGAATGAAGTGGTTCATTGTTGGCAAAGGGTATTAGACTTCCGGTCATTAATCGACTAAAATTTAATTAAGGTTGGACATCCCTCTAACCCTCCTCTTTTCCCCTCATGCTTGGCGCATTTTCCGCAGTTGACCTCGCGCTTTCGGTGAACCGGAACCGCTTTCAATATATCTTCCGGATATCCAGCGTGAGAGAGCTCAGTTTCAGTTTACCCAGCTCTCGCTCAGAATGTCCGAGTGCAAATAACAAGCTCTCGTTCTCGTTATTTTTCCTGTATTAATAAGAACTAAAAAAAGAAAAAAAAAAGATGGTAATAAAAAAATATATAATTCATGTAAGTGCAATTTAATTAATTCATAGCGTTAAAAATGAGAATTAAAAGTTTCACATCAATCGTGATGGCGATTAAAAAGTTATTTTTGTAAAAGAACAGAAATTAGTTTTTATATTTTACTATTGAAAAAAATCCATTCGCGTTATAAAGACGAAAAAATATTGACAAAAAGAAAAAAAATTATAAATAAAATTGAATCTTTCATAATAAATTATTTATCGTGATTATTTCGTAACAAATTAATTTTTGATAGTTTCGATTTTTTTTTTAATATTTTTAGTTAGGGGTTGTAAATGGTACATAACGTACAGGGGAATCCTTAAAGCTTTCGTTTGGGATATTTTTATTTTATAGTGAGAAACTCGACGATTTGTCAATGATTGACTCCCATCGAAAAAATTGCTTTCCATTAATGGATAATAAATTATACGTGAAGCTTTTCTCGGAGTTTAACGCAGCTCGTTTGTGAGCAAATTTTCTCGTTCACACAGACATTTGGGCCGCTCTGTCATTTGTTTTACTATTGAAAAAAATCCATTCGCGTTCTAAAGACGAAAAAATATTGACAAAAAGAAAAAAAATTATAAATAAAATTGAATCTTTCATAATAAATTATTTATCGTGATTATTTCGTAACAAATTAATTTTTGATAGTTTAGATTTTTTTTTTTTATATTTTTAGTTAGGGGTTGTAAATGGTACATAACGTACAGGGGAATCCTTAAAGCTTTCGTTTGGGATATTTTTATTTTATAGTGAGAAACTCGACGATTTATCAATGATTGACTCCCATCGAACAAATTGCTTTCCATTCAAGGATAATAAATTATACGTGAAGCTTTTCTCGGAGTTTAACGCAGCTCGTTTGTGAGCAAATTTTCTCGTTCACACAGACATTTGGGCCGCTCTGTCATTTGTGTAAAATGCATATGTAGTCAAGCGGTCGAGTGCACGGGGGACATAAATCAATGGGTCGTCGACGTGCTCGACGCGGGGTTTGTCACCACTCCCCGAGTTAATGCAGTTCCCATTTTTTCCTCTGCTCTATACACTTTGAGTTTGACCTCACTCATCCTTGGGGTCAAAAAAAAAAAATTCCGTTTTTTTTTTTTTCATTTCTTTTTTTCGACGCCAATAAAAATATAGAATTTTCATATTATTTATGGCCATAAAGATTGTTTTGGAATAATTTTTCAATATTATAAATAAATATAAAAAATTATTTTGTATATTTTTTATATTTACTCTAAATTGTTAATAAATAATTCAACCCCCTGAAAAATTGTTCGAAAAATTAATCGTAAGAGAATCTCAGTAGCCAGAAGTAAATAAACAAATAAGAAAAATTTGTTTCACATTTTTCACATGTCCCCACGACTGTTATCAAATTTCCAACTGAATAAATGACGATCAGGGCTATCAACAACGAGATATATTCAACGTCACGTACAGTATATAGCAACGTTAACGTTTTGAGTTTATCAAGTCCCCAGAGTATAATTCCTATATCAGAAACGCTGAGAACAGCCGGATCTGCGCGTATATATATATATATATATATATATATATATATATATATATATATATATATATGTGTGTGTGTGTGTGTGTGTGTGTGTGTGTAGGGTTATTCGCATATGTATATGTAGGGTTATTCGCTTCTTGGATTAACATAAGCCTAGCGTTAAGTCCCTCTGTTCCGGTTTGTTGAGAGTCTTGGTCTCGTTCGTCGCCTGTTTTCTCCTGAGGATATACCATTATTGGGCAAAAACGTCAAGCGTCGTCCTTGTCCTTGTCGAGCTTTTGGAAGCTTCCATTATTCAAGATAAGGGGAAGAACGTGATGGTGAGAGAGAAATACACGTGACGTGTATCAACTTTTTGCTATTATATATACGAAATAGTCTGATAAAGTTCAGAGTTCAGACTTTATACCAAATATAAATAATTCTATATATATATATATATAGCTCTACACTGGTCGTGATAATCCAACATTGGCACGTGTGGGAAAACAAATTAAAAATTTCCCGCATGAATTAATGATATTTGTGGTTGGCTAATGTGAACAAAGCTCAGGTGGTGAGAGTTTGTGTATGTGCTCTCCAATTAACACGACACCTGGTACCCAAACCCCACGTTTACACACCGGAGGAGCCTCTAGCTCAATATAACTATATATATATATATATATGCATAAGCATAAGCACATGAATTAGGGTCGTTTTCGAAAGTTCCTCTCGATTACATTTGTGCACTAGTGGATGTTTTGTAATAGTAAAAAAATAAAAATTGTGCAAAGTGAACAAAATTTCTTCGATTTGGGTGAATTTTATCTCGATTGAAATTTATCTGCATTAAGTAATACATTTCTATCGACTCAATTTATTATTATTTTTTGACAGAGTGCCCGATCAATTTTAATCTGCAATGAAATTAATTTGTTGTAGCAAAAAATTTGAAACAGTCCTTTTTTATAATGCAAATTACAAAATTCGAATTATTTTCTACCAACTACGAGAAAACGACAAGTCTGTTTTCTTCATTTGAAGAAATTTGAAGAAATCTTCAATTAATCGTATATATTCCACTTTTTCGAGTGTGTCTGACGTGTGACTCGTAGTCTGACATAACGTTGGTCACAACTACTGTTATTCCTCGTGTATCAAATTCCTTATAATATCGCGTCTGACCAAACGCTGAGCGCATAAGTAACGAAACGGATTTGATCATTTCAATATTTTTCAGACTCGTATTTTGCCATTGCTGCGTTTATCATTAACATTTTTATTAATATTTAATGTAAAAATTTGACAATATCCGCCCCAGCTTTTTTTATCATTATCAGAGACAACCCTTAATATTGAATAAATTTAGTCCAATACTGATTAGAACGAGGGAGCTATAAAAATATATTCCTGATTAGGAGTCTACACCAGATTTATAATTCGTTTTTGGACCACATTTTTTACTCGTGTACACATTTTAATAGCTGTTACAGTGCTGACAAGTGCAAATTTTGGGACCCAATAACCCAAGGCGGTCATATATGGTATATTGATTCAATTACAGCACGAGACCGCTTCATAGTTGACGATATATTATCACGGTACAACCAACAGGCGAGAATTCCTCTGTTTGCCATAGACGACAGGATTACGTTGGATAGAAAACTTGTTATATACAGTATATATATATATATATATCCCATATTATATCTGTATATATCTAATTCGTGTATGTTCGATGGTGGCAGACGGCACACAGTGGGAAATCGATCGTCGCTAAAGAAAATTGGATATAGGAAGGTTATATAGCGTACAGAGGATAGAAACATTGGGCGAGAGGAATGGTGTCAGGAATGAGAGAGAGAGAGAGAGAGAGCGAGCTGCAAAACAAATGAACGTCGCGAACGTAGCGTGATTGGCTATCAGGCTGGGGTACGGTATACCGGTGGATATTAACCAATCGAAGCTGTGGTTTCACAAGGATGAAGGGTGCAACGCTAGGGATGAATTGGACGTAGTACATGGACGTAGTATATTCTAAAGATGAACGAACACGATTTGTTTAATTCGAATAATTACGAATTAAAACAAATATCTTGAGGTGCACAGTGGAAAAGTAATTTTTGATCCAACTATAGGAATACAGTCGAATTTTTTAAATATTTACTGTAAAAATAATAATAATTCTATAATTATTATAAATCTATAATACATTACAATTATAAAAATGAATTAATTATCATTATTTTCGTCGTTCAAATTGTCCAAGAAGTTTAATTTGAGTGAAAGTAGAGTAAACTCAATGAGCAAAAATTTACAATTTTTACAGGATATCTTTAAAGGGTTAAAAATTCCTTGGCCAAAGATTGGCTTCGCGCGATCGATACGATATAAAATTTCGAATTCCCCAACGTGCTAAGCTCTCCAAGATGGACAAGATGAGATTGAAAAAAAAGTAAGCAAGAAAATCTGCCAGACTTGACGGTTGATTGGATGTCAGTGTGTGACGAATTCGTGTAGAAAAAGGGAGAAGAAAAATCATTGGAGTATGTAAAAAAGCTGGTTTTTTAGACGAGACATTCGATGGATAAATCTTTTTCGGATATTCCATTAAATTCGTATATTCCATCTCCAAGGCTATGAATTCGTCTTTTTCAAAAAATGTTCCTGCATCTAATTTTCTTCAATCTCTCAAAAGATTGATAATGAGGAAAATTTACAATTTTTACAGGATATCTTTAAAGGGTTAAAAATTCCTTGGCCAAAGATTGGCTTCCCGCGATCGATACGATATAAAATTTCGAGTTCCCCAACGTGCTAAGCTCTCCAAGATGGACAAGATGAGATTGAAAAAAAAGTAAGCAAGAAAATCTGCCAGACTTGACGGTTGATTGGATGTCAGTGTGTGACGAATTCGTGTAGAAAAAGGGAGAAGAAAAATTATTGGAGTATGTAAAAAAGCTGGTTTTTTAGACGAGACATTCGATGGATAAATCTTTTTCGGATATTCCATTAAATTGGTATATTCCATCTCCGAGGCAGCGAACATCATATACGAGCCCAACTCTATGAATTCGTCTTTTTCAAAAGATGTTCCTGCATCTAATTTTCTTCAATCTCTCAAAAAATTTATAGTCTTCATAAATTATATAATTCGTTTTAAATTAAATAATCCTCGCCCCCTCCAGAACAATTTCAACATCACGCACTCCCAAGTCTTAAAATAAACAATTTATCTGACTCTCGAGAATGTTCTCTTTAATCTCTTCCTTCCGATCGTTTTTTTTTTCCCTCGTCCACTTTCTTCGCTGAGAGCAAAAAAAAAAAAAAAAAAAAAAAAACGAGGAAAGAATTGGAGTAAAGCGAGAAGGTGAAAGGACGTAACGGTGAGAAAGGAAATTTTCGTAAAGCACGAATATATATAGACGTTTATATAGGTGGAGGGAGAAACAGACAGAGCTGTTATTGCCCTGGGCCATTAAAGCGTCAGAGCCTTTTAAACGAAAGCTTGAAAATGCCTCGTATCTCTCTTCGATAGGAGGTATTTTCCTCGGTGTCTGATCTCACTCACTCTATCTCATCCTCTTTGGTTTCCTTTCATCCGTCTCTCCTTGGCATCTTCTTCCTGATCTTTCTATAGACGTTCGACAGGGAAGAAGGACGCGACGAAGAAGGACATCGCATAATTAACGAGTTGAATATATATATATATAACCTGCGTGTATATAACGCTCACGGGCGTCTCCTAGGCAATGGAACATCGTCGTAGAGGCACATACAGATCTCGTTGTTAAAGAGGCTCGAGGCGATGCCTCGGCCTCTCGACTCATTCGCGCACGAGCCGACAAGACGAGATTGAGAGACCGCTGAGAATTTTTTCATTAAAAAATTTCCACGACCCACATAAAAAAAAAACCCCTTGGAACTTATATTGCGTGTATTTTGCAATGAGGGCTCGTACAAGGTTAGAATTTGGTGCTAACGAGCTATTGGTAATTTTAATGATCGACGCGCATGCGCGAATTTATGAGAACCAATCAGATCATTCAATGGAAGCTTGAGAGCCAATGAAATTGTTTCCACCGAATCTTGAGAGCCAATCACACATTTCCTTACAATTCTAACGGTTTTTTACTATCCACATTTAATTTCAAATAATCTAATCACATATTCACTTCCGGTTCAGAAATCGAAAAAGTTTAAATATGACTCGTTGAAATTCATGAAAAGTTTGAGATTTTCTCAGACAGAGAGAAATGGGCAAAAGAGGTTATAAAAGTAAATGAGAACCAGCCCATGAGAAAGCGAGGCTTAAACGACCAGTTTAATTACGGAAATTGGGTCGCATATGGGCCATGTGCGGTGTGCGTTGTTCCATACATATATTATATATATATATATACATATATTATATATAGATATATTATATATACATATATATATATGGGTGGGTGTGTATATTTGTATATATATACACGTATATTATATGTATATATAAATATGTGTGTGTGTGTGTGTGTGTATATATATATATATAGAGTGTACATGGGAGGGCATTAACGCGAAGGGTCTCGTCGAGTGGGACAACGACCAATGGTGCCATTAATTTCTGTGGGTAAAATTCAATTAAAATGCCCCAAAATGTCGAATGCTCGAGAGCCAAACCTATCCCGAGAGATTGGCATGAAATCAAACGAGTCGTCTCTGCCAAACGCTCGAGTAATTGGAACGGAAAAATAAAAGGAAAAATATTAAACGGCTCCACTCAGTTTTAATACATAACGCATGTGGTGACGATAAATATAGTTTTTTTTATAGGGGTGAAACGGTCGGAATTATACGATTATCCGATAATTATTTCCGATTATTCGCTATGTCACTTTAATTTGATAAATATTAATTAATTTATTAACTCGTGCTATTTATAACTTTGGATAAAGTTTCGAGCGAAAATAACTTTAAATTATTTTTTATGATCGGTACTCTCCTCAATAGCCTGAAAAAAAAAAAAAATATATATATATATATATATATCGAGGAATTGCTGAAAAAATTTTAAAGGAAAAATATTAAACGGCTCCTCGCAGTTTAAATACATAACGCATGTGGTGACGATAAATATAGATTTTTTTATAGGGGTGAAACGGTCGGAATTATACGATTATCCGATAATTATTTCCGATTATTCGCTATGTCACTTTAATTTGATAAATATTAACTAATTTATTAACTCGTGCTATTTATAACTTTGGATAAAGTTTTGAGTGAAAATAACTTTAAATTATTTTTTATGATCGGTATTCTGCTCAATAGCCTGAAAAAAAATATATATATATGTATCGAGGAATTGCTGAAAAAATTGTAAAGAAAAAATATTCATAATGTATGAATTTTCGTCTTATCTATAACATTTTTTTTTTCATTAATAGTCACGTGGGCTTGAGCCAGTCGATGTATATATAGCGATCGGTACGATCAGTCGGATAATTGATCGTGTCCAAAAAGTTAGGCAATGTGGATTAATTTAGCATTATTTATAATTAATGAAAAATGCCACTTTGCACCAATTTTACCAATTGTTATACTGATACTTTGACAAATAACAAAGTATTTGACTTGAATGTTATTTTTGTAAGAAACTCGTTTAATATTGACGAAAAGGATCTTTTTTTGTATGATCGGTAATATTCTATTCTCCCCAATAGTTTGGAAAAAAAAAGGGAATATATCGAGCAATTGCTGGCTCGGATTGATAAGAAATGGTCTCTCGAGTCCTTCCAATATTGCCTATCCTCCCATTCGATGGAGAAAGCTTTCGAGGCTACATTATATATATATATATATATATATATATATATATATATATATATTCGTGTTCGGTGTCAGCTCGTGCCTGGTCGGAAGAGTTATATTACACTGTTATCGTATAGGCGATTTCTGTAGGTACATAGGCGTGTACACATTCTCGTTGTAGGTTTATTTGAGGGTTATTTTGCAATCGATCTCGCATGAGCTTGAAATATTATCAACGTTTATTCCATTATTGTGGGCAATTATTCACCTCATTTGTACAGTACAAAGTTTCCAGCATATATAATTCGACTCTGTGAATAATTGAAAATCAATAATAAATTCAGATGAAGAAAATTTCTCGTATTGTAAAATTTCATAAATTCATGAGAAATTTCCAACACAATTTATCATCAACTATAATAATTACTCTTAACGTAATTTGAAATTTAATTAATTTTTCATTGAAACATAAATAAATTTATCAATTCGAATATTCACGACGTAAATTGTGAAAGTTTGAAAAAAATGTCATCAATGACAAATCATAAATTTAAAAACTAATATTCAACCCTTATTTTATTTTTTTTTTCTCAAACTTTCAATATTCAAGTTTTATTACAAACGTAAAAAAAATAAATACATTTAAAATAAAAATAAATAATTTTTTTTGGCAAGAATAATGATTTTGAAAAAAAAAAAAAAAAAAGCATTAAACTGTATAAAATTGAATTAATGGACATTGATTAATCGTTGCTTGGGGGATTGAGCGATGCTAATGAGAAGGGAATAATCAATGTGCTCGATGACGAGACAACGGCTAGATCGACAGCCGATTTCCTACGATATAATCGAGGGTACCTCGACGAGAGGGCAATATATTGTAATAGGGAATTAGCCATATACATCCAAGTTATCCGTTCGACGAGAGGTCGCGCAAAACGCGCGTGTCGAGTGTGTATGCATATATATATATATATATATATATATATTATATATATTATATATACATGCATATATATACATATATATGCATATAAGAATATATATATATATGCAGATATGAATATATATATATATATATATATATATATATATATATAATGTTCCCAGGCAAGTACATATACACGCCAGTACATGAACGAGGAACGAGAACTCGTACGAACAAGAGGCCAAGAGGGGAAGTCCACCCCTCTTGGCCCGCTACTACAAGGCATTCCATGTCAAGTAGTCAGTCTCGTGTTTGCACAGACACACTCGAAATTTCTCTCCACCTCTCGTCCCTTCTCGTACGAAGATCTCGTACACTGGTACTCCATTACAATTGCCACTTGAACCAAAACTCCATTAATCGATCCAGCGATATTCTCGAAGTTAGGGAAAAAAAAAATTATTAAAATGTTTTTAAATGATTAAAAAAAAAAAAAAGATACAAAAAATAAATCGATAAAAAAAAAACTTTTTTTTTCCTTTTGCAAATTACACAATGGGAAGAAAAATGGTGCATTAATAATTGCAACGATGATTCCGAGTCGTCAAAACTTTTGCAAGCTGTCAATTATCGAGACATGAAATTAATTTTGCACACATAAATGATAATCCGATACAGATGTAATTGCTTTTTTTTTTTTTTTTTTTTTTTTATTGTGACTTTACGTTGCTCGGAAATTTTTTATTCAACATTTTTGAGCCAACAAACATTTATTTTATTCAATATTTATGTTAACAATACGATAAAATAAAAATAGACAAATATTAGCGATGAACTGAATGCACTCGGCTTATTTATCTGTCGTCATCTCGGCGCTGTTCTCTGTACGAAATATTTGACAATTCCAAAAAGTTTCCATGTCCATTTGGCTCTATGAAAAAAGCAAAAAAAAATTTAAAAAAATAAAAAAAATGGCAATTCGAGATCCTCGTAGTGACAAGTTCCTCATGTCCATTTGTCTCGATGACAAATATGTTTCTGTCCACCGGAAGTGCAGCCGAACAACAACGGGAGAGACAAATGCGTCCGTGTTGAGCTTGCGAAAGAAGAAAAAAAAATGAAATAAAATAACGGAGTTTTTAGCCCTCAGTACGTGTATTATATCCGACTGGCGAAATAGGAAGAAGCATGAAAACAAAATAATAAAAAAAAATCGCAAAAAGTGGTATTCAAGAGCGACAGGTGCAGAAACAGGTGGAAAACAAAAATTGCATCCAATGCTTTATAACTGTTTTTCATATATATATATATATATACATATATATACATATACATATATATATATATATATATATATATATATATATATATATATATATATATATATATATATATATAACACGACATTATTTCTATGCAGTTATGTAGACGTTTTATGCAGTATAATATGGGGAAAGAAAAATTGACTATAAAAAAAGAAAAAAAAAAAAAAAAAAAAAGAAGAAAAATGACATAAAATAACAGAGTTTTTAGTCCTCAGTATACGATCATAAAGTGTATTATATTCGACTGGCGAAATAGGAAGAAACATGAAAAAAAAAAAAAAAAGAAGTAAAAATAAAATTCGCAAAAAGTGGTATTCAAGAGCGACAGGTGCAGAAAAAGGGAGAAAACAAAAATTGCGTCCAACGCTTTATAACTGTTTTTCATATATATGTATATATGTATACACGTGTATCTAGGAAGGGGAGAGACTAGCTACATATATATATAACATACGACATTATTTCTATGCATTTATGCAGACGTTTTATACAATATAATATGGGGAAAGAAAAATTGACTGAAGCATGAAAACAAAATAATAAAAAAAATCGCAAAAAGTGGTATTCAAGAGCGACAGGTGCAGAAACAGGTGGAAAACAAAAATTGCATCCAATGCTTTATAACTGTTTTTCATATATATACACGTGTATCTGTCTCTAGGGAGGGGGGAGACTAGTTATATATATAAGATACGACATTATTTCTATGCAGTTATGCAGACGTTTTATACAGAATAATATGGGGAAAGAAAAATTGACTATAAAAAAAGAAAAAAAAAAAAAAAAAAAGAAGAAAAATGACATAAAATAACAGAGTTTTTAGTCCTCAGTATACGATCATAAAGTGTATTATATTCGACTGGCGAAATAGGAAGAAACATGAAAAAAAAAAAAAAAAAGTAAAAATAAAATTCGCAAAAAGTGTCTATTCAAGAGCGACAGGTGCAGAAAAGGGAAGAAAACAAAAATTGCGTCCAACGCTTTATATATATGTATGTGCGTGCGTGCGTGTATGTATAACGGGGGAGACTAGCTATATATATATATACAACATCCGACATTATTTCTATGCATTTATGCAGACGTTTTATACCACACACACATATATATATATATATATATATATATATATATGCGAAGTTTGGGAAAAGTGAGCTTGCAATGGTTGGGTGGTTTTTATACAGTATAATATGGAGCTGTCAGAGCTTTCTCGCTAAAAGCGGCGTGCCACAGAAACATTTAGGGGATGCCAGCTCGCAGTGTCCCTCGAGCCATTTCCCTCCTCCTTCCCCTTTCAGTACTGCCTGCATAACCACCTGCCACCTTTTACCCCTTCTCTCGCGTTCAACCCCTTCAATTTTTTTTTGCCTCAAGCCTCGCGGACATTCCCCAGTACTAAGGGGCTTTTAATATTTCACTTCTGCTTGATTACTTTTCTCTCTTCCTATCCCCATATATAGGTATATACTTTTATGCATATTTATACACATACGTATATATATATACACACACATATATATATATCGAGAACTTTTACTCACACATTTTGTCTCTCACTTTGCCTCGACATGACGAAAAAAAAAAAGTTATTCTCATATATACGATCTCACGTCGTTTTTCTCGTACATGTCTCTTCTTTCCTTTTCACGTAAAACATTTTATCTTTCTCTCGTCACCACTCTTACACTCTTGGGACATTTCCCCATGTACATCTATACAGCTATATATATATATATATTATACGTCAGATATATATATATACATGTACATGGGTGTGTGTGTGTTTATGTATCTCTCTCTGCCTCTCTTTTATACTTTTCTACGCCATTTTTCTTTTCTTTTTTTCCTTTTTTCTTTTCATCCCCCTCGTGTCTCTGAGATCGGACCATTTTCTCCTCTTCTCTCTAGGCCGTGGCCGAGCTTTCCGATACCGTCTCACAAGGCTCTTGGCAATTTTAACCCAGACAGATAGAACGAAACTATTCCTATATAATTTATACTATCTGTAACCTCGTTGTATGGAAAATTCGAGGAAAAATTGAAAAATGTGCTTATCAAAAAATAAAATTATTCATCATTTTGACTCGTCGTTATCACCTGTAAGACCAAAACTTACCCTTCGTTTTTTAAACGTGCACAAGAGGATCATTTTTTTTTTAATAAAAGAATTACAGCGAACCCACAAATCTTGACTAAAAGAAAAAAAATTACAATTTTTTTTATTAGCTTCCGTCAATTTTCCAAAAAATCTGCTCTCAAAATTGAGGAATAATCGTAAACGATTTCGTGTAACTTTATCGATAAAGTCCACAGGATTTTTTTTTTTTTTTTTACTAAGAAAATTGATGATTTAAAGTCTTTTTAAAAAAATTCTTTGAAAAAAATTGTGATCGTTATGATTTTGTTGATTTGACGTGGGAGGAACCATATTTAAGGGGTAACCATATATATATATATATATATAAACGTGACAAATGTAGACCCTACAACCAAACGTGCTCCATTTCTATGTTTTATCGATTCTTCTAACATTCCATTCCATCACGAGCTCTCAAGCAAAGTTTTAGCCCCACGATGAAGTTGACTGGCTCGCAACAGTTTATGCGACAGAAGGTACGAGCAGAGATTGTAGGTAAGTGGTCAACTTTTTCGTGCAGCAAATTGGTATAGTTTAAATTTATATATATATAAATTTAAACTATACCAATTTGCTGCACGCTATATATATATATATATATATGTATATATATATATATATATATTTATATATATATATTTATATATAATATGAACTGTCGAATAGACGATGCACAATCGTAGGTTAGTTCGCCATCCTATACATACACTCGTTCCACTTGAACGAGTTGCTGACATACGCGAACGAATAGGACAGAGTTTTGTATGCCCTGGAGTTAGAAAAATCTATTACTTTCATTTCCACGCACTATTCACTCGATGTTCAATATTATTTTTTAACGTTTTTTTTTTTTTTTTTTTCAAAAGAGGTCAAAAGCTCCTTCAACACTAAATAAATAAAAATTCGAATACTTGTACTACTGACAGGAAGCAATTTCAATTTATGTTTCTGTGCACTCTGCGAGATTTGCCTAGATATTTCTTTCGTGTTTTTTTTTTCTTTTTTTATTCAGTGGAATTCCGATTTTTGTTTTTTTTTTTTTTTAATACTTTATTTGTATGATTTATTTTATATGTTTATCTCGACTGCGGAGGATCCTTCTCTGAGTTTTCCCTCCCTCTTGATTTTCGATTTCTTTTCCTCCTTATTTATTGCACATGCGGTGCTTTTTTTATTCTCTTGAATTTCGAATAAACGTTCGAGGAATTGCATTTCGTGAACTGGAGTCGAGAGACGTGAGATAAGAAGTCTTGAGGGAGGAGGAAAAAGAGTGGAGAATGTACAAAAAAAAAGAAAAAAAAAAAAAAAAAAATAAGTGGAAAAAGTCGTGAGTGCGAGTAAAAGCCCTGAAGAATCGATCACAGGCTCTCGTAATCATCCCGAGCGAAACACACGCTTTTCTCTCCACGATCTAAAGTTCGCGGGCATAAAGAGAAAACGTGGGAGAAAACGTTGGTAAAAAAAATGATGAAAAAAAAAAAAAAAAAAAAAATTACACAATAATGAAATATAAAATAAAATAAAAATATTTATAGAATTTTTTTAAAATAATTAAAAATCGTATTTTTGGAAAAAATAATAATATTTAAAATGATACAAAATAGTATTTTTATGGTATTCCATTTTTTGCATTTTTTTTTTCTAGTACGTGAGTGGAAGCCACAATTTTGTCGAATTTGATAATTTTATTTTCATTATTGGAAAAAAGAAATGATGAAAAAATTCGCGTATGAATCTCACACTGAGTGAAGAAGGGAAACGCGACTCATATTACTAGAGGACGAATATGCTAACTAATAAAACCTCAAAAAACGCGTTTTTGGATGTGCCAGCTGCCATCAGCGTCGTCGGGAAAATTGAAAGCCGATGGAAAAAAAAAAAAAAAAAATTACAAAATAATGAAATATAAAATAAAATAAAAATATTTATAGAATTTTTTTGAAATAATTAAAAATCGTATTTTTGGTAAAAATAATAATATTTAAAATGATACAAAATAGTATTTTCATGGTATTCCATTTTTTGCATTTTTTTTTTCTAGTACGTGAGTGGAAGCCACAATTTTGTCGAATTTGATAATTTTATTTTCATTATTGGAAAAAAGAAATGATGAAAAAATTCGCGTATGAATCTCACACTGAGTGAAGAAGGGAAACGCGACTCATATTACTAGAGGACGAATATGCTAACTAATAAAACCTCAAAAAACGCGTTTTTGGATGTGCCAGCTGCCATCAGCATCGTCGAGAAAATTGAAATCCGATGAAAAAAAAAAAAGAAAAAAAATGTCAAATCTCTCTCATCTTTTGTGCATTTAAGGGGGTCGTTTTGCCCCAGTACGAGAAAATAACAAGTCAGCTGTCGACATTTATTCTTTCATTTCTTCTCGTTTTTTTTCTCTTCAATTTTATTGTCCTCTGTGATATTAATTCTCGAGTCCATCTGAAATACCAATTAATCTAAAAGAGTCTGACAATCACTCAGAATAATTTAATAAAATTTCCCTTTTTTTTCATATATTTTTTTCCCCATAAATCAGATTGGCTAATTAATTATGTTCCCCTTTGGAAAAAAAAAAAAAAAAAAAAAAAAAAAAAAAAAAAAAAATCACCCCCTGAAGCTATCTCGCAATGTGTGCTCGCGCAATTTACTGTGTTTATACGCGAGAGGAGTTTTAATTTCTCGAACAATAGGCGAAAACGTTGAATAAAATCGCCTCTGGTCCCTTTTTATTCCCTCTCTCTCTCTTTCTCTCATTCGTGCCCACTCAGCATCTACGTATGGATTTTTTTTTTTATATAATCCCGAGGGTATATATTTATATAATGTGTATAAATTTTTCGTTTTTTTTTTTTTCCCCCTCGTTGCACAATTGCAATATATGCCTGCATTTGTTGGAAGTGAAAGAGAAGGAAATAAAAAAAATTTAAACTCGCCAAAAGCTGCAAAATCGACGGTTTTTTTTACTCATTTTTTTTTTCGCGATAGTTTTTTTTTTCTCCCATTTCCCTTATTCGAACTGAAAGTCGTTCATCGATAGCTGATTACCAAGAATCACATTTCTCTCATTCTCTCGCTTCTTCTCTCTCGGCTTTTTTTTTTTTTCACGATTTTCACCCCTCCCTCATATAGTTTTATATATATAGTCAATGCAATGGAGTGAAACGAAGTTCCGCTGAGAGATAAATTACTCTCGCTCCATTGACTTTTCGCCCATTAAATTACCCTTACACACCACGATCCCATTTATTCTTTCTCTTCCCACCCCTCAAGATTCCCCTGCTCCCCTGACCCCACTCATTTCCGACCACGCAGTACCATCCATATTCCCTCTCCTTTTTTCCTTGTGCTTCGAGCAAAACCGGAAGTGGCCTCTCGATCCAGAAATCCGGAAATCCTCTTTTCTATTTCTGTATATATATATATATATCGTTGTGTGCCTTGAAGACTTTTTCATTCCTCTCGAATCAACTTGTGTGGGATGACGTATATAAATACAGTGAATTTTCTCAAGCGTAATATTTTGCTCCATTTCTTTCGTCCGATTTTTTTCTCGTCGCGAATTTGAAGAATGAAAATTTGAGCTTTTCAACTAAATTTCATATTTATATAGAATATTTTATTATTATTGTTCATTTTAATTATTAAATGAAATAAATCATTTAATTAGTCGAGTAAATTGATTTAAATTCAACATGTGAGGAGTTATAAATAAACAAATTAAATGCATATAATTTTTTTAAAATTGTTTTAAATTTTACGTCTTCAAAAATTATAAGAGATCTGTGGAGTCAACTGTGGAAAGGACGATTTATTTAATTTCTTAGACATAGAACAGAAAAAATTGCAAAAATATTTAAAATAAAAAAAACGACAAGAAAACGAAAATATTTCGTTTTCTCAAGCTTTTCTAGTAAAGTTTTATCCATCTCAAAAATAAATTTTCAATAAAGAATTTTATGTAAAAAAAAATTATGGCCCATCTATTTGAGCTGGAATGCCCCATACATTGCCATATACATGGCATATCATAATGTTAACTTGTACTTTGTACAATACTTTGAGTCATTATCGCTTGTCGCTCGAATAAATCTTTTCTCAAATTCTCGGCAAACTAGACCTGTATATTCACTTTTTTATATTTTTAACTCAACCTCATTCTCTCTATGTACACAAAATCCGAGATAAAATACAAAGTTTTCTCACCGGTTTGCTCGAAGTTTGTATTATAGCTGTGTGAGCATTTTTTTTATACCCCTTTTATTCCCCGCCCCCCCCTTCTTTTTTTTTCTTCCGCGCGAAGATGAAGTCGTCTCGTACCACAAGAACGAACTCGATATCTAACATATTTTATCTCTCATATCTTTCTGTGTGTTCTGATCTCGTATCGCCAGGATTACGATAAAAAAAACTCCGGGACATCAATATCGATGTCTATTTTTTTTTTTTTTTTTTTTTCGATCAGGTTTATCGGCTTTGGGAATGTCGAACAGGAATGAAAATCCACGAATATCCAGTCAACGTTATACTTTCAGATTTTTAGCCTACCATACTGACATAAAAATATTTCGTTTTTACGTAGAATTTTTTTTTTTTTAAGTTTTTAACGATAAACTTATTGCGATTCTTAATAAATAAGACATTTTGAAATTTTTTATAAAAATTGATAGTCAAACTTGAAAAATCTGTAAAGCCAATTTACTGATTGAAAAAAAAAAAAAAATTATCAAAAAGCAAAGTTGGAGCAGTTTTAGTTAACCAGCTGTTTTTTTTTGCGTTTAAATATATATATATATATATATATATATATATATATATATATATATTGTTTAAAAGCAATAAATAGATGATCCCCCAAAGATAAATAATTAGCGAGTTTTTAAAAAATGAAATTTCCATCAGAAATTAATTTTGTGAAATCCTTTTTTTTTTTTCACTAACAATTCGAGCCTTCAAAACGATGCTTCTTTTTGGCAAGTTTATGGGTTAGTAAATGGCGTTAGGGATGACGAATATTGCGCCATAAAAAGAGAGAGAGAGAGAGAGAGAGACGTCCGCGATATATGGCTGCTGGTACGTTTAGCTTTACTACTGTACGTAAAATAACCCTTAAAACGCGAGCTAGCGTTCCTTCAGTGCAGTACGAATATGCCAACGAGAGTAAAACCTTCGGTTAAATTAACGCGCGAGCGAGAGACCAGAGAGTACATATAGACGATGAGCTTTCGAGAGAGGATGCAAAAAAAGTAAGTGAAAGAGTAAAAAAAGAAAGAAAAAAAAAAACGAGGGCTGGGAAATAGCGAGAAGAAAATTCCTTGACTTGCCTTTCAATTTTATGCTATATCTCGGGCACGTCTTCCCCGCTGCTTTTCTCGACTCTCTGGCATGTAACGTGCCGGTGCATCTCTTCTCGGAAAAGCTCTGAAAGCTGGGGAGGCTGGGACGGAATATAGACGAGGGCGGATTTATACCTTTCAGAGGCTTCTCTAAATACGAGGATCGAGGACATATCATGTACACGTGATACATATGTGTCTAAAATACTTTATTTTCGTATGTAAAAAATGATTATTATTAAAATTTTTTTTTTTTATATAAGCACAAGAAATAAAATAATATTTTAATCGCTCGATTAATTCATCCATTAATTATTTCTTATTTATTCACGTGGTTGTAATATATTTTTGTCGAGCGATATAAAGATAATGTAGAATTTTAACTTTGCGACTTCATTTTTATAGCCGTGAGGCGATTTACACCTCTCAGAGGGTTTTTCTATGGGGGTGAAATATATATTTTTTATTTCCCTATGTATAAAAATGGTCGACTGAATTTTATTTCATACGAATGTGAAAATTTATGAGAGATATTGTGAGTATGTAAAAAAAAAAGATTAACAAATAGTTCAGTAATTTTATTTATTGTTTTTAAATAATTTATTAAATAATAGTGAGTATTAATTTATTTATTAAATTATGAAAAAAGTAGTATTGGATAAAAAATAGATTCAATTCATTTGTACTCATGCGGGTATAGAAACGTTTTGTTCGTGGAATTTTATTGAATTTCGTCTCGTTCATTTATTGTTTTTCAACAATAGTGAGTAGTAATTAATTAATTAATTAATTAATTTATTACGTTTGTATATTTATGTATCAATGAAAAAAATAGTATTGGATAGAAAACAGCTTCGTAATATCGTCATTTTATTCATTTGTACTCATGCGGGTATAGAAACGTTTTGTACGTGGAATTTTATTAAATTTCGTCTCGTTTATTTATTGTTTTTCAACAATAGTGAGTATTAATTAATTAATTAATTTATTACGTTTGTATATTTATGTATTAATGAAAAAATTATTATTGGATAGAAAATAGCTTCGTAATATCGTCATTTTATTTATTTCATTCGTACTCATGCGGGTATAGAAACGTTTTGTACGTGGAATATTATTGAATTTCGTCTCGTTCGATGTGATCACAAAAGGAAGAGAGAAAAGCTGATTGATCAAAGTATAGAAATCGAGATCTCTCAATCATTGTACAGAGAAGGAAAAATGGAGTTTCATATTTCTCGACACGATATATATCTATATATCGTGTAAACGTATATACAGTTATTTATCGATATCATCGAGAGATGTTTTTATTTTATTAAATCATTGTTTAACTCTCGTCTGAGCCACCGAACAATCGTTTTTTTTTTTTTTTTTTTTTATCAAAACCAAAAAAATTTCATTCAAATACTCAAAAAGATAATTCAGATAGAATATTTATTTTTTTGCATTTAAAAAAAAAAAACAAATTGGTCTATCGAAATTGGCCTTTTTTTTAATTGTCTCGTAATCAGTTCAACGAAATAACTAACTATAGAAATAATCATAAACTGATAAAAATTGAGAAAATTTATTTCTCTGCTCGTAAATGCAGCTTGTACTTGTAATGCGAAGTGGAAGGACTCGATCAAGGATATGGAAAAGACTTTTCAACTACTTTTGATACATAAATACACAAAGTTATGTATATAGATATATATACATATAGAAGAGATATACATATCTACATACATATACATCTATCTATCTATGTATGTATATATATATATATATATATATATATATATACATCTATATATGTATATATATATATATATATATATATACATGTATATATGTATATATATATATATATATATATATATATATATATGTACGTGGATATAAAGGACGAGGCAACACACCGGGACGACCGGATGAATGCTCATCTTCTTCGTGCTCACAGAAACGGAAAATCGGCTGGGCATTCTGGGCAATAGTAGAAGATATATATCTATATGTAGATAGATAGATAAACGAAAGACGAGGAGTGCCTTATATCAACGTTCGCCCTCGTCTCGTTCTTATTTCTCATTTTACTCCAGCATTGCACTGAATTGCAGTTCGTTCGTTCCTAAATATAATACATTCAAGTATATGTATGTACGTCTGAGGATTACTTATATACATACATATACATACATACATACATATATATATATATATATAAGTAATCCTCGGAGGTGCATACATAGATATATATATATATACAGAGAGAGAGAGAGAGAGAGAGAGAGAGAGAGAGAGAGAGAGAGAGAGAGAGAGAGAGAAAGAGAGAGAGAGTATCCTACAGTTCCCCCTCCACTAGGCCCTTCGAGTATCCGCGAAACAAACGAAGGAGGGGATGAAATGAGACAGTGTTGGGGACAAAACTCGCAATAACTGAGTGTGCATTAAATGAGCGTCTATACTGCATGCATGCAGTGTTCAGCTGTGTCTCTCTTCGGCTGTATGCGAATACTGTTCGGCGTGAAGGTCGAGGAAGGCATTGAGGAGGGGTTGAAGGTGTTTGCGGAAAGAGGAATCGGAGAATACGATGGATGAGCATAGAGAAGCGGAAGAGAACGAAGAAGAGTACGAGGGAGAGAAGAGGAGAGAAGAGGGGAGAGAGAGAGAGAGAGAGAGAGAGAGAGAGAGAGAGAGAGAGAGAGAGAGAGGGAGAGAGAGAGAGAGGAAGGGCCGGAGGGGACAAGTGAAAGGAGATCAGGCAAGAGTGAGAATTGAATTCCTGGCTCACCGCGGTGAAAGATCTGTCGGAGAGAGTATTACGCTCGTGGAACCGGAAATACGGACAAGGGACCAAATAATATATATATATAACGTATATATACAGCATTTACATAGATCGAAATGACATAAAAAATAAATGGCTTTAACCTGATAAATGATTTGCTCGATTTCAGTTTTTTTTTTTTTTTTGAATCAAATGGTTTTTTATCATCGTAAAAAATTTTGTTTTGTTGAATTGAACATTGACAAATGAAGAAATTAAATTTCATTAAATTCTGATGAATTTAATCCAATTGCATTTCATAATTACACAAAAAAAAAATATATATATATTGACGTAACATTTTATTTAGTGATTTTTTTTTTTCATCAAATTAAAATGTTCAATTTTATTGTTTATGAAATTCCTTCAATTTGTCTTCAATCGTCCATCAATAAATTGACAATATTTAGGTCTTATTTTACGTGAATAATTTTTTGTTTTTTCTTACGTTAAAATTAACACAATTTTGGATTAATATCGTTCGGTATTTCGTGTTGGATCAAAGTTGAATCGAATCAGACAATATGATGTTTCCTGTCATTTTTCATGCCTTTTATGCCCAATTTGCAATAATTCAGCGAAATTATAGTGACTGTGAAAATTATCAGTAATTGGAGAGTAAAATTAATATAGCGCGTACAGAAAACAATAGAAACTGTTGCGGTTACTGTTGAAAAGTAATCGCCTTATCGCACGGTTACACAGAGGTCAAATTCAAAAGAGAGAGATTTCACAGGTCTCCACCCCCTTCCCTCCCTCCCCTCCGCACTGAATTTCTATTCATCATTCTCGTGATCGAAATCGATCGATGTGTGAAGCTTAGGAAGGCAAGGAGGAGAGTTGAGTGCAGCTCGTATGTCGATGACATTGATAATCACTTAATTATTATTTGCCAGCTGGCCAGAAATCGTTCAAAGTCCTCGATATGCCTTGATATTAATATTTATATTTGTTTATTCACACGCTTGTGCGTCGGTTAAAATTACAACGATATTCACAATAGTATGAATTTTAATCACTTTTTATTACTTCCGATCAACCAGCCACGATATAAAACATGAAAAAGTAATTATTTATAATTAAATCGGAATTTAAATAAATTTTTCATTATTAATCTTTATTATTCTATAAAAAATAAAAATACACACTTGCCTATTTTTTTTTAAGAGTATTTCTCTTTTAAATTTAAAACCAATTTAAGTCATAATTAATTTTTCGATTTTATTGTCGTTTTTTTTTTGTTGTATGCTGGAATTTAATTTAACGAGGAAATAATGTTACGTTGAGCAATTTGCGAGATCATTAAAAAATTAACTCACCAGCTTGTGTACATCCGTAATTGTGATAGAGACACGCGGCCACAGTCACGAGACTCCACAAAACTCTCATTGTTTCTTCCTTTCTTCTTGCTATACTATATATATATATATATATAATTTTTATCACCCCCTAGGAGAGTCCTCTATTTCATCCGGTTCACTTGTTCAACGAAACCAAGTTTTCTTACGAGGGTTTTTAACCGAAAGGTCAAGAGGGTAAAACTCTCGCACTACGACCTAAAAGATTTTACGTAGGACGAAAAAAAAAAAAAATATTACAAAATTCTTGCCTCATTGAGTTTGCAATTTGTTTTTTTGCGTATTCGCGAAAAAAATATGATTACTTCACTAAAAAATTATTAATCATCCGTACGAAAAAATTTTGGGAAAAAAAAAAATCGCACTTGTTCCTAATTATTTCTCTCTTTTTTGTTTAGTTCCTCCCCTATTTTTTTTTTCTCCTCTTCCGGCAAAATTCGAAACCGGCACTGCCTTTTGTGGGAAGATTTTTTTTTTCTTTTCTTCTCGTGTCTCGATCGATTATATATTTTTTTGTAAATAAGAGAAAAATATTTACAATTTTCTTCCCTTATTTGGAATTTTTTTTCGTCATGTGCGACGCGCGTTAGGCTCTGATAAAAATAATAAAACGCAAGGTCAAGGTTCCTTGATCGAGAGAGCCCTCGAAGCCGACTGAGGCAAACGTTCACAGAGAGGACTCTCTCGTCTCTCGGGCACTGCCGAGAGCCATGCTCTCGCGATTTCACCCCTTCCTCGCCCCCCCCCCCCTCTCCCCCGACCCTCCTCCTCTTTGCCAAACCTCCTTTCTTCCATTTTTCGTCTACGCTTGCGCAACTTCAATATCCACCCCCGTCCCCGGAGCAGCCTCCATTCAAAATCCCTTCGCGATTTCTCGTACAGCAACCCCCAACGAGACCCTTCGATCCCCCACCCCGCAAATCGTGGCAAAACGCGACCGGAATATATGTCGTATTTCGCTTCGAGTCTCGTTCGATCGTTCCTCTCGATTTTCTCCTTCTTTTTATTATTTATTCTCTCCTCTCCGGTTTTTTCGATTCTCTCAACCCCTCGATGTGGCCGAGCTTCGATATTTATCAGTCATTGGGGATTATATTCTCGGGCATGTAATATTCGAGGATTTCCGCGCGATGCTGTGAAAAAAAAAAGTGCTAGAGATCAAATCTCATATTTGATCCTTTTATCTTTTATTGTTCTGAGCCCCTCGTGTGACACTAACGCGTATTTTAGTGGGAAGTAAAAATCACTTGGTGGTTGTGAGACGCCTGGGTTTTTTTTTGTTGTAAAAAAAAAAAATGTATTATTTCTACAGTCTCTGATTTTAATTATCAAAGGTCATGGGTAATTTTTTTATATTTTTGCTGTGATCTTTATCAGTCATTGGGGATTATATTCTCGGGCATGTAATATTCGAGGATTTCCGCGCGATGCTGTGAAAAAAAAAGTGCTAGAGATCAAATCTCATATTTGATCCTTTTATCTTTTATTGTTCTGAGCCCCTCGTGTGACACTAACGCGTATTTTAGTGGGAAGTAAAAATCACTTGGTGGTTGTGAGACGCCTGGGTTTTTTTTGTTGTAAAAAAAAAAAATGTATTATTTCTACAGTCTCTGATTTTAATTATCAAAGGTCATGGGTCATTTTTGTATATTTTTGCTGTGATCTTTATCAGTCATTGGGGATTATATTCTCGGGCATGTAATATTCGAGGATTTCCGCGCGATGCTGTGAAAAAAAAAATGCTAGAGATCAAATCTCATATTTGATCCTTTTATCTTTTATTGTTCTGAGCCCCTCGTGTGACACTAACGCGTATTTTAGTGGCAAGTAAAAATCACTTGGTGGTATGTGAGATGCCTGGGGGTTTTTTTCTTGTAAAAAAAAAAATTTATTATTTCTACAGTCTCTGATTTTAATTATCAAAGGTCATGGGTCATTTTTGTATATTTTTGCTGTGATCTTTATCAGTCATTGGGGATTATATTCTCGGGCATGTAATATTCGAGGATTTCCGCGCGATGCTGTGAAAAAAAAAATGCTAGAGATCAAATCTCATATTTGATCCTTTTATCTTTTATTGTTCTGAGCCCCTCGTGTGACACTAACGCGTATTTTAGTGGCAAGTAAAAATCACTTGGTGGTATGTGAGATGCCTGGGGGTTTTTTTCTTGTAAAAAAAAAAATTTATTATTTCTACAGTCTCTGATTTTAATTATCAAAGGTCGTGGGTCATTTTTGTATATTTTTGTGTGTACTTGGGCTCCTCTGTCAAGGAGTTAATTAATTAATCATTTATCAATTTCCTCACTTTCTGAATTAAAAAAATATATATTTGTACATTTTATCATTTGTATTCCCGAAGCTTGTCGCTTGGGGTCTTTGAGACCCCAGTAGAAATATTCTAACCATTTAAAAAAAAATATATATATATATAAAAGAATTCCTGAGGGGTTAAGTGAGAGCGTCAGGTAAACGCGAATGGACAATTTTTACGTTATTATATTTTTCACAGTTCTTTGTTATACCACGTTGAGTTGCATACACGAGGATTTTTTTTCCTTTATACTATTTACACGCTCTGGCGCTTTTCACGTTTGTACGTGCGGCTGGCGATAACGCAATTTTGCCCCAGCTTTAAATGACAAAGCAACGGAAAACGGATGGATATTTACCTCACTGCAAATATATATATATATATATATATATATATATATATATATATATATATTTCTGTGTGTCTGCGCAGCTCAACGTGTGATGTATGTTAGACTTCCCGGTGGAAATGGTCGTGAAAACGTATCAGACGCTTCTGGCAAACGTTGAAATGGTTGAAATGGTTGAAATGGTTGAAATGGTTGTCCAAGAGCGTGATAGAAGGAGATTTGGATCGAGTGAGAGGCGGATTAATTGAAAGGTCAATTATCATTGAGATGGATTGTTCCCCATTGTCATTCCGGGCTCTTTCGATCGATCGAGAATTTCAAACGACCATTATTTTCCTTTTCTCACTACCATTATTGCTACAAAAGTAAAGATTTATGTATTGCAATAAAAAAAAAAAAACTTCGTAAATATTGAACTGAACAGATAAAAAAAAAATATTATTATTATTATTCATATATAAAAATTTATATCAAAATGAAAATCTGACATTTTTTTTCAGTGAAAAAAAGGAAATAAAATGTAGTTAAAAATTATGTACCCGCACGGAAAACTCAAAATTGACTTGAAAAAAAAAAAAAAGAATTTTTTTAGCATAATTATTGTTATGAAAAATAATAATAATTAATTTAGAAAAAATAATAATTATAGTTAATTAATTTCTCGCGCATCAGAAGCAAAATTGCATAAACAGCAAAATTATACATTTTTACCTGCGATTCTTTTCTTTGGAGCGTCGACCCTTTCAGCACACATTAAGTGTAATGAGAGACACAGACGCTTAGAAGTGGCAATTGTGCAAATTACACGCAGACTCTCGAGCAAAAAGAAATATTAAAAAAATCTGGGTTATGACATTTTCTTTCGCGTACGATGATTTTTTTTCTTTATTTTTTTTGTCACGCTCTAGCTATTTTGTTTTTTTTTCCCCCACTTTGCCTAAGCACTTTGCGCTATTCGGGTTCCTCGTTTCATTTTTAATTACGCATTTTATTCGCCTTTACTTTACCACAGTCGTGATAAATAACACTGTGAAATGTCCTCGGGAGAAACGCTAATTTCATTTTTTCACGATCCTTTCATGAATTCTCTCGAAATAATTGTTAATTAAAATGAATAATTCCGTTGCATAGTGATTTAGGTGGAGAGTACAGTTTAAAATTTATTACGTGGGTTCAATAAGAGCTCGATCTCTATTACCGACTGTTGGCCACTGGAAAAGATTTCTAAATTGCCGACATCTATGTGATTCCATTAAAAATGCAAATGTATTCTTACAATTAAAAAAAAAAAATAACTTTTGTCCTATATTATTATCATTCTTAACAATGTGAAGAATTGTTGGGGAAAAAAAAAAATTTGCCGAAACCCGGGATCGAACCGGGGACATTTAGATCTTCAGTCTAACGCTCTCCCAACTGAGCTATTTCGGCTTCGTATCTTTAAACTCGCAAAACAACAAAATTCTTTTTGCTTCATCCCTGCAAAGATCAGTCCTTGTTTCAAATATTCAGGAAATATTCAGGAGTTGCCTCTCTCTCTTGAAACTTTTCCACGAGTAGAGTCCCTCGAAGATCTTGGCTCGAACAATTTATCTAACGAATTGCCCCGCGCATTCTATCTCCCTCCTTCCTCGTCTTTCTCTCCATTCTCGTGTCACTCTTACTCGTATTTAACCCTTGTAATTTACAACCGGCAATAATTTACTCTCTCCCGGACTCCTCGGAATGAGGAGCATCTCTCACGGGACTTCATCGACGTTGCCCCAATTACCGTCCAAAATTCAAATTAGAGTCGTCTCTATATCTCCTTTTCTCGTTCTACCCACAAACCCTCCTCCATTTTGTCTTTTATGGATCTCGTACAAACTTTGAATTGTCTAGTTTGAATTCTTGCTTAAACTTCCGAAATATTTCCCTCCAATAATAATTATTAATTTTCGTACAAAAAAATTCTTAAGTTTCGAATATTTTTATTTTTTAACCCCCCACGATAAGCTAAAAATTCAAAAGCTACGATTATTCGAACAAATTAAATTTATTGGTCCGTGGATTTTTTTAGCATTCTTATTTTCGAGATAAATGCAGCAAAAACTAAAAATTTTATCAGATAATTATTTGAATTTGAAATTTTTTAAGTTTTTCGAATTTAAATTTCTTTTCATTTTTTGTACAGTAATACTTTAATGGTATAGAGTGAATTGGAAATTATTAAATTTTACTCGTCTTTATTTTTACTTCCGTTGATTCTACCGCAGAATCCGTGAAAACTTATTATATATATAAAAATCGAATCTCTGAATTAAACGAATTTTGCAAAATATCGAAAGATTCGCAGGAAAAAATTAAGACGACAATAAAGAGTCCAAAAGTGTCCCAATATGAAAAAAATACAAGCACATATATACATAAACGCTCTAAGGTTAAACCGGAGAGAAGGGAATCGTTGAATTCATGGTCGTGGACTCATGTCGACGAATTTTGTTCCTTTTATATTTTACCAAGGCAAGAGAGTGCATTTAAAACACACATGGCCTAAAGTGGGAGAAAAAAAAAGCCTCTGGCCATTATTCGCATAAAATGTTTGTACGCATTACAAGTAAAATCGCGAGGGAAAAAAAAATAAGAAAGAAAGAAAAAAAAAATCCATTGACAATATAGAGGGGATAGAGACGAGGCCGCCATATTTGCTTCCTGCTGTGTCCGACCGTGCTCTCGCGGTTAATAATTCCCCAGAATCCCGCGAGAGTCGCTGGTGTCATTTTTTTTCGTGTTTCACTCTACTCGCGCCTCATCTGACCACGCCAATACGTCTCGTCGCGTTATCGAGTCGTGACGCTCTTTTGTCACGTTGTCGAGGGATTTTCCATCGCGTGTTTTTTTTTCTCCTCACGTCGCAACGCAAACATATATACATGCATTTATCAAATAATCTCAGTCGTTTGTCACAGTGATCCTCGACGTTTTTCTGTTCCCCCCCCCCCCCCCCCCCCAAAAGCGTTCAAAATCTCGCTCCTGTTGAATTTCAACTCACGGGATTTTGGCGACCGGAAGTGCCGGCTAAAAAAAATCATTTCTCTCGTTCTGTTGCTCGTTCAGTTTTGACGTGTGTGCGGTTCGATTAGTCGAGTCTTTGCTCGTCGCTCTCCGTTTTTTCGTTGCTTCAAACTTAACCCTACTAATCGAATATCGTTAAAAATAAAAAAAAACACAATGGCCAATTTGCGTCAAACACCGCTAACTTGCAGTGGCCACACTCGTCCGGTTGTTCATCTCGCATTTTCGGACGTTACAGAGTCCGGCTATTATCTCATATCTGCGTGTAAAGGTGAGTAAAAATTTCACCGAAATACATCGCGTAGTAGTAAAAATAAAAAATAAAAAAATCCTCCGGGCTTTGCGTGTTTGTCTATAGATATAAAATGCATGTAAAAAAATAGCACGTATGTATGTAAAATAGAGAAGGGAAAATTTCGGGGTATTCCTGACTAGTTAAATCGCCTTTCTCAGACAGAATTAAGTTTCTCTCACTTCTTTATTCTTATTATCTTCATCTCGCTTGTTGCTTATGTATTTTTTTTTTTACTGCTGCGTTACCATCGATCACGATCGGCCCTCTCCTCGATCGCCTTGGCCCAGTTCCGGGAGTCTTCAAGGCTTCCTCCTTTGCGCTCGCCAACAGAACAGAGTCGAGACCAGATCGGAGGTCACGTACGAGTCCGGTTTTTGCTTTGCAAATACATTTTACCTCCGGGAAATTTTGCCGCTTTTAAAAATTGTTCATCGCTTTGTTTAGAACGATCAAGGCTTTTTCCTGCTCATGCGGAAATTAATGTTATCGATGTGTCAGTTTTCATTTCGTTTTCTAGGTTAGGTTTTCTTCGATTGCTCGAATTTACAATCTATTTGTTAATTTTTCATTTAACTCAGCGCGTAAATGACCAAATTGAGTTGAATAACTTAAAAATGAAGCGATGAAACTTTTTTTCTATTATTTTTAATTCAATTGTCGAATTATTGAGCAAAAGCTGAACATAACCTCAAAAAAATTCGATCGAAGTTTTCTCTCAAAGTTAGTTGACATTTTGAAGTAATGAGAAGCATCAATTGATCTGGAATTTTATTCTTCGTTTAATGATTCTTTCATTTCGTTCACAATGTCATGAAATTTCGAGAAAAAAACCGGATAAAAAATCGCAACTTTCTCTCTCGCACTCGTGCGAGTTTTTCATGCTCTGCGCAACTTTGCTTTGGGTTTTTTGCACTTTGCTGCTTTGATGAAAATGTTTCGTCAGAGGGGATCTGGAGGGGGGCATGAGGTGAGCAGGATGAGTATTTAACGATCGGTGTCCGAGAAAAAAAAATAAGATTGCCAAGTGCGAGAAAACGAGACACAAAATTCCAAAAAATTTCATTCCGCTCGTCATTTCTCAAAAACTGGACAGGCTACCGATTAAAAATTTGAATAAATATTCGATTGGAATTTTATTTTTGTTTTTGTACCAGAAACAGCAACAAAAACAAAGTTAATTTTGCATATGGCAACTTTTCTTTGGCAAATATCTCGGAAATATAACGGACAATTGAAATTTGTCGGTAACTTTTGAATATTATTAACAATAATTCTGTAAAAATGCCTAAAAAATAGAATTTAACAACAATGATACGTTAATAAATTTAATTATACCATTGAGAATCCATATTGAAAATGCGATAGATAATTATATTTATATCCATCGCAGAAAAGTTACTTTCCCCCAAAAGGTCAAAGTGCTTTTACCCAGGATCACATTGCGCTCTAAATCCCTTTTCAAAGTTCCTCCAACCAAAAATATCCCTGACCATTTTTTCAGGGATCCTTTACGATTTGAATATTGGGTTAATATTATTATTATTATTTTGCTGTGCATTATTGGTAATTATTGCATTAAATATTTGAAGAATTTGAACAATATTCTTTGTATTCTGTAGCAACATTTTTTTTTTTTTTTTTTCGTAATCCAAACCCTTTTGATTCCTCAAAATAAAATCCTACCGCATGTAGAAAAATTTGCACTCCCTTAATGCTGTGCTGGCTCGCTTTTATTCCGCCTTGGACGAATTATTCAGTGAGAAAGAAAGAAACTAGCGAGGCTCGGAAATTATTCCAGATGGAAAGCCAATGCTGCGCCAGGGTGACACAGGAGATTGGATTGGAACATTCGAGGGTCACAAGGGTGCAGTTTGGGGTGTAGCGTTGAATCCACAGGCGACTAAAGCTGCAAGCGGAGCGGCAGATTTTAATGCAAAAGTTTGGGACGCCATAAAAGGCGAGGAGCTTCACTCTTTTCAGCACAATCATATTGTCAAATCCGTAAACTTCAGCAGAGACTCAAATCATCTTTGCACTGGATCGAACGAAAAACTCATACGTATTTTCGATCTCAACAAACCCGAGGCTGCGCCACAGGTAAAATGAAAAATGAAAAGTAGAACAAAAAAATGGCAAAAACCGATCCAAAACTATTTGATTAAAAAGAAAAAAAAAACATCGAAAATAATCAACAAAATTACAAAAAAATATTTTATATTCATGAAATATTGCAAATATTCTCGAGAATATATTCGTGAAAATAATATATTTTATTTATATTTTATAGCAAAAAGTTTGATAATTTTGATAAATGATCATGATATATTAGAAATATATCGAAGCGATCTTAGGTAGATTTAAAATATACTTAAAATATATTTTTCGATATATATTTTTACCTCGCGGTCATTCCCTCTATTTCTAAGATGATTTCAGAGTTTTTAATTTTCACCACTTTGAGCTGATTTTCCAAGTTTTTTTTTTTTAGAAGAAGAAAAAAAATGCTATAAAAATTGTTTCTAAAAACATAGAAATAATTTCATTTGGTATTTGCCAAATTTGATTTTTTTAAAAGAGAAATTGCATTTTCGTCCATATAAAAAAAAAAACAAAAAAAAATTCATCAAGCTTTGAATTAATTGGCGATGAGTAATCGTGAAAATCGACATTTCTCTCGGCATCAAGATATTTTCCGGTCACACCGGTGGTATAAGGCACGTGACGTTTTTCCAAGACAACGTGACACTCGTTAGTTGCGCTGACGACAAAAGTCTTCGCGTTTGGGATAGAACGAGCGGCCAGGAGACGAGAAGACTCGATTTTCCGGCTATACCGAGCTCGATGGAAGTCTCCAAAGACGGAAACATAATTGCAACGACACACGGAAACATCGTGACATTCTGGAATAGCAAAGAGTAAGTGAATTTTTTTTTCTTTTTTTTTTTCATGTCTCATTCTCGTTGGCAAAACGATCGAACGGAGATTAACAAAAATCTCCGAGGCCAATTCGCTCTCGCGAACTTTTTTCTCTCTCTATCTTTCCATTGACATATCGTGGTACGTTTGTCCTTGTCGTATCAGGAAGTTTCTCGTTTGTTTACATCCTCAGCATTATAATTATTTATCCTTCCATTGTGGGGAAGGAAAATAATAATAATAATAATGCTTGGAATATCCGGACTTGCTTCCTCGTAACGAATTAATTTTCTTTGTTTCATTATTCTTGATCGCCATTTTGTTTTTACTTCGTTCTTCATTCCTCTCAGCTCGAAAGCGAAATCGTCTCGATCCTTTGAATGTTTTTTTTTAATTTTTCGTCTCAATTAGAATTAAAAGAAATTTGATGCAAAGAAAATAGAAAGGATGGAATTAATTACAAATATTGAATTAATCATTTTGTTTCAATAATTTGAAAAAAGTTGCTCTAAATATTTCGAATTTTGGTCTGTCAATTTTTGTTTGAATGAAATTATTCGAATGAAATTATTCATAATTCATTCGGTAAGTAAATATGATATTAGAAATATTTTATTCATCGATAAAATTGTTATTTGAGCTAAGTACACATTTTTAATAATTTTTTGTTTATTAAAATAATGACCAATTTTAGATGAAATTTCCGAGAAAAAAAAATCTTATTTCCTGATTTTTTGTTCAGCCTATCGAAGATTCGAGAATTCACCATTCCAACTCAGGTAAACAGCGTGAGTTTGCATCCCGACTGCACGATGTTTGTATGCGGTGGTGAAGATTTCAAGATGTGCAAGTTCGATTACGTTTCCGGTGCGGAAATAGGTAAGTAAATTATAAATTTTATTCATCCCGAGCACAAGGAATTTGATTAAAAAATTAATTTCATTTAATATAAAATTGTTGTATCAATTACAATTTTTTTTTCGCGCGAAAAAATAATAATCACACCAATAGATTTTCATTAAAAAAAAAAACATAAACAGAATGAACTGAAAGTGCAATAATAATTAAATAATTGAATTTTACAAAAATTTAATGATTTAATTTGTCAAAAAAAATTGAATAATTGAATTTTATTAAAATCAAATATAATCGATTAACTGAATTTAATTAATGAAATAAATTCATCAAATTCGTATTTCCGGATCTGTGGCAAATATTTATCGAGCCTTAAGATTTTTTATTCGCGAAAAAAAAAAATTATAAAAAAAAAAATGTATTCTTCACGCAGAATCCTTCAAGGGACACTTTGGTCCTGTTCACTGTGTCTGCTTTTCACCGGACGGCGAGCTTTACGCGAGTGGCTCGGAGGACGGGACTTTAAGATTGTGGCAAACGACGGTCGGCAAGACTTACGGCCTCTGGCGTTGCACCGAGCAGCCACAAGCGATGCAAGACAATAACGCTGCTGTTGTCAACAACAAGCACGAAGTTTCGGCGAGCTAAGCGCCATCGAGAATACGATAAATGCGAGGACAAAAAAAATCGCTCCAAATGGTTAAAACTTGGTTTTCAGCCAACATATTTTTACGAGCCCACCCGGGAATAATGTTTTGTGTGTGTGGCGCGCGATCGAAAAGAAAGAAAAAAAGAATCTCGAAGATTTTTTTTGTATCATTTTTTTTTTACCATCGAGAAAAAAAAATCAGAAAAAAATAGGACAAGCACCGAAAGAGATTGAACCGGAAGTTGTATTTATCGTTCTTTCCCCGACTTCCGGTCAATCCCGAGAGTGAAAAAAATTTATTCCACGTCCAATGTTCGAGCTGATCAAAACGCGAGAATCCTAAACTGCCAAATCCTCTGTAAATAAATATTTAACGAAAAAAAAAGCAATGGAACTCGAAGACGTGAGAGAGAGAGAGAAAAAAGGGAATCGACGATTCGGGATGAAAATTGAAATTACGAGCGATGGAAAATATTTATTTCTCGCTCTGGTCAAGGGTCAAGGTCGCTAATTCGGACAAATGCTTGAAAAAAAAAATTAAATTTGAACGAGTCACGAGTGCTCACACGCTGGTCAGCGAAATAGAATTCATTCGAAAAAAACGATTCCGACTGGTATTTATTGTACAAGATGTGAAGATTGAGGGGAACAAAGCAAGATAAAAATGTCGGAAAAGTTTAAGAGCATTTATCTAATTTATACCTGCCTCGTTATTGTATGCAATAAACATAATAATGATAATTTAGGATGTGATGAATGAATGAATAAAGAATATTGAATTCAATTTTGTTGATCTTGTTTATTGTTTTTTTTTTATTTTTAACGATCGCAGAACTTCAATATGAAAATTTTTCGAGCAATAATTTGGCTTGTTGACTAATTGCGTCACAGGCGAGATTCAGCCAGCGCCTGAGAGTGAAAATTTACGACGTGATGAGTACGAGAGAGTTAGCAGAAATTTTCAATTTTTTTACATTCAGTCTCTTATTTGTTTCTAATAATTGAGTATTCAAAAATTACCAAATTTCCTTGTATCCTAAAAAAAGAAAACAGTAATTTATCGTTTTTTTTTTTTTTTTAATATTTATTAAAAGAAATCGAAAAAATTATTCAATTTCGCTTTGATGGTAAATTTTGCTTCTTTGGATACTAAAAAAAATAAGAAAAAAAAATCGAGCCCGCTCAGAACCCAATATTTTCCCATCAATGGCAACCACTAAAGGTAGAGAATGAACAAGGAACAGGATTTTATAAAGGATGGGACGATTTTTAAAATAAGTAAAAAAAAACACATCGAATTTATAAAGAAACATAAACATTTATAAATGTTACACAATTCACGTAGATTAAAATTATCATATACATATTTATATATATTTATAATTCACTAAAAAAAAATTGGGGGTGTATAAAAAAAAAAACAAAGTAGTGGCATGAGAATTTGCGGAATCATTCTTGCCTCCGGTACTTCTTCCATTAATTTACATTTTGTCGTTGAAAAAAAAAAAAAAATCTTGCTTTAATGGCAAATTTTGCTTCTTTGATACTAAAAAAAAAAAAGAAAAAAAAATCGAGCCCGCTCAGAACCCAATATTTTCCCATCAATGGCAACCACTAAAGGTAGAGAATGAACAAGGAACAGGATCTTATAAAGGATGGGACGATTTTTAAAATAAGTAAAAAAAAACACATCGAATTTATAAAGAAACATAAACATTTATAAATGTTACACAATTCACGTAGATTAAAATTATCATATACATATTTATATATATTTATAATTCACTAAAAAAAAATCGGGGGTGTATAAAAAAAAAAAAAAAAAAAAAGAGTAGTGGCATGAGAATTTGAGGAATCATTCTTGTCTCCAGTACTTCTTCCATTAAATTACATTTTGTCGTTGAAAAAAAAAATAATAATAATAAAAAAAAAAATTAAATCTCGTTCAAACGTCTTCGTCGTCTCGTATAATCTGGCAGTATCGTAGCGGAAATATTGTTCTCTTTTTTATATCGCACGTGGGTACAAAATAATATCGGAGAGAGAGGGAGAGAGAACGAAAAAAAAAAAAAAAGTTCTTTGCTCATTTCGCCCTCGAGCAAAATTTTTCCCCGTCGAAATGTCCAACGGCGCTTGTGCCGGCTTTGTAATTTTTTTTTCTCTCCTTTTTCTTCTCTCCTGTCTCACGCAGTACATCCAGATCCAATGAACGCTCTTAAAACGTTTCGTGTGTATATAAAGGAAAAAAAAAAAAAAAAAAAAAAAATTCAATCGCTCGGTAGTCTATTTATCTCTGTATTTGGTAGCGTAATTACACGCAAATTAAACGTGTAATTACTAAACTGCCATGTCCGGATGTTTTCTCGTCTCTTTTATTTTCTTCCATTTATCGTGATCGTCACGTTCAATATTCCGATTATACGAAGATTAGGAGATAGAATTGTGGCTTCATTTTTTTATATATATATTTATATATATATAATTTAATATATTTATATATATATAATTTAATATATTTAAAATATATATAAATCATACAATCATGTATATCGGCCATTTCAGGTTAAATCAACATTTTTTTAAATTTTTATTAGAACAAAAAAAATTGACACATCGTCAATTTTTGATATTCGCCATTACTGAGTATTCTAAAATTTTACAATAAATTCTTCACCGGAGAAAAAATTCTTCAGCTTTTCCAATGATGGATTTTCGGTCATAAAAAAGGCCTCAAAAAATGTAAATTTTCAACAAAAAGAATTCGCGGTTAAAATATTATAATAATTAAAAAAAATTCTGTTGATAAAAAAAAAATCGTTAATGATTTTTTTTTTGTTTCTCATCGTGAAAACTTGGAGTATTTTTTGTGTTGAGAAAATAAAAATTAGGCGAGACTTGTTGATCTTTAATGTCTCGTAAATACGTTTTTAATGTTTATATATATATATATATAAATATATATAAATATATATATATATATATATATATATATATATATATAAATATAAATATATATATATATATATAAATATATATATATATATATATATATATATATATATATATATAAATTTATCCGTTATGTATACCGTTTGAGCTGAGCTTACACATTCACTTTCTCTCCTTGGACAAAACCGCGCGCTGGGGCTATCGCGATTGTTGCTTGCGGTCATTACCGCTACGCACGCTTCGATCAACTTTCTCATTGGGGATTCCTTCATGTGTTCAGATCACGTATAATACGACACACATATATATACGTCTTTCTCTCTCCATTTCGAGCTGAACATTTTCATTTTGTTCTTCTCTCCTCTCAGTCATTGAATTTCCCGCCAAAAAATTTAAAAAAAAAACAAAAAATCTAAATACACACATGCAGCTTAAAATCTATATTTACACGCCTGAGAACAAATCATTCGTTCTCTCTCGCTTAAAGAAAGAAAGAAAAAAAAAAAAAAAAAAATTATAGAAAAAATAATAAGAATTCGCTCAGAATTTGCTCTCGTCTTCTTTGTGAGAAAATAAACTGTACAGACTTTTTCATCGACTCTCTCGCTCTCGGCGAATCGCACGAGTATTCGCGTCTTTTATCTTAACGATCTTTTTTGTATGTTTTTTTTTTTTTTCAATCATGAAAAACGTAAAAAAAAAAAAATCAAATCGAAGGAAGAAAAATTAATAAAAATGTACAGATTAGATCGTTTCGACAAGACGCTTCGATCAATGAGCAATAATGATAACAATGAGAACAAGAGCGATTGTTTATAATTATGCATGAATAAAATTTGTTTGGGTTTGTTTAACCGATAAACTGAGAGAGATCGGGAAGTTTAAAACCGTTGAAAGACGATGGTATCGTTGGTCCTCTCAAACTCTCACTGTGCGCTGACGAGAAACTCGAAAATGCGTTACTGCTCGATGTAAATTGAAACCTTCCCGCTGCCTCGGCGGCTGCAAGAGCGAAACCGCACTGTGCAGTGCAAACGTCATCTCGTAAAATTGCCTCTCTCGATGCCTCTCGCATCAATTGATTGCAATCGGTTATTCTCAGTGATGCGCATTGATTCTGAAATGAAAATAAAATTTATTATAATTATATTGATAATGAAAATATTTATTTTATATGGTTGTTGATGTACCAATTATCAAGATTTGTTTTTGTTTTTTGTAACGCAATTTTTATGGAATTATTACTGACTCTCTCGAGCCATAATGATTTTTATCCAATTATCAATAATTCATCATAAATTATTAGCAAATATCTCATTTTTTTTTTTCAATGATAATTGAAAAAAAAAAATATTTTGATGGGATCATTTTAATTAATGATTCTGAAATGAAAATAAAATTTATTATAATTATATTGATAATGAATATATTTGTTTTATATGGTTGTTGATTTACCAATTATCAAGATTTGTTTTTGTTTTTTGTAACACAATTTTTATGAAATTATTACTGACTCTCTCGAGCCATAATGATTTTTATCCAATTATCAATAATTCATCATAAATTATTAGCAAATATCTGATTTTTTTTTTTAACGATAATTGAAAAAAAAATATTTTGATGGGATAATTTTAATTAATGATTCTGAAATGAAAATAAAATTTATTATAATTATATTGATAATGAATATATTTGTTTTATATGGTTGTTGATTTACCAATTATCAAGATTTGTTTTTGTTTTTTGTAACGCAATTTTTATTAAATTATTACTGACTCTCTCGAGCCATAATGATTTTTATCCAATTGTCAATAATTCATCATAAATTATTAGCAAATATCTCATTTTTTTTTTTAACGATAATTGAAAAAAAAAAATTTTGATGGGATAATTTTAATTAATGATTCTGAAATGAAAATAAAATTTATTATAATTATATTGATAATGAATATATTTGTTTTATATGGTTGTTGATTTACCAATTATCAAAATTTGTTTTTGTTTTTTGTAACGCAATTTTTATTAAATTATTACTGACTCTCTCGAGCCATAATGATTTTTATCCAATTATCAATAATTCATCATAAATTATTAGCAAATATCTCATTATTTTTTTTCAACGATAATTGAAAAAAAAATATTCAATATTCAAGTATTTATTTTCATGGGATAATTGAAAAAAAAAAAAATATATTCAATATTCAAGTATTTATTTTCATGGGATAATTGAAAAAAAATATATTCAATATTCAAGTATTTATTTTCATGGGATCATCTTAATTATTTCAGGAATTTACAAAATTCTAGAAACTCGTTAAGTCATAATTTTCTAATTTTCTCCCTCGTCCCAAGATTCTTGGAAAACTACAGAAATTCATCAAATAGTTTGGATGTAACTTTTTCAATCATAACGAAAATGAAATCCAAACTGATTCATCTTGTCAATTTTTTTTTTATTATTTTCAAATATTAAAATAATAATAATAATAATTGTACTCACGCCTTCAGCTGTGCAAACGCAGCTGGTGCACGGTGATGGAAATCCCGATTCCCCAACAGCAACGTTTCTCCCTCCAATCTGACATCCATGACGAGTTTCCCTCCAGGCGGTAAAATCCATATGGGGCATAGAACCACAAGGTACTCGTGGATTTAAGAAATTGCTCGGTAGATCAAAAGCAGCCCTTTGCATCTCGACATGAGCGTCCATATTTTCACAAATAACTTTGGACAATGTATTTTTCCTTATTTCCGCCAATTGATTATCGGTAAAACGAATATTAGGATCATCGGTCTCGTACCAAAAACGATCACATTTTCTCGATTGTCTGAATTGTATAGCGATAATGCAAGCAAAAGTAGGTCCAACCAAGCCCCCTTGTAGGGGTCTCTCGCTCATTCCACCGGGGAAAAGATCGATATCATCGACCGAAGCATAAATCCTCTTCATTCGTGCAATAACTTCGGGCGCCATTTCACGTGAGAGATCCTCAAAAGTGGTGGCTCGTTTTAAATTACAAAGAGCACGATAATTATTGTACGAAGGAATTCCATGATCTCTGGCACGATGAACATTGAGAGCAATGAGATCAATGCCAGAGTGTGGAATTTTATGTTGTTCAAAGAGATGATTGGTCACCTCACCAGTGATAAATTGATCCATTGTCTCCATGGGAGTTGCCACGAGTCCTCTTATCATTTCGTCTATCATAGACTGTTGATAGAGCATATCAGGATTGAAAAAACCATCTCTGAGCAATATGGGTGGATCCATTGGTTGGTAGTTACCATCCATTCGTGGTAAATGAGGCCTCAACAAGGAGTGTCCAATTCTATAAGCTGCAGTTGCAAATTCATTCAATACACTTGGATTACAAGTGGGCGAGTATTCTTTGTAATAACCCTGGGGAAGAAGCTTCAAGCCATAAAGGCTAACAGCATTCCAGCCCAAAATCCTTGGTAAAAATTCATTATAAGTTATGTGCTGCAACATCGCACTGACAACTCTTCTAGTTTGCTGATAAAGCTTTTCTCCATCCCAATGAGGATTGACCTGTCTCAGTCCCTCCATTATTCGATTGTGTTCCCTGACCCACATCGTATGCATGACCGTTAATGCTGGCTGCTCGGAGGCTCTTCCATCACCGCCGATAAAACAGAAGCCCGAAGCTGCTTTGCATTCTGGATGAGTTGCCGACTGTGGTAAAAGATCTTTTCCTCTTGACGGATGGGTAGTTATGTTCATTCGTCCGGTAAAACCTCTCAGTACATTAGCGATGCAATTATTTTCACCATAAATAACCGAGGCGTCTAAAAATCCAGTGTTTTGATTAACTTGCTCACGTGGTCCAAGATGTTGCTGTCCGGGCAACGATCTCATCGATGGAAAGCACAATCTTGCTCCTGATGTTTCATTGATCGTTGGGAAAAAATGATCACCCGGTGGTACTGGAAATGGATTGCACTCTGGATGAACGGTTCGCCCAGAATCGCATGGCCTGCAGCTTGGTATCGATTCGGCGAATCCTTTATGAATAGGCGTCATCGTAAGATCGTGATCCAAAAATTGAGCAAATTGCATCACCATAAGTGTATAACGATTGTGCAAATTTGAAATATCCGGATGTATGACTGTTGAGACGACCCGGGGATTTGGCAATGGGGCACCACTTATCGAAGTTATACGGGGCTTGGAGACGCCATCTTCGTAAACTGGCGGAAGAAGCCTAGCGAATGTAGTCAAAGATTTGGCCAAGCTTGGATTTCGCAAATTGTTGCAATGCCCCGAAAGAGTTCTGTAGGGGGTTGTTGGATCGCAGGGACCCTCCTCAACTGGACAATCGATCTCTTCGTGATTTGTTGCTTTTTTATCTGGCAAAAAACTCGAGATGTCGACATTTTGAAGAATATCGGAAAAATCACCATTGGGAAAACCGAGAATATTGTCACCGGAATCAAATGCTTGACGACGTCTCCGTCTCTTCAAGCCATGAACGCCATTTATTATTTCATTTGTAGCGAGCTCGTAGAGTATCGACGAGTTTGCCAGTAAGAGGGCGTCTTTGTTGGCTTTGGAAAAACTAGCTGCAGTTCCTGCCGGTGATTTTGGATCGGCTATTCTCTGTTGAAGCCAAGCGTTGTATTCCAATTGTTTTCTCTCGACAAGATCATTTTCTGCCTTTTTAACCGCTGCAGCGAGAACCTCCGGTGGCAATTCGGAGATGAAATCGGCAGTTTGTGGATTAACCATCTCATTTTCCAGGCTAGGCAGGCTAACCGGAAGTTGTTCTTCCCTCCATGCCGTAAGATCGAGTATGCTCGAGCCGTCGCAGCTTATTTTAGCATTCAAGTAAGGATCTTGCTGGATAAATGCTTTCGGTTGAATTCTCGGTATGGTCGTGTGAGCGCAAATTATTCCGCTCAATGAGACCCGCCTCAGTGCCGAAATTTGCTCGAGGCTGAGGCCCGATGGTGGCAAATCGTTCTCGTACCAAAAACGATCGGAATTTCGCATTGTGACGAATTGTTTTTTCAATAAACAAGCAAAAGTTGGGCCAACTGCTGTACCCTCAGTCGGTAACTCCAATGATCCACCAATCAACAGATCGATATCCTCGATCCTTCGGTAAATTCGCTCCAAAATTTTTGCGTCCATCTTACTCATGATTCTCTCGAGATCAGTGAAACTTTTCACCCTTGTACCATTGCAGTAGTCCCGAAACTCGACGTAACCGGGAATTCCATGATCACGCGCTGCGTGCACGAGAAGTGCAGCCGAGCGCCATCTAGAATCAATTGACGAAACTCTCCGATCAAGATTAACATTTTTCGCGGCTTTTGTCAGATGATCCTCGAGCTCTGTGGCAAAATCTTCGACGCCATTGTCGAGACGAATTGAGGTTAGGGCTTCGAGGGCTGCGAGCGTCACTGCGTCATATGCGCCTGCGCGATTATCCGAAGAGTAGCCATTGTAAAAGCCACGAGTCACGGGACGTAATTCCGGATCTGTGATGGCCGACTCGCCAAGAATACTTGGAATAAATTCGTTAATTGTCACGTGTTGCAATTGAGCTACTACAGCTCGACGTGCTTCGAGGAATATTCGCGAATCGTCCCAGTGCGAATTAAATTCCGACAGGCTCGTTGCTATGCGATTGTGCTCACGTAAAATGGCCTGATAAATTTGACCCAGTGGCGATGAATTTGAGGTTATATTACAAATTTCACATGATCCTGGATCGACTCTGCCCTCGCTGTAAGTTCTCGTACGATGTAATTTTTCATCGGTATTCCCATAGATGTCGCTACCATCGAGATAACCCGAGGCCCCATTCATTTGTTCACGACTCACGTATTTACAACTGTGAGCACTTAACGTTGGTACAGTTCTGTAATATGGATGACAAATGGAATTTTCGTCAATGCTCGGATAACATTCTTGATGCTTGAAGGTCGAATCGCAACAACGATTCTCACGCCACGATGGACGTACCGGCAGGCCAATGTCTCGCAACAAAAGCTCCGACCATAAACCAGTAAAACTCGTTAAACCCTCGTGATTGATGATTCTCGATGTGGGACGGGACGAAATTGTTTCAATCACTTCGTTTGGGCTTGGCAGAGCGTCAATTATTACCGATTGTCTTGGACTGGAAATACCTGGAGAACGTGAATAACCATTGATAAGAATCAGCTACAAATTTATTTATTAATAATTTATTTATCTACGTAAGGTGGGAATAAAAAATGACCGAATTATTAAGCGAATGTTTGAGTTTGAGGGAAAATTTTGATAGATTTGAAATCAGTGAGGAAAAATATATCTATATATCAAATCCTAAAGGAAATTTATAAAATCGAACTTCTTTTTTTGGGATTAAAAATAAGTTTACTAAATTTGCTGTAACCACCATTTTCTGTCGCCACGTTGAAATACACACTGCCGTCGGGTCACTGGTGACCCAGGTGTAGATCAAGGGGTTAAGAATCCATTTTAGGCTCATTTTCATTATTTAACAAAAATTACTATACAGCAACATTCTATAATTTCATTAATTATTCTATAATATATATATATATATATATATATATATATATATATATATATATATATATATATATACACACATCAAATTCAAACTCTAGTGTAAACTATTGGTTAACCCTTTTCATGTGAAAAACGGGACCTGATCCATACAAACTCTCACCTGGATTTCCAATTACTTATCTCTCACCTGCCCCGGATAATCGAGTGTGTCTTGAGAAATCGACATAACTGGTGGATAAATTTTAACTGCTCTCTCACGTTTCTCATAACGCAGAATATATCTTAAATATCATCTGCTCGAAGATTCGAGTGAAAATTTAAATTTTTATCAAACTTTATTATCGAAATATTCATCAATACGATTATTTCGACCGACCAAATTTTAGGCAGTCACGTGGTTCTCTCGTGTTGATTTTCAATGAGTGGATTTTTTTTTTTTTTTTCCTATCGGAAATTATTACCATTTTTATCGTCTACAAAGCGATATATCATTTCAACGGTCAGTTTCAAAATTTCTTGTCCATGAATTAACAATTTTTAAACAGCGAAAATATCACACAATCAACCAGCCACGAATTACTTATACGAAAACTTATGATGCTTTTTTGTACACCCACATCGAACTATTTTTAATTTCCATAATAAAACTTTTTTTTACATCACCGGATACAATTTGGGGTCAATCGAAGAACGTTAAAACAGGGGAAAGGGATAATTTGAGAACCCCTGTGGAGAACGGCCTCACTTTCTTCGCTTCTCGATCTTCTCACTTTCATATTTTTCGTTCGTACACAAATATATATATATATATATGTCAGCATATATATACTGACATTGCTACTGTATTATCGTCAAATTTCACCATTTCGTTATTTATATCGTCAAATTATTTGTTTTTGCCTTAAAATTTTATAACCCAAATCTTCTATGCTAATACATAGAAGATTTGGAATGGTTTCATAATTGTTCAACTTCTCGTAGCATTAATATCCTACGAGAAGTTGAATAATTATGAGTTACACGTGTCGAATAAAATTCCTCGGGGCAGATCGGTAATAAATCTTTGACCGGAATATAAGTCCGGCGGAAATGAAGTAATTCACGATTATATTTTGTGAAACGCGTAAAATATACTTGATGATGAAATTACATTTTTTTTTCTCTTAAGAAAAAAAAAAAGTTTCTTTACTCTCGTTTAATTTTCGCTCAATTATCGCCGATGTTTTTTTTTTTTTATTATGCCAATAATTGTTTTTAAAAATTGTGTAAGGCGATCGATCGAAAATGCACGTAACATCGAAATATCTAAGGCCGAATATGAGAATCTTGACGAGCGTGCCTTTGAGCAACATGTGTGTGTGTGTGTGTGTGTGTTTGTGATCATTTTCGTGTTCATATTCACGTAGGTCTTTCGCGTACCGCTCGAGAATCATTTTATTATTTATAAGAGAGCTCTGTGAGTGTTTGTAGGAGGGGGGGAAGAGAATTGTGTGTTGTGTGGCGCAACAGAGTTCGCCTCGAGAGTCCGTCGACTCTCTATTTCAACGGTTAGTTGCCGAGCCTCCTATGCATGCTAATCCTTCTATTTTCTAATCGTTCGGCCACACCGAGTCTGCTGGCCACTCACGAAAACTTGCATGCATTCGCTAAATTATTAGTATCCTATTTTATATATATATATATATATGTATATATAACTCGATGAATAAGTTCGTAATAATTGACCCATAATTTTTTTTATTATCAATCGATAATTAATAATAAAATATTATTAAATATAATAAATTTAATTATTGTGGTAGAATTTTATGAAATTAAATGAAAAATCAATCTTATTACCATTCGCGTAAGCAGGAGCGATAAATCTGAGAAAAGGCGAGCCTCTTGCACCCCATGCAGCGTGTCTGATGTTATTACAGGCACCTGAGGGCGTTCTGTATTTACTTGGTGGACACGGTCTCTCGGGTATTGGCCTGCATTGTACTCCATCTGAACCCAGTCTGTTTTGCACCCTAGAATAAAATAATATATATTCTTTGTTTAATAATAAAAATCAATTATTATTAAAAGAATAAATCAATAATAATAATTAATAAATACCAACATCATCAAATAACATAAATATTGAAAAATTTCATTTTTTTTCAAGAACGAAATAAAAAAATAATTATTGATTATTTTTTGTAAAGATGTGAAATTGGCTGAAATGATTTATAGTGAATAGGGCCGTTTTTTTTTTTCTTTTCTTTTTCGAGTACCCTATAATAATCTGTTGCAACGAAACGACCTCGATGTTCAGCCCAGGGCACCACAATTGAGAGTGAAATTGTTGCTTCGACCTCGAGTTTAACGGCAAAACGAGTTAACAACTTTCTCAAAATTACTACACAGTTTATTCGATCCTCTCGGTTGTATATTTTTTTTTATATATATATATATAGAGGTCTGTACACGTATACAGTGAATTATCTCGTTATTTCGAGAAAAAAAAAAAGAAGCAACTTGATTATATTGCATGTAATCGCGATCGCCTTTGAAGCTACAAACAAACTTTTATATTCCATTACACGCCAACAAATTTTCATCCTGAATTAACTTCCGCATATTTTTCGTAAAACTTTCCCTGGACGTTGCAATGCTCTATTTATACACTTGCCAACTTAATTCGCGCTTTTGTCACGAGTTTCCTGGCTCTCATTCTCATGTGGAAAAATTCAAATGAGATTTGAATGAAAAACAAGAAAAAGAAGGCTAAAAAATAAATACATAGTTGCGAATAATATTTGTTAAAAAAATTGTTTCCTTTATGAAAGAATAATTGCTCGAAATTAATTGTGAAAAAAAAAAAAAATCTTTCACTATTATTTATAATTGTTGAGTTCAGAAAATATCTTTAAGGTAATGCAATACTATTTTTATAAAATTGAGATTCCATTTTGTTTTTAGATAAAAATAAAAATTTATATTTATATTCACTCTCAGTACCCAATAATCATTTATGAAAAAATTCTTTGCAAGTATTTGAACAAAATCGCCGTTACCATTTTTCACAATTGGTGGAAATAATTTTGAAGATAATTTAATTTACAAGATTGGAAAATCGTTTTTTTTTTTTTTTTTTTTTTTTTTTTTTTTTTTTTTTTTTTAATTTCAAAAAATCATAGTTGGTTTTTCTGTAATTATATATCATCTCTTTTTTTTCTGTAAATTCTGATACGAGTTTTGATAGAAAATTGATCGTGATGACTTTTACTTTCACGGTCTCGATGTCGGTGAGGTGAGCGTGAGAGGAAAAATTCCACAGTGCACCGTCTGACTGGTATTCTCAGTGAATTTCACGAATTAAGGGGATTTGGGGGGGGGGGGGGGGAGGGGAGAAAATAGAATCTCGTCGAACGTCACGAGAGACGAGACGGTCTAGAGATCAGGTGACACGAGTTTTTCTCGTTTCGCTTGGAAATCGCGACAACAGGATGTTGAAAACCGTTTGAGAATAAAAGACGATTTGCTGAAGTCCAGATGGGACAAAAATGCACCATTCTCTCTCTCTCTCTCTCTCTCCCTCTTTCTCTCTCTCTCTCTCTCTCTCTCTCTCTCTCTCTCTCTCTCTCTCTCTCTCTCTCTCTCTCTCTCTCTCTCTCTCTCTCTCTCTCTCTCTCTCTCTCTCTCTCTCTCTCTCTCTCTCTCTCTCTCTCTCTCTCTCTCTCTCTCTCTCTCTCTCTCTCTCCCTCTCCCTCTCTCTCTCTCTCTCTCTCTGGTCACAATTTTCGAGCGACAAGACGAACAAGTGCGCTTCCTCCTTCCTGGTGTAAATATAGCAAAACGCTACTCGACCAACGCGGTCACCCTTGAAAGGGAATATTCTCGGTCGCAAGTTTTTCCATAACAAGTTCAGGCGAGATCGCGTGTTCTATAATTGGAGCGAACGTCAGACTGGCCGCTAATAAATTATTGGCTGATTTATTAATTTTTCAAATAATAATAATAATAATAATAAAATTGCTCTTATTTGGAAAGGCGAATAATCGAAAGCTTTAATTTCAGAAATTTGTTGCCCATTGACAAAATCGAAGGTTATTTGAGAGATATTTTTGTGTTCTAGAGATTTTATTTCGTATTCGTATTATTTTTTTTAAAGATGATCGATCGTTAAAAAAAAAAAAAAAATCTGGGTTCAATGACCCTTTGAAGATATTGAACAATAGGAATTTTTGAAAAAATAAAATACTTCAAGTTCGTCCTTGAAAATTGCGATGTTGTCACGAATTTGTAAATTCAAAAAAGTTAACGACCTTCGGAACGACAAACCGACGCGTTTGGGAAGAAAACAGATAATCGTTTCTTGATCACGTCAATTAAAATGAATAAAAAAAATAAACATGTTGGTTCAAGGACCCGAATTTGTTAATATTTTTTAAAAATTATATCATTCTTTTTTTTTTTTTTCTTACAAACTTACCAGGATTTCGAATTTATTGCATGCCACTCGACCTCGACAGCGGCACGTGCTCTCGCCTGTAGATCGTGATCTATACCGTACACATATTCTGAAAATAGTAAAATAATAATAATAATAATAAAAATTAAATAGAAAAAAAAAGAAATTAAATCATAAAAAAATACAAACAAAATTTTGATCCAAATTATTGTGTATAAATTAACAAAATTTAGCTGTTATCAATTTTAATGATTTTATTCATTTCTCATGTATTAATAATTTATTTATTTATTTATTTATTAACTTTATTAGAATTGTCATAAATTTGCGGTTTTTTTTTCATATAATCGTAAACGCGGAAGATTTGATGAATTATTGTACACGTTGAAGGATAATAAATTAATAATAGTTCCTATTATCGTTGCTAATGAAGCGTAAAATATAATGAATTGAAGGAATGAGTGCCAGTAGCTTGAAATATTTATCTATTATTTAATGTTATACAAGAGTCGCTCTAAATTGTGTTCTCGGTCTCGTGAGCGCTCAACGAGTCGTAAATATAATTAGACTAACGATCATTAAAATCGACCTGGCAGACAAACGGATTTTTACAACGAGAAACAAGTAGTTGAGATTTTATCCTTAACGAGGACGAAAAAAAGAATCACGAAGTAATTTTAAAAATTTCAATTTCACCTTTAAAATACTCTTCTCGTAATGACACAATGATACGTATTATTGCGTATGAAAATATTGCGAGTATTACGGAAGATTGAAAAAAAAAAAAATAAAAAAAAATAATAATAATAATGTAAAGAAAAAAACGGAACTACTCGGAACGCACATCGATGCGTAACCAAAGCATAACACGGGGCGTACATATATTTAGCAGTCCGAGTTTCGCGCTACGCATTGCACACGTACGAGGCTCATTAATACATTTGCCAAGCAACGTAACGATCAGCAGCGATTACGAAAGTTCGTTCACGTTTTCATAGGAAATTTGAATCTAAAAGCCATTCGTAATATCGTAAAGATTTTTCTGGCATTTTTCAAATTTTTTTTTTGCACGAGTAAAAAAAAAAATATTTTTAACAAAAAAAATTTATAGTTGCGATAAAAGTCAATGGAAAAATCACACATTGATATTTCAATCAACACTTTTCCAAGTCATTCGGGATAAACAAAAAAAAAAAATGATACAGTAAAATTTGACGGATCAATTGAATTTTTATTCTCGTGCTCTTGTACTTGGCGCGTCTGACTAAAAACGACTCGCACTACTGGCAATTTTTCTAACATTATTTATACTGCATTTCCACTCGATTTTATCTCACGAATTTGTCTCTGGCATCAACATTGAAGGAATTATATAACAAAATACAAAAAATTGATCATTTTTTTAAATCTCCTTCGGAGCAAAAGCAATTTTTACATATGTATACTGAACAATTGCGCATGCTGAATAAAAATTAATTTATAAACTCGCCAATAATTCCTGTATCGTCGTAAGAAAAAAACAAGGCAGAACAAAAGTCTTACAATCACTTCTAAAGTAACAAAATTTATTTATCCAAATGGATATTTGATGATAAAATATATAAACAAAAATATTTACCGGATAAGTCAAAGTGTTGAATCGCCGGGGAAAGTGCACTCGCGACTATAATTGCGGACAGCAAGCACAGGCTCGTTCTGAAATAACAAAAAAAAAAAAAATTATGCACACAAATATAAATAAACGATTATTTAAAAAGTGAATTTCAAAAATTATAAAAATTCGCTCAAATATTTTTTTTTTTTCATTTCTTTTAGTTACAATAATTATTTCTCGTTATTCATTATTCACAATTATTCTACTCGAAGAATTTTTGCAATTCGGCTCTTTCGTCAAATAATTCGCCACTTCGTATAAATTTACTCGCCAGCGAAATGGCGTCTTTGGCACAAATTAACAGTCGTTAATTTTTCACTCAATTTTCATTAATTTTTCAAATTATTCGCTAATTGAATAAATGAATTTGGCTAGTTAACATTCCTGAATGTTTCGGTTGTGTGACGAGCCATACGTAAAAATTTTCTCCTAGCCAAGAGTCACGTGTGAAATTTTTATGAAATTGTTTATAAACAAATTATACGAATATAAACATAAACCGGACGAGATGTAAGTTTCACCGGTGACTTTTCGTTAATTTTTAGAAATGAACTTTTCTCGATATGAAAAATTCGTTGATGTGAATTTTTTACTCGTTTCCTCGATCAACCCAATATATATATATATATATATATATATGTTCAATAAACATACCAAACGATATGTAAATAACTATATAGATAGGGCTTATTTGATTCGTGTGTATATATATATATAATGTTAATATATATGTATATGTTGTTATATATGTATACTGTTGCTTATAAAAAGCTACAAAATTATTTGGTATGCGGCATTGAATGGCCACTGGACGTCGATCGTGTATACTTTCTCCGAGTAGTCTCCGATGTGATGAACGAAAAAGAAGCTTGATTCATACAGGTGTAATCCTATCTGTATATATATATATATATTGAAAGAAAGATAAAAAAGTTGCCTTGCCATTCCATGACGGAGTGAGAAAATAAAATAATAATAATAATAATAATAATAATAATAATAATAATAATGATAAATAAAAAGAGATCTCGAGATGCTATCTTTAAGGGGTCCAGGTATTTTCAGATTATATGTATATATACATATAGTAAGTGTACACACATATATATATATTTATATATATTTATATAGTATATATATATACTATATATAGTATGTATATATATATATATATATATATATATATATATATATATATATATATAGTATATACATATATATAACACATTGTATATGTGTGTACATTGAGAGACAAATTTCTACGTTCCTGATGCGATAAAGGACACCATTAGGCTCGAAAGTTATTTCGGCCAGTGGGTCATCGCGACGAAAGACACCTTCTCGCATTTCGAGAGAGCATCTCCCTCCGATTGAGAAAAAGAATAAACTAAAAGAAATAATAAAAATATTGAGGACACTGTCGACCTTGAACCGCTGGGGACCATAATGTGTCGCCATCGTGGTCCTCGTCGACCTTCAGAGTTTGGTAATTTTCGACGAGTCATGCATACTCTCCTTCGTGGGGGGATGACGGTGAAATTATCCTCGAACAAAGTTTATTTTTATTTTATTTTTTTTAATCCCATTCTATAGTTGGTGTATTATTCGAGTTGAGCAATTTTTTAACTGCGTGAGGTTAGCGATGATTATTTCTCACCCAGGATCTTTCATGAGGTGTCAAGGCCGCCATTGACAAGAGTTCATTGACAATACTCATCAATGTTTTTTTTTTTTTTTTTTTTTTTGCTTTGTTGCTTCTCTTGATTGCTCGTTGGTCAATTGGATTCTATCCCGGCGAGTCAATGACAAACGTGAAAAGATTCATGACTCGTTGGATATATTTTTTTTTCTTCTCAAAAAAAAATAATAATAATAATAGAATTTTTTTTTTTCAATAATTTATCTTATTAATTTTGTAATAAAGAGAATAATTGATATATAAATATATTTTACCAAATATCACAATTTTAAAATTTTGCTACAATTAATAATTAAACAATTTTGTTAGTTAAAATTTTTTATTATTAATATTACTTGGAGAAAACAGACGAATTAATTTTTAATTTTGCTTAAATTTAGCAATTTTCAATACTGTTTAAGACAAATTAATTGTCACTGTAACGAGGACAATCCTTGAGTTTCAACGATGATACGTAGGTCGCTGTGTGTTGACTAGAAGCAAAAGTGCCCTGATCTCTTTTTCTGTCTCTCTCTCTCTCTCTCTCTCTCTCTTTACTGTATCTCAACACCTTGATTGAGCCCGAGGCGAAACGAAACTTCCAAGGGACGAGCAAGTACGCGAGAGAGAGAGAGAGAGAGAGAGAGAGAGAGAGAGAAAAAAAGAGAGAAAGAGAGAAAGAGAGAGAGAGAGAGAGACCAGGAACTTGCCTTTGCCGCGAGGCACGTCACGAGTAAAGTTCGCTCTCTGACCAGAGGCAAACCGGCGCTTTCGCTCTCTCTTTCCTTTCTTACTCCATCGTCAATCCTCCGGCAAATATATCGCATTCTGTTCCGGAGTTTCTTCATGTCGAGTTTTTCTATACTTTTTTTTTCCACTACAGTAAAAATAATAATAATAATGGGGTTAAGAAAATAGATTAAAAAAACAAAGGCAAGGACGAGTATCGTTCTCTTTTCACTGAAATTTAAATATTTACTGTTCTCCATTATATCGAGTACTCTATAAGTATTCAGACAGATCATCTTTAATATATACGTGCATATAAATTCTCGGCAAAAAAAAAACGGAAGGTCGTATTACTCGTCTCATTACCATACATTTTCGAAGTATGTAATTTCAAAAGGCCGAACGATTCAAGACTCGAGACGGAAGGTGAGAGCTTGAGTCGAATTTTAAGTTCGAAAATTAAATTTATTCGAGCTAATATAATTTTTTTTTTTTTCAAACTTGCCAAAAGGTAATTATTTTGTTGTGCACAAAAATAAATAATTTGTTTCTTGACTGCCTAGTAAGTTAATAATATTAATAATAATAATAAGTCAGAATTTACAAAATTATAATTTTTCATCTCACACAATAAAGTGTGAATAGATCAAGGAAACGATTTTTTGGTGCTGTAAGGCTAGGCCCGAATTAGTTAAATGGGCCATATAGATATACATACGCGTAGGCGGTGATAATTTTCATGTAATGTGAAAAAAAGAAGAATAGGACTGTAAAGGTTTGGTAACTTCCGGGAAGCTTCGCAAGAACTACTTTAGTTAGAAGACTACAAAAATTTATTTATTTTCTTCTCGAGGTCTATTTTTACATGTGTATAAATATATATATATATATATATATACGTATATGCATACACAATATTATTCAAATAAACCGAGGTAGTGACGGCGTGATGGAAACGTTCGTTTTCCATATCTGCGCGCCATTCTAGCCCAAATCGTCAGATTCCAGCCTCTGCGATTTGGTCCCCAATTTTTTATATGATTTTTATAACCCTCCAAGTGGTTTCAACTTAAAAAAAAAAATGGCTAGGCCGTATTCGATAACCATAAAACTACGAGCCCCTTAGAGTTATAGCAACAATATAAAAAATCGGGGACCAAATCCCAGATGCTGAAGTTTCTGTCATTTTGGCGTAGAATGGCCCATACGTATGTATAATTTATTCGTAAAGGTGAGAGTACGAGTGCCATATATAATGAGCGGGAAGTCATTGAAAAGGAACAAAAATCGGGGACCAAATCCCAGATGCTGAAGTTTCTGTCATTTTGGCGTAGAATGGCCCATACGTATGTATAATTTATTCGTAAAGGTGAGAGTACGAGTGCCATATATAATGAGCGGGAAGTCGTTGAAAAGGAACAAAAATCGGGGACCAAATCCCAGATGCTGAAGTTTCTGTCATTTTGGCGTAGAATGGCCCATACGTATGTATAATTTATTCGTAAAGGTGAGAGTACGAGTGCCATATATAATGAGCGGGAAGTCGTTGAAAATGAACAAAAATCGGGGACCAAATCCCAGATGCTGAAGTTTCTGTCATTTTGGCGTAGAATGGCCCATACGTATGTATAATTTATTCGTAAAGGTGAGAGTACGAGTGCCATATATAATGAGCGGGAAGTCATTGAAAAGGAACAAAAATCGGGGACCAAATCCCAGATGCTGAAGTTTCTGTCATTTTGGCGTAGAATGGCCCATACGTATGTATAATTTATTCGTAAAGGTGAGAGTACGAGTGCCATATATAATGAGCGGGAAGTCATTGAAAAGGAACAAAAATCGGGGACCAAATCCCAGATGCTGAAGTTTCTGACAATTTGGCGTAGAATGGCCCATACATATGTATAATTTATTCGTAAAGGTGAGAGTACGAGTGCCATATATAATGAGCGGGAAGTCATTGAAAAGGAACAAAAATCGGGGACCAAATCCCAGATGCTGAAGTTTGTGACAATTTGGCGTAGAATGGCCCATACGTATGTATAATTTATTCGTAAAGGTGAGAGTACGAGTGCCATATATAATGAGCGGGAAGTCGTTGAAAAGAAAAATTGACAGGCACACACATCTCCGCGTATATATAATTGAAATAGAATTGTCGTTGAGATATGAGGAGAAAATGAAAAGAGTCTCGAGTTCACCGTATCTTACGCGATATGACGAGAAGTAATGTCAGTGATCGCGCTATATATCAGATGGAGGGAAACATTGAGATGAAAATAGTAAAAAAAAAAAAAAAAAAAAAAAAAAACGTAAATGCAAACGATCCGTGGAAAGAGGATTTTTTTTTTCCACGACTGAACGTTCGTGATGATGGTAATAAATAAAGACTCGTAATGGCAAAAATAATAAGGATCATTATATAGTTTGCATGCGCATATTTTTTTTACTCGTATTATATACTTTACAAATGTATATACGAACGTGCATTAAAATTTATATATATGTTACAGAGTGTCTGGTATAGTGAAAATAGTGACGCCCCTAATTTTCTATTTCTCTTTCACCCGCAATGCGAGCAAATACTAGTGACCCCGGATTATTCATATATATATATACACACAAGGCATTCCATGTCAATTCAGCCACTCGAAAAATTCCTTAAAAAAATCTCGTCTTGTTATTACAAGAGTTTCGGACAGTTCTACATTCATTCTACTGTAAATAACGGAATAATCGTATTTTGTTTGTGTTTTCTTATTTTCGTAAGTTTTTTTTTTTTTTAAACGAACATTTTTATATACCACGAAAAAAAAAATATTTTGCCAATTAATTTAAATAATTTTGAACAAAATTTTGTTTTCATATATATAATTTTTCGGTGTTTAAAATTCAACCAATGTCGAATGAAATATTTTATTATCACGCAAATGTACGTATTTCAGAGTATCGAATGTTGAACATTAATAATAATTATTTCTATGCAAATTGAAACTCCACACTCGAGAATTTATGTCTCTCGAGCAATAATTCAGTGTCAGTGGGTCAACGCGCGTGTGTTACTCGCTCCTCCGTTCAGGTAAAGAGAAATCTTTTTCTCCTTCTTTCGTGCTCGCTAGATTTATACGCGTGTGTGTGTGTCCAAGTTTTGTGCGAGAGGGCCCACTCGCGTTTCTTTCATTACGGGAGACCCGAAAACGAAGAATTCCAGTATTGGGCATATATCGTGGCAGAGAAGGTCGAGTTTTATTTTTCTTCAAAAAATTGTGAAATTGAATATTAAATGACAATTTTTATGAAATTAAATAAAAATTCATTCATAATTATAAATCTTTTTTTTTTTTTGCACGAAAAGATGTATCATGAAAAAAAAATGCAACAATTTCAAAAGGTCAAATTTTAATTTTAATTCAATCTTGAATCATTTAAAAAAAAATCTTTTAATATCACAAATCTATTTTTTTGCGGTACAAAATAGTGAGCATTGTCCACAAATTGCTATGTAAGATTTTTTACATTATCACATTATCGTTACGAGAGATAAGAATCTTAATCTCGAATCCAATGAAATGAGTTTAAAAAAAAAAAAAAATCGATTATAGTATAAAAGTCTACACTCTAAATTCCCCCTAATCGTTTGAATCTCTGACTGAAATTAGAAAATAATATAATTCAATGACAATTTTTATGAAATGAAATAAAAATTCATTCATAATTATAAATCTTTCTTTTACTTGCACGAAAAAATGTATCATGAAAAAAAAAATTGCAACAATTTCAAAAGGTCAAATTTCAATTTTAATTCAATCTTGAATCATTTAAAAAAAAATCTTTTAATATCACAAATATATTTTTTCGCGGTACAAAATAGTGAGCATTGTCCACAAATTGCTATGTAAGATTTTTTACATTATCACATTATCGTTACGAGAGATAAGAATCTTAATCTCGAATCCAATGAAATGAATTTAAAAAAAAAAATCTATTATAGTGTAAAAGTCTACACTCTAAAATCCCCCTAATCGTTTGAATCTCTGACTGAAATTAGAAAATAATATAATAAAGGAAAGTAAAAAGACAATCGAGAGCGGTATGTACTATGAATGGTGAATACGAGAGGAGAAGTTTTAGTCTCGTGGCAATCGAATTCCTCAGGGTAAACAGGCCCGTTATAGCAAAGGCCATACGACGAGACGCGAGAGGCACATGAGAGCACAAACGACTAGAGCTCGTTCTCGACGCTCAAGGAAGTAACTCGAAGCGGCTTCTCTCGGGTGAAAGTGGTCTCTCACCCGGCTTCTTCGTGTATCTCGCGCTTTACTCTAAACTCGAATTCACCGGTCACTTTTGCCCCTTTTGCTTCCAATTTATACATCAATTTTATTTATTTTTATAATTATATGAAATTGCTCGAAAAAACATTTAAAAAAAGTGATGAAAAAAAAAAATAGAAACAATAATAATAATTAGTGGCTATATAAATATAATGGGTGTATATTATATATATATATATACACACATATACATATATACATACATATATATATATATATATATATATATATATATATATATATATGTGTGTGTGTGTATGTGTGTGTGTGTGTGTGTATATAGATAAAATAGCCATAACGGAGACCGTTTAAAGCCGACTCAGAGGCGACTCGTACGTGCTCCGCGACCTAACACGGTGACTGTTATTCCATCTAGTGTATCACGAGCTCCTTGCACCGCTATTCGCCTCTCGCCTTCTCTTTTTCTCGTTCACCATGCACCACAGTACACTCATTCTCTTGGTCAATCGAAGGCCGTTACACGAGACTCGCAACCCTGACCCTTCACGTATAACGACAGTACAAATCGCGTAACGGAAAAATAGCTTCAAGTCGCTCATTTCGAAATCCCACTTTTTTTTTTATAGGTTAAAAAGCATTTTTTTTCCCTCCAAATTAACATTTTCAATGAGAAATTTATTATTTAAATTTTTAACAATTTTTTTTAAAATTTTACTAAATTTTTTGTATCCCATTTTTGTTGTATAGACGCAATTGCAAATTTATTTTTCAATCTTTCGTCCACTTTATTCATTTAGAAATGAAAATTGTGCAAAAAAAAAAAAGGAAATTCATTTTAAAAAATGAATTGCGAAATAATTAACGTTAAGATATACTCTCATTATAATTCGGTCATTACGGATTATTCGAAGCAATTTTTCTTCTCTTTGAAAAAAGTGCAAACTCTTAATATTAATTTATTAAAAAATAATAATAATTCCGGAAAGATTGTCCTTTAGATACATAAACATTTTTATCTTATTATATGATGGAACAATTTTTTTTGTCTAAATTAAAAAAGCGTCATCTAATCATTTTTTTCCTCAAAAATTAATTGCGAAATGTTAAACGTATAAAGATATATATATATATTTAAGGTACTAATTGAGGGGGGGGTTGTCTGAGTCGTGCAAGATGAAGATGAGTTTATATGTGTACATGGAGAAGAGCATAATATGTTGCGAATGCGGTTCTCCTTGACTGGGATAATCCCGCATGACTGTGCGCGAGATGCTAGTGTGAGTCTCTCTCTCTCTCTCACTCACTCTCTCTCTCTCTCTTTGGGTACAGATAGTACCAGCAAGATATACCTCTTACCGGAGATACGTGAAAGCGAGAGGCATGCAACAGTCGAATTGATTCCAAACGATCGAGGAGAGTCTCATAATAAAAATGAAAAAAATAACAAAGTAAAAAAAAAACAACATTATTTCGTCACTTTTATTTCTCTCCTCACATTGTCAATATCATGTCTTTTTTAAATGCAACAAAAATCAATTAGGTGTCATCATATAAAAATCAAATTTTACCATTTTACTGATCTAATTATTTTCGAATTATGCGACAGAAAAGTTTGAAAAAAAAAAAAAAATCATCACTAATTGAATGTCACTAGTACATTAAATCACAAAATTTGATCAATCAAGACGAGTACAAAACCTGTTTTTAGTTTCCTATTGCGATGATTTCTAAGCGATTGTATGTTTATCGAAAAATACATGCATCTTCCTTGGATTCTTCGAATTTTCATTATTTATAAAGACACGAGATCATAAAATCGGGTATGTTAATTTGAGACTATATTTATAATTTTTTTTTTTTCGTCTTTATCTTTTCACTTCTGCTTATAAAGAATTTTTGTATCCAACAGTTATAGAAACGTGGCGAGCCTACGTAATATTTAAAAAAAAAGTGTATTTTTTAAGAAATTGATACTTTTATTTATATTTTTAAATCAACTATCAATCACTGATGGATGGTTAATAAATGTATCATTTCTCTCAAGCTTTATTGAGTTTGTCACTGGATTTTTTTTCTTTCCACATTCTCTCAAAATAATTCACTAATGAGTCAGATCACGAGAGGCAAATCACGATAATTACGTCGACACAATTGTCAATTTGCCTAGTATATTTTTCTCACAAAATTGAGGTAATTTTTACTCACTTTAATAATTTCTTTTCCATGCACGTTTCATCGACGATTTTCTTGTATTTTTTTTTTTTACATTCCAGCGTTATGTTAAAAATGTTGGAGCATAAAAATCAGTTGCACTTGTGACTATGCGAAAGAATTGTCACAGTAGCTACGCTGAGTTTTTTTTTTTCTTTCAAATCGTCTAAAATGCTTAAAGTAGAAATGAGCGTCTGACCAAAACGGACCTTTTCTACTGTCTGCTCGTATTCCGGTCTCGTCTCAAGCGTTGTCTGTCTGAGCATAATATCCGTTTGTACACGCGCTCTTGTATTCTTTGTACTTGATATTCCAGTCTCGTTTGACTTCCTCAATCTCTCGGTTTATTTTCATGCACGTGGTACCCAATTTTTCCTCTCATTCACATAATTTACTGACAATGATGATAATGGAACTTGGCATAAAAAAAAAAAAAGGAAAAACTTTCGTTTTTTCATCGTTAAAAAGCGCACGTATTCAAAGTTTTGAATTTTCTACGAATTTCATTCATTCAAATAATGAAAGAAAAAAAAAACAATATAATTTTTTTCAATTCACAACATAAAAATAAATAATAATTATTTATTTAAAAAAATGGATTGATAAAAACTATTCGTGTAATGATTAATCAAACTTACCGGAATAAACTGATCCTCTTCATTCTCGTTCGTTCGATGTTACGATTCTTGTCAACTTTTTTTTTTTTTTTTCGCAATTGTATTAAAACAAATACAAGGAGAAAACAAAAAACTTTTTTTTCTTTAATTCCTTTTTACAAAATCACAAAATATTTTAAATCCAGTTTATCGTGTTATCTTTTTTTTTTTTTTTGTTTAATTTTAATTTTTTTAAATTTTTATGCACACCTGTCGTGCATTGCGCGCAACGACAACATCGAGCCTCGTGCCTCCCGCGTTCGTTACTGAAACTCGCGAAAGGGAGTCCCGAGTGCTACACCGGTGTGTCTTTCGAGAGTCGCTCGTAGCTCGCTCTCTCTCTCTCTCTCTTTTTCTCTCTCCCTCTTGATCCTGATGGTCTCCACAATTCGTGTCTCAAGGTGGGAGGAACGTTTTGCCGTGAAACGTCTATCGGATCTCTTCTTGATCCTAAACTCTCGTCTCTTTTTTTTTTTAATTTTATTTTCTCTCTCGATAGAGTGGGACAATTTTATACACGCTGGCACGTTTCGAGAGAGGGGAAAGCAGCATCGAGATTTATAAATTTAGCCAATAATTCCTCTCTCTTTTTCAATCACTACTAAAAATTTTTTTTTTATATTTGACTTTAATTATTTCGATATATATTTTTTTCACCTAATTTATCAAATATTATTTTTTATGAAAATTGTATCGAATTATTTTTTTATTTTATTTTTTTATTGAAAAAAAAAAACAACAATTCGTCAATTTCATTGTATATTTTTTCGTTCCATCGAGCCCAAAGTTTACCAATAGAAAAATCGCGAAACACGAATACCCCGAAGACTCGGATGACTTTGAGCTCGATGAGCTCTCGTCTCTCGTATTTACACGAGAGAATACTCGCTCGTGGCTACACCACCGAGTCACATATATTCACCTTCTCCAACGACACCCTCACTCTTACGAACCGCATTCTTTTTCACGTGACCGAGGCGGAGAATTGATCGTGTATGTTTTTTCATCCGAGGGAGAAAGAGTTAATCGAGACTTCTCCCTCCACTCTGCGCGTTTGCCAACGTATATCTCATATTTCAATTTTTTTTTCAACCCTCTCTCTTTTCATTCTCTCGAGATAAAAAAAAAAAAAAAAAAAAAAAAAAATCATGATAATAGAAGGAATTTCCCAGATTCGCGTGTCACTCCGGTGACCTTGACATCCCGGATAGTGAGAAATTTTTGCCACATATACGTAGAATGACGAATATATAAAATTTTATTAATTTGATCGACACAAATATTGTAAATTTCATCGGAAATTGAGATTTTTTTGGCTTGATTTTCTCGATATCAAACCTCGTTACGAATTTTAATTTTCTTTAAATCATGTAAATATTCTCTTATATTTATGGTTGCCAATCTAGTTCACAAAATATCATGTCCTGATTTTGATTTAGGAAATTTATCAAAAATATATATATATATACTCATTTTTATCCAATTTAAAAAAAATTTTAAGACTTAAAAAAAAATAAACAAAACAAAAAAATGGAAAATATATTTTTTTGCCAAGACGAAGGGCTTCCTCTCCAATTTTTAGGGAACTTAGTCCGAGGTCAAATGAAGAGCCGGCAAAATTTAACGTTATTTTTGTGCAATTAATCCTTAAAAAAAAAAAGTTTAACCTTGTTTCCTTTCGCATAAAACCACACAAACAGCTTGTGGTAAGGATCTTTATTGTGTGACACACAGAATGGGAAAGGCAAGAATGAGGAGAACCAGGAAAGAAAGGATAACAATTGTTAGGACGTACAGATTTTTTTTTATGATTTATGACAGATGATAATGTATTTATATACATTTGTATACACGTGTATATATATATATGTGTATATATATATATATATGTATATATATATATATATATATATATATATATATATATATATATATATATATATAATATATTATATATATATATGTAGAAGTGTAAGATGTTCGATATGTCTGTACATGCATAGACTATTCGCCCTCAAGCGAAAAAAAAAACATAGTACATAATTGTATCTTGGTAAAGAACGACGTGAATTCTTAAGACCAAGGTAAGTGTCTGCCTGAGGGGGTTCCAATGCAACAACTAATCTGTATGTGTAAACATATACACAGTATAAATAAATCCTCGTCTCTCGACGGGTTCACACATCACTTCCTGTTTCTTGGGAGAGCTTTGAACTCTCCGTGTACCATGAGTCGATTTGTACGATACAAATAAAATCATTTGTTGAAAAATTTGTCATCCGATAAAATTTTCATATCATCAGAATTCATCAGAAGTCTCAAGACATTTTCCAAAGTAAAAAAAAAATGCATCCTATTATAAAAATGAGCGTTCTGATTCTGAAAAAAAAATGTCAATTATTAAATAATTAGGTAATTTTTTTTTTTAAATTGTCCAAAGTATATTCGCGTACATTTGTTAATTCAAAGGTATGATTTTTAATTGATTACAAAAAAAAATTCTTATCATTTTCTAATCTAAATATCGAAAGATATTTTATTGATCAATGAAGTCATCAAATATCCGGTTGACGAATAGAAAAAAATTAATTCATAATAATTCATTGGGTTTCGAAAGGCCTCAAATCGTTATTTATAATCGAACGGAGTGCATTTTATGCAATCATGACTAATCGATATTTCCCCGAAGTGATAAAAGTACTCACGGGGCTGATATATAACGAATAATAATGACGTAACGATAATCAAATAAAGTAGGAAGAATGAGAAATAGTCTGTAAATTTTTGACCCAATTAAACTGGTTAAGAGGCCCGGAAGAGTTTGTGCGAGGGAACAGCTGTGAAGGAGAATGCCAGTAGTCACGGCTTGTTTGGTCAGACATACCCGCATACAAAGATTCACCTGCTGGCGTAATGAAATCGAGCTATTTACTATACATATATGTATATAAAGTTTCTATACATATATATGTCTAGTATCTTCGTAAATAAATACCTCACAACCACGTAACTTACTGGCAATCGGTAGCAAAATTTCCCAGAATAATTAGGCTCGTGAGAGTTGAGGAGAAAAATATAATTATATATATATATATATAGAACATTCCAGGCAAAATTGTTAGTCATGATTTGGCTATTTGTTGCTTTTTTGCTTTAGTACTTAGGGCAACGTAAAAAAAAAACTCGACACTGTCAATTTTGTCTGAAATGGCCCATATATTAATTCATATATATTTTTATATAAATTTCTGTACAATTGAGAAAAAGTTGAAGAAGCGAAAACTCGGCAGGAAGAAAGATCTTGGGAAAATGAAAGTACTCGATTAGTCAGCTTAATTGTCGGGTTATTAATCCGCCATAATAATGTGAGCACTTTTATATCTTTTATTATAATTCTCGAAACAAAAAGTGAAATTATTTAACGACATAAACATAACAATTATTTATGGAATCTTCACTTTGAAATATTCTTCGCACTGAATTATCAGTCAATAAATAATGAATTCTTGAAAGGACTTTTCATTATTTTTATCAACATTTATTCCAGGTTTTTGTTGCTCTCTCTCACTCGAGGGTCCTTGATCGAGGAAAACTCGATAATTAAATAATTAAATTGAACTTTGGACGATTACACACGATCGGAGATATAAAAATTTGGAAAAATTCAAAGTTAAAAAAAATAATGAAAAATCATATATAAATTTTGTCTAATTTGTAATATTAAAAAAAAAATTATATTTATTTTCTAATTCTAAAAAAATTTCTTAATTGTTTGATATTCGAATGATAACCCTATCAGGGTCTTATCAGCCCTTTTCTTACTTTTATAACTCTGAAATGTTAAAAATTCCATTTGTAATGACGATAATCGAAAAATAACCAACAAACGGACATAAAATCAAAGTCTTTGTAATTTGTAATACTAAAAAAAAAAATTACATTTATTATCTAATTCTAAAAAAAAATCTTAATTATTTGATATTCGAATGATAACCCTATCAGGGTCTTATCAGCCCTTTTCTTACTTTTATAACACTGAAAAGTTGAAAATTCCATTTGTAATGACGATAATCGAAAAATAATCAACAAACGGACATAAAATCTTTGTAATTTGTAATACAAAAAAAAATTATATTGTCTAATTCTAAAAAAATTTCTTAATTATTTGATATTCGAATGATAACCCTATCAGGGTCTTATCAGCCCTTTTCTTACTGTTATAACTCTGAAAAGTTAAAAATTCCATTTATAATGACGATAATCGAAAAATAACCAACAAACGGACATAAAATCAAAGTCTTTGTAATTTATAATACTGAAAAAAAAATTATATTTATTATCTAATTCTAAAAAAAAATCTTAATTGTTTGATATTCGAATGATAACCCTATCAGGGTCTTATCAGGCCTTTTCTTACTTTTATGACTCTGAAAAGTTAAAAATTCCATTTATAATGACGACAATCGAAAAATAACCAACAAACGGACATAAAATCAAAGTCTTTGTAATTTGTAATACTAAAAAAAAAAATTACATTTATTATCTAATTCTAAAAAAAAATCTTAATTGTTTGATATTCGAATGATAACCCTATCAGGGTCTTATCAGCCCTTTTCTTACTGTTATAACTCTGAAAAGTTGAAAATTCCATTTATAATGACGACAATCGAAAAATAACCAACAAACGGACATAAAATCAAAGTCTTTGTAATTTGTAATACTAAAAAAAAAAATTACATTTATTATCTAATTCTAAAAAAAAATCTTAATTATTTGATATTCGAATGATAACCCTATCAGGGTCTTATCAGCCCTTTTCTTACTTTTATAACACTGAAAAGTTGAAAATTCCATTTATAATGACGACAATCGAAAAATAACCAACAAACGGACGTAAAATCAAAGTCACGCGGTACTTGTGATCTTGAAAATGGCGGTTGAGGAATGGTGAAGTGGAGGGGTGATGTAAAGTCTCATCGTGATATTTTTCCTCATTCCGGCGAGGGATATAACGAGCGATTAATTATTGAAGCTCGTTTCATGCGAGTTATCGGGTTCTCGTTAGCTCGTACGACTGACAATACTTTCACAAGGTGGCTCGAGAAATAACCGCTCGGCTCTCTTGGTCGTTGCTTCTATAGCTACAGTGGTGGGGGTATTAGTTAGGGGGTCAGCGGTGAGGCGAGACGCGAGACGAATTCAAGTCACGGGACTCGAAGTCACGGGACTCAGTGAAAGTGTCAGAGAGAGACGGAGGAAGGCCAGGCTTTACCCTCTTTCTCTTTTTTTTTTCTTCCTTCGCTTTTGTGCCCTCTCTCGTCGTAAGTAGTAACGGCAGCAAACGCTTCTCGCGAGTTATTCATTCTCTCGCTCTCTGTCGTTCTCGCTCTCGCTGTTATTGTCGCTTTCTGTCTCTCTCGCGATTCTCCAGCAGCAACAGCTATGGAACACACGACGCAGCCACCTCGAACCTTAAAAAACTATTGTATGCGTAAACACCTCGTTGTCTTTTCTGCATTTCGTCGTTGCGTGCAAGCAGCACGCTTTGAGGAATCTCTCTCTCTCTCTCTCTCTCTCTCTCTCTCTCTCTCTCTCTCTCTCTCTCTCTCTCTCTCTCTCTCTCTCCCCCCCTCTCTCTCTCTCTCTTCCTCTCTCTCTCTCTCTCTCTTCCTCTCTCTCTCTCTCTCTCTCTCTCTCTCTCTCTCTCTCTCTCTCTCTCTCTCTCTCTCTCTCTCTCTCTCTCTCTCTCTCTCTCTCTCTCTCTCTCTCTCTCTCTCCCCCCCCCTCTCTCTCTCTCTCTTTTTTAAAATTAATGATCGCACTCATTAGGCCAGACTGTACAATTCTGGAGCCTCTTCAAGGCGTGCTGCTTGCATAAAACAACAAAATGCAGAAAAGACAACGAGGACTATACGCATACAATAATTTTTTAAGGCTCGACGTTGTTTGCGTCGTGTGTTCCATTTCTGTTACTGCTGGAGAGTCGCGAGAGAGACAGAAAGAGACAATAAGAGTGCAAAAGAGAGAGAGGGAGGGAGAGAGAGAGAGAGAGAGAGAGAGAAAGACTCCACAGTTTACTCTTACGCTGTGTGCATAAACGTAAATACACAGTAGTACGAAAATCTGCATTCGAATCTTTACAAATTTACATAAACAAATTATTTATGTGCTGTACCTGTATTTCACTCAATGTACACGAGAAATCAAAAAACAACGAAATCTTCACAATTTATATTTTTCTATACTTTTTTTAAACTGCAGAATAGTAATTAAAAAAAAAAAATCTTAACCCGTTGCGTTATTTTATTTTTATCTCCTTTTTATTTACTTGAACACAGCACAGAAAATTCATTTTCTGTTCAAATTTATTCCCCACCACGATAAGCCATTATAATTCATACATCATTCGAATCGAATCTTTGCAAATTTACATAAACAAATTATTTATGTGCTTTACCTGTTTTCACTCAATGTACACGAGAAATCAAAAAACAACGAAATCTTCACAATTTATATTTTTCTATACTTTTTTTGAACTGCAGAATAGTAATTTAAAAAAAAAAATATCTTAACCCGTTGCGTTATTTTATTTTGATCTCCTTTTTATTTATTTGAACACAGCACAGAAAATTCATTTTCTGCTCAAATTTATTCCCCACCACGATAAGCCATTATAATTCATACATCATTTGCCGTTCGACTGGATAATGTCCAATTTTTCGAAAAAACCAAAAAAAAAAAAAAAAAATTGTAGACTTTATTACGACTGAAGTGCTCAAGAATTTCGGAATCTCGTCATCCTCGACACTTCGAGTCATAATTACGACACATCTCGCTCCCGTTTTGTTAAGGTGGATAATAAAGCAAAAGTGACCTGGTGCGAGAATTAATAATCGTCGTACACGTTCGATGTGGCCATTCAAACGAACTATATATATATATATATATACACAATAAAACGATCATACGTGATCTCCGTTGCGTTTTGGTGCGTCAAGACGTCATCGTTTACAACCCAACGGCGATTATCGAACAGCCCTCCCCCCCTCCTCTTATTTTTCCCATGCAAGAGAACTCGTGAGCGGCATGACACGAAAAACTTTCTTCGATCTCTACGAATTCCTTGCGTGCTAATCGATGCACAAACACACTCTCGTATACACACGACTCGTATTACCCCAAGAATAAACTATAAAAAAAAAAAAAAACTTAATCCCACCGATATGCATAATATATAAATAAATACGGAGAGAAATTGAGTTGATATCTATAAACGCAAATTTATTTACTAATTTGTTTATTTTGAGGAGAATTTTATAGTTGAAATATATGTAAAAAATGATTTGCCTCAATTAAAATTTCTATTTAGGTATTATTATTTCGAATTTGAGTAAATTCCATTTGGCGCAAATGAACAAAATCAAAAAGAATTTATTTTGATGTGATTTTTGTTTTTCGTATTTTAATTGGTGGTAAATTTTCATTTGAATTTGTAGCGAATTGAATAAAATATATTCAGCCACGTTGTAAATTGCTACCCTAATGAATTTTTATTTATTTGTCATTCGATGTTTATTTTGAGGAGAATTTTATAGTTGAAATATATGTAAAAAACGATTTGCCTCAATTAAAATTTCCATTTAGGTATTATTATTTTTTTCTTTTCATTTTTGAGTAATTGATTTGAAAAATTTCGGTTCGAATTTGAGTAAATTCCATTTGGTGCAAATGAACAAAATCAAAAAGAATTTATTTCTATGTCATTTTTTTTTTCGTATTTTAATTGGTGGTAAATTTTCATTTGAATTTGTAGCCAATTGAATAAAATGTATTCAGCCACGTTGTAAATAGCTACCCTAATGAATTTTTATTTATTTGTCATTCGATGTTTTGGGTGAAAGTAGCTCTCGTGTTTATCCATTCGTTTACTTTCGATCGCTCTTGGCTGGGACGTTTTGGTACGAGACTCTCTTTTTGTCAGTCAGAGATTTCTATACGGGCCCTCGAGATGTTTGGTATATATATATTTTTTTTGAATATATTTTTTATATATTCGAGAGTCCATGGGTGGCGATGAGACACGAGGAAACGATATAGGTGAACTATTGATTAATGTTAATCGAATACGAATATGTGTCAGTGTGTCGAGTGCCCGTATAGTGCAGCGAGAGTCTCGCATATTTGTCGCGCTCGTGTCGCGTACGATTACTCAACCGAATGAATATATACATATATATATGTATAGTTTATATGCTTACGTAGTCGAGAGCACGTTCTTACTCTGGGTGCAAATATATTTTTACAAAATAATAATAATAATAAATAATGATAATTTGCAATTGATCGACAATAAATTTATCACATGACGTCAACCCCTCGTAAATTATTATCTGTTATTCACTATTACAGAGTTTTATTTATGAACTATAAAAATTAAATCTTTCGAAAAAAAAAAAAAGGTTAAAGGTGAAAAAATTTAATGAAAATAATAATTTTATAATCATCGAGAAGAGGGGAATTTAAAATAGATTTATCGATCGGGATTGAAAGAATAAAGTACGTAGGATGACGATATTTTCATTGAGTGTGGATGGTTGTAGTGAGCAAAAGTCTCCATACATACGAAGAATTCCGAAGAAGACGCGAGGACGTGAAGAGAAAAAAAAAATTAGAGGAGGAGGAGGAGGAGGATGCACGAATACGGAGTCACCCACTTTTAGTTACATTGACGACGATAGTCACAGAGAGGCGATGAGTTGCGATTGAAATCGGTTCAAGGCTCAAACTACTCGACCGATTGACTCTCGCCGCTTCGATGTCGCCTTCGATGTTTTCAAATCGTCTTCATTCGAATGCTCTTCATGCTCTAATTCACGATTTAATCAAAATTAATCATTTAATTAGATTAAATTGATGACTAATAAATTTTTTAGAATTCCAATTTTAATTATACACTTTAAATCCTCAAATTAATGGAATTAATTGATTTGGCATTTAATTTGATAAAAATCAATCAATTAATTTACTTTTTAATGATTGAGTAACGAAAAAAAATAAGCCTACTCGAGAGCCTTGTTAAAATTCTCCTTTCAAGATACATAAAAAAAAAAATCATAATTATAATTTGCACGATCATTTTCCATCGAATACCTGATGGAAAATATCACGAATAAAATTAGCATGCTATATATATTTTATACCTTTCTCCACGTTACGTCATGAAAGTAGAATTATCCCACGCCCACTATCGAATAACGACCATACAGTAAGACGAATTAGATAAGAAAACGTGCACTCTGCGTGTCCACGAAAAAGAAAAAATGATCTTTACAATTTTTGAAATATCGAAATATTTACATAAAATTGATCATTATATATATGTGTATATTTTTTTTAAGCATATTTTTATATCAAATTTATACAAAGAAATGAATTATTAAATTTAAAAAAAAATTGTAAAGATATTTCTAAGCAATATAATTTTTTAATTATTATTATATCTTGTTGCACTGATAAAAAAATAAGAATCTGGCACAGTTATTGGCAATCTTTTATGCAGCATCGAATTTAAGAATGAACGTGAGTGTGGAAGGTGAGGGAGTAATATCATCGATGTGTATAAAAAACTAACCAGGAACAGCGAATGCTGCTTGAGCTCTTTGGCTATATATATCTATATATATATATATATTCTTCGTGCATGTGCATACAGAAGAGATATACGAGCCGTGCACTGACCCGCTTTCCGCCTTCAGACATCCTTGTTTCATAACGCCAAGAACCACGAGGGTCTCTCGGTACAACCGAGCATGTCCTGTATATGTGAATTTACTATACTCTCCGTTTTTGAGTGAGGAACAGTGAGGAGCATCAGCGAGAGAAGATGCTCATATGTCTTGCTGTCTTTTGCTCTACAAAAATTCATTTTCTTCCTATTTCTGTGCATTAATGCAGAAATTCCATAGAGCATTTAGACTGGCAGTACAAACTCGAACTGTCATTTTATTCCCTGATAAAAAAATTAATTAACGTAGAAAGTCCATAGAGTCCATTTATTCCCTGATAAAAAATAAATTAATGCAGAGAATAAATAAAGCATTTAGACTGACAGTACAAACTCGTACTGTCATTTTATTCCCTGATAAAAAATAAATTAATGCAGAGAATAAATAAAGCATTTAGACTGACAGTACAAACTCGAACTATCATTTTATTCCCTGATAAAAAATAAATTAATGCAGAGAATAAATAAAGCATTTAGACTGACAGTACAAACTCGAATTGTCATTTTATTCCCTGATAAAAAAATAAATTAACGCAGAAAGTCCATAGGGAATTTAGACTGACAGTACAACCTCGTACTGTCATTTTATTCCCTGATAAAAAAATAAATTAACGCAGAGAATAAATAGAGCATTTAGCCTGACAGTACAAACTCGTACAGTCATTTTATTCCCTGATAAAAAAATAAATTAACGCAGATAGTCCATAGGGCATTTAGACTGACAGTACAAACTCGTACTGTCATTTTATTCCCTGATAAAAAAATAATTAATGCAGAGAGTCCATAGAGCATTTAGGCTGACAGTACAAACTCGTACTGTCATTTTATTCCCTGATAAAAAAAATAATTATTGCAGAGAATCCATAGAGCATTTAGACTGGCAGTACAAACTCGAACTGTCATTTTATTCCCTGATAAAAAAATTAATTAACGTAGAAAGTCCATAGAGTCCATTTATTCCCTGATAAAAAATAAATTAATGCAGAGAATAAATAAAGCATTTAGACTAACAGTACAAACTCGTACTGTCATTTTATTCCCTGATAAAAAAATAAATTAATGCAGAGAATCCATAGGGCATTTAGACTGACAGTACAAACTCGTACTGTCATTTTATTCCCTGATAAAAAAAATAATTATTGCAGAGAATCCATAGAGCATTTAGACTGACAGTACAAACTGGTACTGTCATTTTATTCCCTGATAAAAAAATAAATTAATGCAGAGAATCCATAGGGCATTTAGACTGACGGTCCAAACTCGTACTGTCGTTTTATTCCTTGATAAAAAATACTTTACATATATATATATATATATATATATATATTGAAGGCTGGCTCTAAGCGGTCGTCGAGATAAATTGCTAAAACCGCAAATTGCCTACAATGTAAATATTACGAAGAACCGAAAGTTGCGCAAAACCTTTCATCTTGGATTTTTAACGCCCAAGACAATGGAAATAATGATATTTTTTAATGAAATTATATTTATTTACGAGAAAAGTAAATAAATAAATAAAACGTTAAAATAATGATGGATGAAGAGAATACATTGATGCTGGGTCCTGAAAGGAATATAGAAAATTAATGTGTTAATTTTTCAAATCAGTTTTTCGTTCACTAAACTTCAATAAAATTAAATTCCTCGCATACCTATTCTTATTTAAAAAAAAAAAACGAAAAAAATCAGTACCATTAAAAGGTTTTTTATTTCTGCAAGAAAATCGTTTTTTTTTTTTATTTCTCTAACCTCTGCTGATACCGGATGGTAAATTATTCACCAATTACGATTTATATCCAATTTCTGTTAAAAGGTCAAAAAATCCATTAGAAAAAAATCCGTTTATTCGAATATCGATAAAAACTCCATTCGATTCGTTATCAAGATTATAATATTTACGCCAAACAAAATTTTGTTTTAAAACCTGGAGGGGTTAAAAAAAAGATCATTGCTTGGAAGGCGAAGAAAAACAAGAGACGAGATGGAATAATGAGAGAATAACTACGTATAATATACTATGTACTACACGAGCATCATTGTCTTCTCAAGGATCAGAATTCAATTTCGTACTATCTCGTACTGCTATGTAATGTGTGTGTGTGTGTATATATATATATATATATATGTATATGAATCTGCCTCTTCTAGTCTTCGCGAGGTCGTCGGCCATTTTTGTCCCCCTTATTTTGTTCCTCTCTCTCTCTCTTTCTGTCCGCGTGGATGCAGCGGTCATTCCGCTTCCGGTCTAACAGGCTGCGATCACGAGACTCTAATTCACTCGTACAGATTTGAAAAAGAAAAAAAAAAAAAAAACTACGTGTACTACGATATTATCTGTGGTCATACCGAGGTTAATATTCTCACAAGACTCCTCACTGTAATTATAATTTCCCTCCATATATACACATATTATATATGTGAAAAATTGCATTTAAATATTTTCTCTCTGTTTTTTTTTTCTCTATTTTCAGTTATATCGTCAAAAATATAACACCAAATAAATCACATATAAAGCGCCATTTAAAGAACTCAACCTCCACTCTCAAGTCAATGAGAATTTGAGGTTAAACATTTTTTATTTTTTTTTTAACCTTCCATTCAAGGTTTCTGCCAATTTCGTTCTCATCCATTTAAATTTTTATTTCCCCCAAGAACGTCGAAATGATTGCAATAATATTTATTTTCCAATCTATTTTTCCATAGCTATGCAGATGTAAATTTAATTGGAGAGAAAAAGCGTGACTTGCGTGACCTGGCAAAGGTCGCTAGACTCAATCTTTTATTATTATTATTATTATTATTATTATTATTATTATTATTATTATTATTATTACCGGAAGTCTTGAGTTTGCTGACTCGCCGGTGCCTCAGGATCCATTAAATGCTTACCTACGATAGAAAAGATTCGCGCAGAGACTTCTAGAGTACAAGGGAGGGAGAGAGAGTGAAAAAAGTGTTTATATAGCGAGCCACGAGCACGTCATACAATAAGGACGAGAGTAGGTACAAACCGGACTGTTCGTCCGGCTAATCACACTTTCCTGACTCGAGAGAGCACCATATCGTCGCGAGGTCGTTCTCCTACTTTTTTTATTTTTTTATTTACCTTCTCCCGAGCGTTATACTTCATCGTTTCTGTCTCGGTTTTTTATTCGATTCTGTAGCTAGTATATATATATATATATATATATATATATATGTATAATGGTCAAGAAGAACCGACCGTATTGCTTTCTCCGAAACAAGATTCCTGTCGACCAGCCCGCAAGTTTTTTTCTTATTCTTCTTACTTTTTTTCCTACTGCCCTGTCTCGATCGCGCTCTCTGCTCAAGCCGGAAGTCGAGCATCCTCTTTCGATACAGACGGAATCGATTTTATTTTCAATTTTTTTAATCTCTTGAATCTAGACAAAATTATTTTTCGAAAAGTAAATTCGTCATGTGGGATTAATTAAGGCTGAAAAAAAAGTTATTAAATTGATCAGCTAAATTTAAATGTTGAATATAAATTAATTTCATGGATGAAAAATAAATTATAAAAATTATCAATTCAATTATTCGATAAAAGAATTTGGAGTAAAAGATAAGAAAATAATAGAGTAAAAATCAATAAATAATTAAGCAACTGGAAAATTAGTGTAAAGTAAAATTGGAACGAGATTTTAAAATAATATCGAATTTGAATTTTCCAAAAATAAATCGTCTATGAGCAAATATGAAAATTATACGCGAAACTGGAAGAAAAAAAATCGATATAGCTAACAAATGGCACAAATGACAATACGTGCAACGAGAATTCTAAAGTTCGAGCATTACTCTAGCGAGCTCAAACAATATTTCTCTCGAGTCCTTAAATTTAAAACTCGTAGGTTTTTTCTTAAAATTAATGATTAATAAAATTCAAACTCGAATCAATAAATAATCATAATAAAAATATGAATAAATAATAATTCAATTAAATAATTAATTAAAGCAAACATAATGATGTTTGCTCATAAATTATTTTTTTCATTTTATATTTTTTTGCCACTTTCGTATCATCTTTATGATGCGACGAAAATGATAAAAAAAATATAAAAAAATACAGAGATAGCATGAGATGGCATATGTGCAATTTCTAACTCTCGAGTCTTAATCCTGTCTGCGTTTACTACCGAGCTCAAACGATATTCCTCTCGAGGTGGGTCATGGTCTCGAGTGTGTCAATTTTATCTGCGCTTTTTAACTCCTCGTTGTATATTTTCTACGTTGAAATATATGCTGCACGTCCCTGTCGTCGACGTCGACTCGTCGCATCGTCCTCGTACGTTTTATTCTCTTTCGCATTACAAACTAACCGCCGCGCAAAGTCAGATATGAAATGAACAGCGTTGTCTGATAGGGGCGAAGGAGCGCGGGTAGGAGGGTGGAGGGGGGGGGGGGGGGAGGGACGTCGTAGTCGAGAGAGCTCTCGACACTGACAACATCCGTGTGGGCGATCATGAGGTGCGGGGATTTCGTCATGAAACGACAAGACAAGCTAATACATAACTATATAACAAGAAATCTCAAGAGCTCGTGACAACGAGCACCTATTTTCGTTCGATCCATTCGAGTAAGTTAACTGACAAAATGTGCAAATTATATCAGATATTGCATATCATGTGATAAATTTAACAGCCAAAAATGTTTTTACGAAATTTCAGAATTCGAAAGAAATTGTTTAAACTTTTATTAATCGATTAAAAATCGATGTACGATTAATTAAATTTAATGATTGATTCGTGTATTCAATTAATTAATTATTGAGTGACAAGCTAATGACTTGGCTAATGGCTACATGACTACATAACAAGAAATCTCACGAGCTCGTGACAACGAGCACCTATTTTCGTTCGATCCATTCGAGTAAGTTAACTGACAAAATGTGCAAATTATATCAGATATTGCATATCATGTGATAAATTTAACAGCCAAAAATGTTTTTACGAAATTTCAGAATTCGAAAGAAATTGTTTAAACTTTTATTAATCGATTAAAAATCGATGTACGATTAATTAAATTTAATGATTGATTCGTGTATTCAATTAATTAATTATTGAGTGACAAGCTAATGACTTGGCTAATGGCTACATGACTACATAACAAGAAATCTCACGAGCTCGTGACAACGAGCACCTATTTTCGTTCGATCCATTCGAGTAAGTTAACTGACAAAATGTGCAAATTATATCAGATATTGCATATCATGTGATAAATTTAATAGCCAAAAATGTTTTTACGAAATTTAAGAATTCAAACGAAATAGTTAAAACTTTTATTAATCGATTAAAAATCGATGTACGATTAATTAAATTTAATGATTGATTCGTGTATTCAATTAATTAATTATTGAGTGACAAGCTAATGACTTGGCTAATGGCTACATGACCACGTAACAAGAAATCTCACGAGCTCGTGACAACGAGCACCTATTTTCGTTCGATCTATTCGAGTAAGTTAACTGACAAAATGTGCAAATTATATCAGATATTCCATATCATGTGATAAATTTAACAGCCAAAAATGTTTTTACGAAATTTCAGAATTCGAAAGAAATTGTTTAAACTTTTATTAATCGATTAAAAATCGATGTACGATTAATTAAATTTAATGATTGATTCGTGTATTCAATTAATTAATTATTGAGTGACAAGCTAATGACTTGGCTAATGGCTACATGACTACATAACAAGAAATCTCACGAGCTCGTGACAACGAGCACCTATTTTCGTTCGATCCATTCGAGTAAGTTAACTGACAAAATGTGCAAATTATATCAGATATTGCATATCATGTGATAAATTTAACAGCCAAAAATGTTTTTACGAAATTTCAGAATTCGAAAGAAATTGTTTAAACTTTTATTAATCGATTAAAAATCGATGTACGATTAATTAAATTTAATGATTGATTCGTGTATTCAATTAATTAATTATTGAGTGACAAGCTAATGACTTGGCTAATGGCTACATGACTACATAACAAGAAATCTCACGAGCTCGTGACAACGAGCACCTATTTTCGTTCGATCTATTCGAGTAAGTTAACTGACAAAATGTGCAAATTATATCAGATATTCCATATCATGTGATAAATTTAATAGCCAAAAATGTTTTTACGAAATTTAAGAATTCAAACGAAATAGTTAAAACTTTTATTAATCGATTAAAAATCGATGTACGATTAATTAAATTTAATGATTGATTCGTGTATTCAATTAATTAATTATTGAGTGACAAGCTAATGACTTGGCTAATGGCTACATGACTACATAACAAGAAATCTCACGAGCTCGTGACAACGAGCACCTATTTTCGTTCGATCCATTCGAGTAAGTTAACTGACAAAATGGGCAAATTATATCAGATATTGCATATCATGTGACAAATTTAATAGCCAAAAATGTTTTTACGAAATTTAAGAATTCAAACGAAATAGTTAAAACTTTTATTAATCGATTAAAAATCGATGTACAATTAATTAAATTTAATGATTGATTAATTTATTCAATTAATTAATTATTGAGTCATCTGATAATTCATTGCTTGACTACGTACTAAAATGTTTACTGAATTATTCATCAAATTATTGATTAGTCCATGAAATTTATTAGATATTAATTCAATCATTTATACATGAATATTTATTAATCTTACAAATTTGTATGATATACTGGACTGTCTTTTTAATTTACATTTTTCCTGTTTTATATATATCGCGATAAAATTCTTCTATCACCAAATAGATTGATTAGCATCGTGTGCCCTTCAAAAAATCAGGCGCATAATTTTATATATTATTTCAATAAATTTTATTATTCATTCGGAGGGACTCTTTACATCGCCGGAGCTTCCTTGACATAAAAACGGTTAAAAAAAAACAGAATATTTGAATTTAAATAATCACCGATCACGATCTGGGCACCCGGATAAGTTTGGAATTAATTCAATTGGCTGCGTGTGACGAAAGTCAAAATAAAAACTAACCACCATTGCAGTTCTTTACTTTATGTACAATATTTTTTATTTTTACTTTTTATCTATGACTTTTTTTCGATTCGACATGTATGTAAATATATAAATACTTGTGAACGAAAATGTGACGTGACATATTATTCAACGAGTCTCCGACATCGAGGATGAAAATAAACGAAAGAGAGAATGACAGACGAACGGAAAATAAGTTTTTTTTTTTTTTTTTGCAATAAGATTGTATAAAAGTTGTAGCGCCAGATTTGAATTCCAGTTCGAGGGACGTAACAATTTTAATCTCCCATTGCTCCCGGATATATTATTATTATTATTATTATTATTATTATTATATTGAATTAAATGATGCGAAATTACGTAATAAAAAATCCTATCGTGTATGATCCACTCGCGAAAACATCGTTAAAATTCTCCATAGAAGATTGCCTATACAATGTTGAAAAAACAATAATAATAATACTAAAATTAAGTGCGAAGAGATTAAAAGTTTGATGAGAAAGGGAGACTTTTGTATCCGGTTCTGAATCTAAATTATATATTAGTGAGAAAGATTTAAAATTGAAATGTACGAGGTATACCTGCAATCTTCTCGATCTCGTCTCCACGATCCTCACAATACCACAAAAATCAAATTTCTTCCCTATTCAAATAATTTATCATTTTTCGAAAGATATAAAAAAAAAAAAAAAAAAAAAAACACTCATATTTCTCTCATATTATCGTTCTTCGAAAATATTGACCCGTTGACGCACGAAAGTTTGTTCGTTATTTGTCAAATCGTGGCGAATCATCAAGATGACCGCGAGATTTAATTAACAAAAGAAAAGAGGGGGAATAAAAATAAAAGTGTCGAATAATTTATGATAATTGCGAGGAACTCACGAGGTCTTAGAGGAATTCTCTAATTATAAAAATTCATTTAACCCATCGGACTGTGTCGTAATCGAGTACAGATCCATGAGCAAATTTCTTTCTTGCTCATTCATGCTGCGAGACTCTCAGGGAATTTTTTTTTTTCTTTTCTTATAAATTACAGAATTCTCGACGACACATGTACGATAGATAATTGGTAACAGCTTTGTATCAGCTAATGAACCGATCAATCTATATAAATGAATAACGGTTACTTGTCGTGCTTGTTATTCCAGTATATCTATATGTTATTTTGTCTACTGTGGAATTTACAAACGAGTTGATACATTGAGAAATTAATGGAGGACAAAAATATATATATATATATATTTCTACAGTAGAATCTCCCATAATTCTCTCAAATTAATTTCTTCTCTTGAGTTAAAAATTGTATTTTTCATGAATTAAAAAATTCTCTTACTAAAAATAATATCAAGCAATTTTTCGGAGATGGGAGAACTTCGAAGCTCAAAGTGAAAGAAAATCTCAAGAAATTCAGTATTGATTAACGTAATTCGTAAAAATTGTCATTATCCTAATTCTTAAAAATTAAATACGATAAAATTTTCAATGTACTGAGAGACAAATTTTGTGATACTTGGTACAAAATTTGTTTTTTACTTTTTGAATGCGACGAGAAGTAGAAATTTTAAATAAAATATGGACTTTTATTTGAAAAGCAATTTTTTTTTTTAAATTTTATATCGTACTATTGATACAAGTGGGTCCATCGCCTATAAATAAATATATTTATAAGCTCGGGCCCAGCTGTATCAACAGAAACTTTTTTTTCCTCACATCCGGGAAGTAAAAAAAAAAAAAGATTTTTTTTCCCAAGTCCCAATATTTTGGACGTTATATCGATAAATTTCACTGGAATACACTGGAACGTTAAGGAAAAAACTCACAAGAGTTTTTTTTTAAGAAAATCATTATTTTATTTATTTATTTATTTTCTTAAACGTAATTAAAATATTTTGGAAAATATTTTTTTTCGTAAGGCATTTAAAAAAAATGAAAATTTTCATTTTTCTTAAATTCAAATCTCATGCACCGTTTGCGAGAGATAAATGAAAAAAAAAATTGAATATTTTTTATATCGACAACAGGGATGAATCGCAAACTATGCAAAACTGTTGTAAACATATCACTGGAATTTTAAAACAATTTTGTAAAACAGTCATTTTTTTGAGTGGCTAATTTGTGATGAAATATCTCATAAGTATTCATGTTCGTGTATGTATATCTATACATATATGAATAGGTAAGACTCGTAATGTGCACGTTGACGACCTTTTCTCAGGACATTCACCGCGAACATCTCACTCTCTCTCTCTCTCTCGCTATTATAGCGTTGAACGAACAAGCGATTAAAGTCTTTATATACATGTACAAAAATACGTACACAAAATCTTCCTCGAGCCATTGGAAATCTCGTCGTTTGATGACGACAATAAATATTGTTTCCTTGAACGATTTGACTCTTGATATAATGCAAATATTTACAAAAGTTTAGTGGTTTCGGGTAAATGCGGCTCATAGGCAATTTATAAAATTTTTATTGATCATTTACCAATATGATAAATATATAATATATTCGCCATGATATTTAAATTGATTTAATTATTTTTGAATAACGTAATCGTAGTAACTGACGAAATTTAAATAAAACTCATTATAAATTCCATCGATAATTCAATAATAATAAAATATTGTTTTTATTATCATTTTTTTTTTAGTTAAATTCGAATAAAAATTTGCAGCCAGTTGGGTAAAAATTGTCAAAAACTAATACGTTCGATTGTGATATCGAAATATAGAAAAAATCGACCTTGATATAGCTCGTAAATTCCCACTTGCTCTATGCACATGTAATTCGTGGAATCTTTTGAAACTTACGTCACATTACAATTAGCGGATAAAAGTATTTATGTGTACGAGGTACGCGAGCTAAACCTTTGCAACATCCGCTTGATCTCTGGCGTTCTCTCTCTCTCGCTACTTTACCAACTATCGATATGAGACAATAAATTACTATAAAGTCTAATAAATAAAATAAAATTAAGTCATCATTGTCATTACTCGGCAAAGATTTTTATCTCAATAGATAAATTGAAACTTCAGAGATGTTATTCTAACTTTTCTCGTTTGCTAAATGCATTCGTTCCTACGAACTAAATTATCTCGCAGTGTATAAATATACAATATAATGAATTTGTGCTGAGGAAACAGCTCGATTATGCTTCGAGTATGTTTACGACAAAGATGAAGGAGGGTCATTTCACGTGCGTTCATCGAAACCTTCGTAAATACGTTGAGGCGAATATCGATGACGCAAGACTCACGAGAACTTCGTGACGTCATGAGATTATTCTATCTTTCTCGCTCTTTTAAAGCTCTCTGTCTCTCTGGGGAAATTATGGAATCCGCACGTGACGATGATGATGATGATGATCATGGCGAAAGAGGAGGAATATGGATACATCTCTTCGTGGAAGCGAGCCTCCCTTTTTTTGTAAGATGTTCGCCGATTCTCTCTCTCTCGCTCTCTCTCTCTCTCTCTCTCTCTCACACACACACACACACACACACACACACGACACTCTCACTCTCTCTTTCTTTGTCGAGACTTATTCCGTTGGCTTTGCTGTAGCTCTGCCATATAATATCGCGATGTTTCCTTGAGATTCTGGGACCTCGATCGTCATCAGCTCACGCGCAGGCATTCGCGACATTATCCCATCTCGATAATCATTATATAAAAAGCGTGTTTATCGTCGTGACGAATATATTGACGAATTAAATCCCGTTAGTAACAAAAGAATCGATTTATCTCTTATTGTTTGCGGAAAATCCAAACTATCAAACCGGAAGTCCTCCAGCAACAACAGGAAATTATCTATTTTTTAAATTATGATCTCGACAAAGATGCTAAGATGACTCTCCTGATCATAAATATTTGCTCTCAACTCTGTTGGCGGGAGATTCAAATTTTCAAACCGGAAGTTCTCCAGTAATAGAACGAAAATTTTCACTTTTTACATTATAATCTGGACAAGCAAGCTAGGATTACATTCTTGATGACGAATTTCGATTCTACTTCCGGTGGCGGGAGATTCAAATTTTCAAACCGGAAGTCCTCCAGTAATAGAACGAAATTTTTCACTTTTTACATTATAATCTCGACAAGCAAGCTAGAATTACATTCTTGATGACGAATTTCCATACTACTTCCGGTGGCGGGAGATTCAAATTTTCAAACCGGAAGTCGTCCAGTAATAGAACGAAATTTTTCACTTTTTACATTATAATTTCGACAAGCAAGCTAGGATTACATTCTTGATGACGAATTTCGATCCTACTTCCGGTGGCGCGAGATTCAAATTTTCAAACCGGAAGTCCTCCAGGAATAGAACGAAATTTTTCACTTTTTACATTATAATTTCGACAAGCAAGCTAGAATTACATTCTTGATGACGAATTTCGATCCTACTTCCGGTGGCGGGAGATTCAAATTTTCAAACCGGAAGTCCTCCAGTAATAGAACGAAATTTTTCACTTTTTACATTATAATTTCGACAAGCAAGCTAGAATTACATTCTTGATGACGAATTTCGAACCTACTTCCGGTGGCGCGAGATTCAAATTTTCAAACCGGAAGTCCTCCAGTAATAGAACGAAATTTTTCACTTTTTACATTATAATTTCGACAAGCAAGCTAGAATTACATTCTTGATGACGAATTTCGATCCTACTTCCGGTGGCGGGAGATTCAAATTTTCAAATCCGGAAGTCCTCCAAAATGAGCATTGAAAATGGCGATTTTATTTAATAAATATTCTGTCGATAAAGACCTGTAACATTTACCCGCCTAAAAACAAATGTAGCATTCACTTCCGGTTATGAGAAAGTCCTCAATTTTTTAACGATCCTTCTCTGCGATAACACGTAACATTTCTATTAACCCAAATTCGATATACGATATTCGTCCACGTTTTCCCTGAACTCCATTTTGAAATATATGTGGTCGATTCGTAGCCAGACATTCTTATTACCCAATAAAGCCTCGATAGGTCCGTTCTCACGATCGTAAATTCCCGAAGAATTCCTCGCTTCTCGGAAAATGTATAAAATGAGGGCGCCACGAGTCCATCACCTCGTCATGGATATATAAACGAGGGATGTTCTCGCTCGCTCAGTAAAATAAAAAAAGGGAGACAACGTGTTGTACACGTAATAATTTTTACCGATCGCTGACGCAGGATCGTCACGAGGAATTCCGGTGACCTTGGAAAGAATGCCAAGAGTCGATCGTTAACTGACAATTAACATGATTTTAGAACGGCTTTGAGCAATACTTGGTCTTTGTTTCTTTTTCTTCTTCATCTTCTCGTATTCTCTTTTTTTTTCTCTCGTCGGCTCTTTGCTCCCTTGTAAAACTCGCTTTAAATTACAATTGCACAATCGAAGGAATTATACGTGGAGATGCGAGAGGCATTCGAGCGTGGCTTCTCTCGTGCAGACTCTTTTACAATGACGAAGAATCCTAACCCTTGATTTCTTAAAAGTTAAATGAACATTCGATATATCGATAAATATATCGATATATCGATATATCGATTTACTTCGATATATTGAGTATCTGAAAAAAGTGTCATGGCGACCTCCAGGTGCTGATCGCCTCGTTGTTGACGCTCCGTCTTATCAATTAACCCTTTTAAAAAGTTGAATATTGCGAGTGTTAAACGAAATTTAAGTACCCATAATGAATTTCTTCAGTCGCCAATTAATGAAAATATTCAAGAATGAGATCGTCAACAGCAGTCACGTTTGTGGCCTCGGAAGAAATTATTCATTCAAAAGCGCCTACGCACTCGAGAATTTATATCCAAAGAGCACCTTAAAACTCTTCACGCCGACATTTGTGAGTAAAAATTCAATTTGCACATGTTAAATAATGTTTATCCATCGTTTTGGACTTTGCAGAGATGATTAGAGCGTTTTTTTTTTGGATTATGAACACGGAACATAACCTCAAAATTTGAGATTTCTTGTATTTAAACTTCCGCGATGATTTTTTCGTAATTTTTTGCTCGATTTTCGTGGTTTTTACGTATCTTGAGGTTCCTCGTCCAGATTCCCGAAGATCCAGCGGCAAAATTCAATGGTTTTATACCGATGGACAAACTTACGGTTACTTATAGCAGAAGTGGCGGACCGGGAGGTCAGCACGTTAATACCGTAAATACCAAAGTTGATTTGCGCTTTAATGTTGAGAATGCAGCTTGGCTGGATGCTGACATAAAGCCAAAATTAATGGAACAGGTTTGTAATATTTTCATTTTTTTTTTTCGTAATTTTAGAAATTTCTTGAAGTTTTGTTTTTTTTTTTTTTTTTTGAAAAAATCAAATAATTACTGTGTAATGAGAGAAAAATTTGAAATTTGAAAAAATTACATTTGCTCCAATTTGTATAGTTTTTTCTTCTCTCAAAAAAATGTAATTGTAAAATTGGTCAGTCAATGGTCTTGAAAATTTTCAGTTTTCATATTTAAACTCTGAAAACTTTTTCAAAATTAACGATTTTCCATTTCTTTTTTTTTTAATTCAACCTCAAGTAATTTGGCCTAAAAATTTATATTATTTTTTCTTCACCGTTCAGGAAGAAAAAAAAGAAGTTCTCTTTTTTTCATTGTTTAATAATATTTTTACAACAGGAAAAGAATAAGATAAGCAAAACCGGATATTTAATAATCAAGTCGGACCTCACGCGATCTCAGCAATTAAATCTCGCTGATGCACTCGAGAGACTGAGAAATATGATAAGAAAAGCTTGCCAGCCCGAGAAAGCTCCCTGTCCGGAGACCGAGGAGATATTAAGAAAAAGGCGCATGAGAGCGGCCCGAGAGCGTCTTTACGTCAAAAGAATAAGATCGCAAGTCAAGCAGGACAGGCAGACGGGAAATTTCGAGCACGATTAATTCTTTTCTTTCATACAACGAATCCTGTAGATAATTATAAATAAATGTACATTAAGTAACGCTAAATTGTCTATTTTTTTCGGTTTTTTTTTAATCCCTTCCAACGTGAAAAGTTCATTAAACTGACAATTTTTTGGCCCTACGAATTTTTATCGACTCACTTTTTGTGTCCTGTAAATAATCGATAATTAAAATGGCCGGGTCGTCGGTTCTCGTCGCCATGGGTACGTCAAGCCTCGTGGAGGCAAACAAAAAGTAATTCACGAGTCAGTCGCGTTTTACTCATCCTTCGTAAAGAAAAACAAAGTGCAAAAATGTCATTCCGCGATTTAAGGAGTAAGTTTTGATTTTCCAAAAAAATTCGCCATTTCACATTTTCCAAATAATTCCGTTTTTTTTTTTTTTTTTTTTTCTAATCAGATATATATATATATGAAAAATTGTTATTTATTATTTTTTTTCCCTCAGATTTTACAGAAATGATGAGAGTACTTGGTTATCCACGTCTCATATCACTCTCGAATTTTCGTCTGCCAAATTTTCCCCTCGTAGCCGAAATATTAATTTGGCTCGTACAGAGATTCGAGCCAGATGTGGATTTGCCAAGCGAGCACGAAAACGAGCACGATCGAGTCGCCCTCATTAGGCGAGTGGCCGAATTTATGGTAATTTTTGGTTTTCAATAATATAAAAAAAATAGAAATAAGTAAAAAAAAAAAAAACATTTTGTGTACATTTTTGTAGCAAGTTTGATAATTTTTTTTGTTATTTAGGCTCTAAAAACGAGCGTTCGGCTCAACACGAGGAAACTTTATCAAGCTGACGGTTATGCCGTTCAAGAAATGTTAAAAATTGCAAGTTTACTGTACGAGGCTCAAACGACGAGTTCTGAAGAAAATATCAAATCAAACGAGTCAAGATTGATGCGAAATTTTGATATTTCGGATAAAATCAATGAATTAAAGGCAACGAGACAATTGGCAAGCCAGTTAACCGTGAATGGAGCAACACTTTTTGATCTGCTCGGTCGTGAAGTCGAATTGCGTGAAATACGAAATTCGAAGGTCGCCCGGCAATACGATACGGCGGAAATCGAAGTTGCTCTCAGGGAGGTCATCGAGAACACGAGAAAAGAGACTGAAGATACGAAAAAACAAATTGATAATGTCAAGGTGCTTCATCCTCTTGAAATCCTTTCTCTTGGGACGTTCCTGCAAATTTTTTGATTTATTTTTTATCGCTTTAATACATATACATATGTATATACTTTTATATATATACACATATATATTTTTTTCATTAATGTCAAAAGGATAACGAACAAAATCTCGAGGCGAGAATTGAGAGACGACGCACGGAATTGGACCGAAATCAGAAGAGACTCCAAACACTGAAAAAAGTTCGTCCAGCTTTTATGGAGGAATTTGAAAAGCTCGAAATTGAGTTGAGATCGGTGTATGATGATTATTTACAAAATTGTCGTTATCTCGCTTATCTCGAGCATCTTTACGAGGATGCTGCAAAGGTCGAACAGGAGAGATTCGAGAGGAGGCAAGATTTTATTTTGAAAAAAAAAAAAAAAAAGCACAATTTTTTTTTCTCGATTGAGTGAAATAAAATTTGATTTTTTTTTTTTTTTGTGAGAATTTTGGAATTTTTATAGGCAAGCTGCGACGAAAAAACAGCTGGAACAATTACGCGCCGAGGACGCGAGTTTTGAGAGTATCATGGAAGGTAACGATTCGATATTTGCGACGAATCTTCAAGATCCTTTGGCGCTCGGTGAAGTTGACAAGAGAGCGACGGAAAAAGGAGCTGGGCAAATCGTTCGCCAGAAACAAGGTAAAAATCGGTTTAAAAAAAATTATGATTAATTATTGTGAGAGATAAAACAACACAAGTGAATATTCGTATCGATTTTCATCGATAGAAATCGACATAAATTTTTACCAATTTTCACATGAATTTCTAGTGCCGACTATTTTTTTGTTTTTAATTCAATTCGTAATTTAAAATTTTAGTGATTTTTTAAAATAAAACTTTTAATCGTTGGCGATTTTCTCGGACTTTTTGTTGGCAGCGGCTTTTTAATTGACTTCGAAATAGCGTTTTTTTTCTTTTTAATTAAATCGAGTAAAAAAAATTTAGAGACGGCTGGAAAATCCTCTCGAGTTCAAATCTCGAATCAGCGAAGAATTTATGGCAGCATGTCAGGCAGACAGAGAGGACCGATACGTGAGACAAATGACAGCGGTGGCTCCTTGGACAGTGACAGTGATTTATTAATTGACGGTGATCTCGACGACGAGGACGAGGATGACGATGACGATGAGGAGAACGACGATCTCACAAATCCCGTTGTTTCTCACGACATTGCAGCTTTTGATATAAAAAATATTCCTGAAAAACGTTCAGTCAGCAAGATCGAACATTCAGATGAAGATTTTTAATCAAAAGACAGAAAAAGTGATTTATTAATGATCTCGACGACGAGGACGAGGATGACGATGACGATGAGGAGATCGGCGATCTCACAAATCCCGTTGGTTCTCACGACATTGCAGCTTTTGATATAAAAAATAATCCTGAAAAACGTTCAGTCAGCAAGATCGAACATTCAGATGAAGATTTTTAATCAAAAGACAGAAAAAGTGATTTATTAATTGAAGGTGATCTCGACGATGAGCACGTGGAGATCGGCGATCTCACAAATCCCGTTGGTTCTCACGACATTGCAGCTTTTGATATGAAAAATAATCCTGAAAAACGTTCAGTCAGCAAGATCGAACATTCAGATGAAGATTTTTAATCAAAAGACAGAAAAATTGATTTATTAATTGACGGTGATCTCGACGACGAGGACGGGGACGAGGACGAGGATGAGGATGAGGAGATCGACGATCTCACAAATCCTGTTGGTTCTCACGACATTGCAGCTTTTGATATAAAAAATAATCCTGAAAAACGTTCAGTCAGCAAGATCGAACATTCAGATGAAGATTTTTAATCAAAAGACAGAACAAAAAAATCGATCCAGAAATCAATAAAAATATAACAAAGATAATAAAATTGCTTCAATATCATATTTATTATAATCCTTAGTCGTCGTCCCCCAATAAGAAATTGGCATTTTTTTGCAATTTTTTTATGGGTTTCCAGCACCAGATCATCCTTCCTATTTTTTTTTTGTTTTCTTTTTTTTTTTTAACTATTTAGTTGTCAAACAGCGATTCAGGTCTCGCATTTGATACAATTTGTGTACTTGCGCGTGTATATAATTCGAATTTTGCATTTAAGATTATTTTGTTTCCTCTCTGTTTAATTCTCTCTAAACTTTAAAAGGCCCAAATTTTTTATCGTAAGTTTGATCCTAAGTTCGTAATTAATACATAATTTATCCATATTAGCATTTAAATTTGAATTTAATAATTAAATCTAAAATCAAATTTACGATTAAAAATTCGAGCCTATAGTATATACACATGAGTTTATATATATATATATACATATATATATATATATATATATGTATATATATATATATATATGATATACGTTTATACGAAGTTTTTCAGAATCGTGCGATGAATTTTCAATACTATCGAAATAAATTTTAAAAAATGTGAAAAATGATATCTTCGGTCTATGAATCGCCAGGTATAACAGCGGATATGTCGAGTATATCAATTGCATCGGACATCATTAAGAATGTTCATCACGTATACGGTTACAAAAAGGAAAAATTAAATCCGATGAAAATTCCATTTCCAGCAGATTTGAATATGAAAAAAAAAAAATCGACCATGTTGACAATACTGAGAATATTCATTTTTAACGATAATAATGGCGAAAAGATTATCAGGAAAGAGTCGTAAAAAATGGTTTCAAAATTTTGAGAATTTTTTTTCTCGACCAAAATGGCTGGTTCTATTTGAATATAGAATTTTTCACGTACTCTCGTATTAATTTGCAAATTTATGACATTATGAATTTTTAAGGGACTAGTGAAACTTGTCAGTTCAACTTGATACTTTGAGAATGTACTGGAGTTTTTTTTTATAAAAACATAAATTTTTTTTTCTCGATTTTCATTGAATTTAATTTTTCGATAAATTTAAAAAATTACGTAAACAATTTAATACTCGAATCGATGTTTGCACGATTTAAAAAACGTGTCAAAAAAAAAAAACAAAAAAAATTCAAGATCTACAAAAGTCCATCAATGAACTGCCTCTCTTTCTAGTTTTGTTTTTTTTTGTTTTGAGCGTCTTATTAATCTTACGATCTACACGTTGTCATATAGTATGTTTACATTTTTTTATTACAGCTAATTATGCTCGTGTCGAACTTAAAATAAAAAAATGTACATCAATTTATCTCGATAAAAACAACTTATCAACTGGCTCTCGTTAAAATAGCATTATTTTGATCAGAATTTTTAATGCCTCTTGGCAAACGCATAAAAATAAATTATCAGCTCGTTCGTCAGGTTTTTTTGTTTTTTTTTTTTCATCGCTTATTTTCCCGAGGATTTTCTCTGACGATTATTTACAGGCAGGAAAAATCCTTATCTTACGAACATTGAACATTTTTTTTTCGCTGCATCTAATTAACGAATTCTCGTGTTTTAGTGCGTGGATCGTTCGATGAATTAGTCTTTTTTTTTAATCGTTTATTCTTGTTTTTTTTTTTTTACTCCGTAATGGATTAAAATCTTACGAGGTAATTTAAATAATAAATTATTCTCGATTATCCAGCTCGTTTGGCCAAAAAATAGCGTCAAAATAAAATCATATGTAAAAAAATGTACACCGGACGCGTCAATTACGTCTTTAGTCTCGCTAAAAGTTTTTTTTTTTTTTTTTCCCTATTAAATTACAATAGTACGCTATCGACGATCTACCGATATGCGTTTTTTTCCTCGTTCCAATAAATGTCTACAATTTACACAAATTTTCCATTTTTTCATCCTCGCAAAAGTAAAAATTCATTTTAAAAGAAAAAAATGGTAAAATCATTTCGCGGTTTTGCCTCAGCATTTTTTTTAGGCTTTTCTTAGGCGTTCACTGCAAATTAGGCTCTCTTTTTTTTCATTCTCAAATTACGTTGTAAAGTACATTTATATGTATATAAAATCGTGAAGAAGCACCGTGTTGTCCTATTTTTTTTTTTTCTTTTTTTTTTCGCGAGTTCAAACACCAAAATTTTTAGTCTCGAGGATTTTTTATAACCCTCGAGCCTTGAAAAATTAATTTTCGGTAATTTCAAATCGTTCTCGCTCGCCTTATCACCGTAGAAAAATATCGTCTTGTTTTCAGCTCGTAATTTTCTTTGGTTTTTGTTTCATTGAGATTCCTCGTGTATTTTTTTAAGTCCAGGCTCGTTTATTACATTCCCATTATTTCTTAATAAAATTCGTAGTTTTGCTGGTCTCATGATGAAAAGATTTATTTCCTTTTTTTTTTTTTTTAATTCTTTATCATATTTCGCAAATTCTGGCCCATTTTTCGGACTTGATATTTTCTCGTCCACATTTCGAACTCATTTTTCAGCTTTCCAGCCCTTTTATCTACCGCCTAATTTTTTTTTCCAGCCAGCATTTATATCGTAGGAATTTTTTTATTTTTTTTTTCGAGCACAAAATTTTGAGATTTTTCAATCCTCCAATTTTGTTGTTTGGTTTTTTTTCATTACAAAGACGATCCGGTGTAATTGTAGAAATGAGTTTTCGCTCTTTTGGTCGTAGCAGTAAAATTTCCGAGTTCAAGAGATGCCTCGGTCGTGATTATTTGCTACCTGGGTCCTTTTTTTAACGTGACTGTTGGAGTATCAGAAATTCGTGGTTGAAATATTGGTATGGGATCGAGTTCTGGTAAATTGCACTCTTTGCCAATTTCCGACCATGTATTGTCGACACTATCGGCTAATTTTTCACGATACTTGTAGGCCGTACGATCGACGACGGATTGAGACTTGACACAATCGTTACCACCAAATTCGCACACCCTGTAATGATGAAGTATCGCAGCATCCGATGGAACGTTCAATGTTCCATGACCCGGTATAAATTCCCAAACAAAATGATTTCCAGCCTCGACAACATTACGAGGCTTGCAAACGTATTTCGATCGTTGCTTATGAGGATGAAGTTTTGATCTTCGACGTGTTTTTTTTAACGTTATCAAACTTGCCTCGGCCAAAGTTTTGCTCTCGCTGATAAACGGATCGTTCGCCCATTGGAGATAGAAAAATGCATTTTGGAAGGAAAATGCTCCGGTCGTCCGTGTAATCAGTCGATGCTCCATCCATCTAAAATTGTGTAAAAAAAAAATATACCGAGTTTAGTAGTGAATATTTTTCTTTTTTTTTTTTCCAAAGTAAAAGTGGCGATTTTTAGGTTTTTTTTTTTTTTTTTTTTAGAATTCGCAGATCACAGATTGCAGAATAAAAAATTAAATAATAATAAAATTTGGTAAACTCACTTAATAAGATTTAGTATAGTATCGTTGTGACGTGGAATAACAAATTCATCGAGATCGAGCAGAGCAACGTACTCGTATTTGTACATTGAGCGATAAAGACAATCGTTGAGAGCAGCGAATAAACCCTCCGTTCGTATTTCCCTTTGGGAAATCATGTCGAGATGATGCCAGGGCAAGAGACTAACGAGGCCATGATTCTCGTAATATCTTAAAGCGCAACCAGCCTCTGAGCCAACGGTGTCGTTATAAAGTGTCACGTGGCCGGCACCAAGAATTCTGTGTAACTCGATAAATTCGACGAGTTGAAGTACCTGTCGAGATAATTAATTTTTTTTAAATCAATAATGTGTTTTTTTTTTCTAAAATGACTCCAAAACTCGATTTTTGTCTAGTGACTAATGAAATATGAAAATTGCAATACATTTTTTTTTCTTTTCATCATAGGAAAATATTAAATCGCATTTTTTGCAATCCACAAAAATCGAACTTGTGAAAAATGAAAAAATGCCATAATTATTGAGAAAAAAGATTCAATTTGTTTTTTTTCGTTGTTGCCTCGTCCTGCCGAGATAATTATTTTTTTTTAAATTAATAATTTGTTTTTTCTTTCTTTCTAAAATGACACCAAAACTCGATTTTTGTCTAGTGACTAATGAAATATGAAAAATGCGATACATTTTTTTTTCTTTTCATCATAGGAAAATATTAAAATGCATTTTTTGCAATGCACAAAAATCGAACTTGTGAAAAATGAAAAAAATGCCATAATTATTGAGAAAAAAGATTCAATTTGTTTTTTTTCGTTGTCGCCTCGTCCTCCCGAGATAATTAATTTTTTTAAAATCAATAATTTGTTTCTTTTTTTCTAAAATGACTCCAAAACTCGATTTTTGTCTAGCGACTAATGAAATATCAAAATTGCAACAGTTTTTTTTTCTTTTTTCATTTCATCATAGGAAAATATTAAAATGCATTTTTTGCAAGGCACAAAAATCTAACTTGTGAAAAATGAAAAAAATGCCATAATTATTCGGAAAAAAAAACATTTTTTTTTCGTTGTCACCTCGTCCTGCCGAGAAAAATAATTTTTAAAAAATCAATAATGTGTTTCTTTTTTTCTAAAATGACTCCAAAACTCGATTTTTGTCTAGTGCCTAATGAAATATGAAAATAATAAAATGCATTTTTTGCAAGGCTCAAAAATCTAACTTGTGAAAAATGAAATAGATGCCATAATTATTGGGATTGTTTTTTTTTTCATCATCGAATTAAATTTTACGGAGGGGATTAAGAAAAAAATAAAAATTGCGGTACATTTACCCTGTTGTAATCGTAATGAAGAGGCTTTACACAAACCGCCAGTGGTTTTCTCTCCTTGGGTCGATCCTCGGGACGATTTTGCACGAGAATACGATTTATCGGAGCTACTCTTAGTCTCGCTACGATGCTCACGGTGTCCGGTACCTTGTCGAGACCCGGTGATTCCTTTGGCAATGGACAAATGACGAAACAAGCGCTATACTTGAGATTCCAATTTTCTCTTATCACCTGTTGAAACGAAAAAAAAAAAAAAATTGCATGTATTATAGATCTGTCAATTATTAAATATCGATAAAAATTTAATTTAAAAAATTTATAAAATAATTCTTTTCTTTTTTTTTCTTTCACAAATAAAAATATTTCCATTCATTAATGGCACGAATTAAAAAATAATAATAAATTAGCTAAAATATTTTGTTTTTACTGATTAAAATTGATTGAAACAAAGCAAAAAAAAAATTAAGAAAAATATTTTTTTCCACTGGCCGAATTGATATTTTTTATATATTTTTTTTTACCCATTAAATAAAGGAAAATATTTTGTTTTTTTTTTTTTTTACAAATTTCGTGAATTATTGACTTACTTTGACTTTGGCTGCGACCGTAACCGATGCAGTAACATTGCCAGGATTAATCTGACGATACCAGAGTCTGCACCAAACACGTTCGGGTCCTCGGGTCTTCGTTGCACCGATTACCCTCACAAGACCATTATTGCCTAGACCGGAAGTTCCGCCGATTCTGTCATCGTAATAAGCTGAGTAGACGAAAAATTTGAATCTAAAAAAAAAAAAAAAAATGAACGACATAAAATCAATTTAGCTCAAAAATAAGGGTTAGAGCAATGAAAAAAAAAAAAAAAAAATCAATGCTAATTTTGGGTGTCACGTCAAGTAGCTCGTGTGTAGATATATCTGATATAAACTGCCTGACACTTTGTCACGATTAAATCGTCCCTGTTATCTTTTATCGTAATGATATATATATATATATATATATATATATATATATATATATATGTATATATGTATATATGTATATATGTATCTATGTACATATGTATATATATATATATATAGCTATAAAATATGTATAAAATGTAAAAAGGAACCTCGTATTCATGACTGGCAACCATTCGGCGTGCGTGACCCTCAGATTACGATCGAGCTGGGGCAAACGAGCCTCCAGACTCGGTGGAAGGCTCGGCAGTCCCCTCGGGTCTGACGGTATTGCCGCTTTTGCGCTCTCATCGCCACCGTGTATGAGCAAACCGACCTGTCCGTCGAAACCGCCCTTCAGACCTGCGTAATCTTCTGCCTAAAATTAATTTTTTTTTTTTTTTAGAAGTTTAGTAATTTTTTTAAATGATTTTTTTTTTTTCATACTTTTTTTTTATTAAATTTTTAATTAATTTTTTTTTTTTTTAATGAACTTGACTTTTTTACTATTCTTACTTTTTCGAATCAGTTCAATTCAATCATTTTATTTGTCGTGAATAAATTTTAATAATTTTCATCATTTTTGGCTGGGTCATAATTATCTTTATAAATGTTAATTATTTTCATATTACATCGAGAAATTTTAATACTATTTTAATTAATTAATTTTTCATTATTTTCATCATAATTATTTCCATAAATTTTCTATTATTTCCTGTATAATTATTTTTATGTTAATTTTCGTAATTTTTTTGCTTATTCCATCGAGATATGTGAAAACCAAAAGAGTGAGGAGAATTTTAATGAACGTAATGAAATTGTTGATAATGGATGTGAGACGATAAACTTTCCTCAAATCGCATTTATCCTGCTCAACTAACATTTAAATTCACCATGACATTCCAACACATTTCACATCCAACCGACATTTATTGTCGACCAACGTGGAAAGCTGAAAATGCAATTAATCAATTGTCAATCACCATTCGTATTTCAACGCTATTAATATATATATATATATATATATATATATATATATATATATATATATACATATATATATATATTTTATTCTTCCTCAATTAATCATGACTCCCTCCTCGCCCTGTGTGATCGTCTATACATATAGAGCGAGTAAATAAAATCGTGGCGTTATGTGTGCAAATGAGCGATAAGGATCTATGGGGTCTCGCGTCGTCGGGGTTTAACGAGAAATGAAAATGATTTTTGCCACTGTATGTACGAGGGAATATGTGAATTCAAAATTATATGAGCTTTGAACCTGATATATGCTCCGTTAATTATGCGAGTTTGGGTAATTCGAGTTTTTGATTTTTGCAAATATAATACTAAAAAATTATTATTATTATTATTGTACGAGCTATTATTTTCACACTCACAAATTAACTTTTCCAAACGTCTTTTTTTCTCATTCTCAATAATCAAATTCATAAATATCAAATAATAACGTTATTAATTCAAGGAAAAAATAATAATAATTTAAAGAAAATTAAAAATACGAAAAAATAATATTTCAAATGTAAAGAAAAAAAATCTTATTTTTTATGTGAATATGTGAATTCAAAGTTATATGAGCTTTGGACATGAAATATGCTCCGTTAATTATGCCAGTATGGGTAATTCGAGTTTTTAATTTTTGCAAATATAATACTAAAAAATTATTATTATTATTATTATTGTACGAGCTATTATTTTCACACTCATAAATCAACTTTTTCAAACGTCTTTTTTTCTCATTCTCAAAAATCAAATTCATAAATATCAAATAATAACGTTATTAATTCAAGGAAAAAATAATAATAATTTAAAGAAAATTAAAAATACGAAAAAATAATATTTCAAATGTAAAGAAAAAAAATCTTATTTTTTTTTTTAAACACTCTGAATTAATTTTCATCATTGTTGAAAAATTCTGTCAATGAACAAAACAAATAAAATAATACGTCAATTTATTGAATAAATAAAATTTCTGGCTCAATTTTCTTCTTATCCTCTTATTTTCGCTGTGCAAATTTTATCCAGGAGTTTCGATTTTCTTCACCCCCAATGAACACCATTACAGCTTCGTTCGCTTTATTGGTCCTCGTCGTCGCGTTCACGGATCTTGAATTTCCGGTTCTTCGAGTTCCCATTAACTCTCGAGATCGGATAGTTGGATCGAATTCGTTTTGCACTACATATTAGCCCTTTAAAACCATAAGGGCGTATTCTGTGCTTTTACACTGCTCTTTACGCTTATCTAAAATCCTTATTAAAGAGCATTTACTTGACTAACTATATATATATATAGTTAGTCAAGTCTGTTTGCTCTTTGATAAGGATTTTTGATATATATATATATATATATATATATATGTGTGTATTTATTTATTTTCATTTTTTATAATAATAATAATAATAATTATTATTATTTAATTCAACGTTGAATGTCACCCGTGCATTCAGAGTCTCTAAGGATTTTTGTAGACTCTCCCTCTTTTTATACAATTTTTTTTTCTTTCTTTCTCGTTATCTCTAATTAGTAGACGTGAATAATAATTACATCCATAAGAGTCTAGGGATGAGTCTATAGTGGACTTCCACCCCTCGACTTTTTTCACATCCTCCGATTCATCCACAGAGACACGAGTTGTAAAAAAAACTGGCGAAAAATTATCGTAATTATTGAGCTTTGATAGGTGCTATTTTTTTTCGAAGCAATTTTGTTATTATTAAAAAAAGTTTTTTATTGGTTTTTTTTTAATGTAATTTGATGAAGTGATTTTTAGTGTGATTGATTTATTTTAAATATTTTTTTTCAATATTAATTAAGAGAAAAAAAGTTTTGTTTTAATTAATATTTATAGCAATAACTTACCCCAACCTCCTCGTAATCTGGACGATCTGGCTGTGCTGCAAAACGATGGCCATTTCTGTGCCCACCAAGGGCACCCGTACCACCTCCGTTTGAGCGTCTCTCGTCGATCAGAAATATCTCCGTCAACACGATAAGACCAAACACAGCGAAAAACATTACAACGAGCATGAACGACATGTTTGCACGTTCCTTGAGAACTCCCGCGTTCCCGCGGCTCCCACTGGAGCCTGATCTTCGTGCACCCATGATCGTGATGCTCTAAAACAAAATTTTACTCGCAGCATTAAAAAAAAAAAAAAAAATTGGAATTAGTAGTTTTCGAATTTTTGTCAAATATTATCTTTTCGTCCTAAAATTTTTATAAAAAAACAATATTTCATCCGTGATTTTATTCATTTTACACGAGTTTATATTAAAGTATTTTATTACGTCTCATTTTTAAATTCTTTTTATTTATTTGTCGGTTATTATTATTATATTAAAAATTATGAATGCAATTCTTTTTTTCTTATTGTTATTAAATATTTATCGAGCTAAATTGTGTTCAAATAGACAGAAAAAATGTGTTTTATCATTCATTGTCTCTCTATATATATAAATGACTCGTGAAAATCGTGAAATAATAATTATTTTTTTTCTCGAAATTGAAAAATTCGATTTATATCGACGCAAAGAATTCTCCCAAGATTTTTTTACGTATCTGATTTCTGCTCAATTCAACAAATGATAACAGAAAAAGGCGAGGCGAGACAAGACGGTGAACTAAGCCAAATTTATCGATAAAAACTACGAGTAAAAAATATCCAATAGTTTTCATACTCAATTTTGATTTTTTTTTTTGTGATTATGATAAAAATAAGATTTTTTTTGTTCATAATCATAAATTAATTTTTTTAACACAAAAATTTAAATAAATTTACTCGAAAAATACTGACCTATTAAACTGAACTTGAAGACGCTGCCAAGCATGAGGACGCGTTAATTTATTCTGTAAACAGTATTCGAGTATAATTCATGCGAGTCTTTTCACAGGGGGAAATAAAAATAGAATTTTTATCGCCTATTTTTTGTTTTTTTAATCATAATGTGACTGAATGTTTTAGGAAAAGTGATAACAAAAGTACATGAGCTACCTCGCGTTATATTACATCAATATTTACCGTTAAAAAAAAAATATATATAAAACAGGAAAAAAAATATTAAGTTTGTAACTCAAAAATGCTCTTTGAAATTTTAAACTCTTCGTAATTTTTCCATCAACTGAAATAACTTTTATTTTCCCATAATGAAAATTCATTAATCTAAAAATATTACGAGTAAGCTATATCTACGATTTTTTTTTCTTTTTCTTCGAATTTTGAAAAATAAAAATTTAACCCCATCGTTTTGCAATATTGAAATATTTATAACATGGGAATTACCATGCTGAAATTTTTCGCAATAAAAAGGATTGCTCCTGTCGAAAATTCCAGTACAATAATTTGTGAGTAAAAAACCTTTCAATATTGCAAAATGACCGTGCTTATTTTTTATTTTTTCTCTAAACGTAATTTTTTAACAACAATTTCAACCTCCTTTACGAAATAAAAATTATTGTTTATTTACTATTTCGAAGCCTTCTCCATGAGGATGGAAATCATACTGATAAAGAATTTTTTTCAAGATGTCAATTTCTCGACGACTATAGACTCGTGAGAGTCTCATTGGTGGGTGTACATGGCGGTCAACGTGGCGATTAAGTCGAATAATCTAATCGGTAAAATTAGCCAGGTCGGGTGGGAGTCGGTTGGTAAATAAGTACGACAAGTTTTACTCCCACAATACTGTGTGTATATGTAATTATGTATCATTATGCATATGACTATGAAACAACAGAAATTCTGACCCTTTTACAATGTTCGTACTATATACAGTATATATATAGTACATACATATATACCTGTAGTATATAAATGCATATTTAAATATATACCTATAGTATAAATATCACTATACACATATTACTATTTACATATATATAGTATATATATATAGTAGGGTGGTTCTTATTTTGGGGTTGGTGGAATTTGGATCGTGACGCCCCCTTAATCAACCACAAATACTTCAAAAAAAATCCGTGTAAAGTTGTAGCTCTGAATATTAATATTAAAGCACACCTCTGATTTATTTATTGCTGTCACAATTTAAAAAAAATTTGCCGCACCAAAATTTTTTAAAAAATCTACCAACCCTTGGAAGTTATAGTACGTCGATGTTTCTAATATAATATAATAATTATAATATAATACAATAATTAGCTATTTTAACTAACAAAATATTACAATAACATATTTTTTTAGTTACACTTGAATTTTTTTGATTGTTTTTTTATTATTTGATTTATATTTTAAAATGGGATAATTTATTTAGTTATTTATTTATTTTATTTAGTAAAATATAACACGGCCTGTGGTGCTCGTTTGAATTATGCCTAATATGTCCGTGCAATGACACGACTTCTTAGTCATAAGTGTGTCGTATGTTCCGTATGCCCTCGTGTCAACATACGAATAGACCCGAGACGACAGCTGTAGCTGCTGTTGCGCCTTCCCGATATGTTTGTTTTGATACATTTTATTGCTTTTTCACTCGTCTAGCTCGAGCAGACTCGAACCAGACGTTATAGCAAGCTAAGTAAGTAAATTCAACATAAAAAAAAATGAATTGTATTCATTATTGGATTGGATTGGATTGTATTAATTATCGGAGTGCTGTGTTAATTGCTCAAAATCCAAAAATAAAATAAATCTAAGATTTATGCACGCCACTTTTGTACTGCTGTTTCCTTCATAGATTTCGAACTTTTCGGTATTAAATATACACGAGAATGTACATGAGAATAAAAATTGAAACTCCAAAATGAATAATACTCGAATAAAATGAAAAATCTATCGGTATCAAATATTAATATTTTATTAGTTAAAATAGCTAATTATTATAATAATGGAAAGATTGGTAGATTTTTTAAAAGATTTTTAGTGTCGCAAAGAATTTTTTTTTATTGGAACAGCAATAAATAAATCGGAGGCGTTCTTTAATATTAAAATTCAAAGCTACAACTTTACAGGGATTTTTTTTTAAGTATTCATGGTCAATTGCGGGGGCCTCCCGATCAAAATTCCACCAATTCCAAAATAAGAACCACCCTAATATATATATATATAGTACTGTGTATATCGCACTTGAATTCATTGTCCTATTTACGTAACAATTACGTATGTGCCAATTAGTCGTCGTTGTCATACCCTCAGTCCTCGTCACAGGGTGTGTTTACGTATATATATATACATTCACATTTACATACATAAATTTTATGTATTACATAACATATATTCCAGTACTGGGTAATTTAATTAATATCTCACGGTCCATAATCCCACGTTAAATTCGCTTGCAACGAGAGACCCAACGACCCAACTAACTTAATTACCATTTTCAAATCCCAGACCATCAATCCTATGGTTCATTAAATTGGCATCTGTTTTTTTCTTTTTTTTTTCTTTTTAATAAAAAAAAAAAAAATAGTTTTTGGTGGGAAAAAAATGGCAATTTCGTCGGTAAATAAGAAAAATATGAAATTCCTCTCTCTCACTCTCTCTCTCTCTCGAGAGAGAGAGAGAGTTGATTTACTCTCGATCCCCTGGGAGATTGTTCAATTTCGTTGAGACGTTACCAGATAGAGAACACGATTATTTTTCTTCCCTTCTTTCGTCTTATTGGAACAGTTCCAGACGGATTTAAATGAGGACTGACAATTAATTTTTTTTTCACGTTACAGCAAGGCTCTCGTCTTCTTTTATTTAAAAAAAAAACTTTTCAGCCATTTTGCATATCGCAATGACGAAGTAGAAAAAATGGAAATGTGTGAAAAAGGTTCGTTGATGGTCAGACGAGTTACAATTTTCTTTTTCTTTTATTTTTTTTTGTAATTGGTGACCATCATTTCCATGAAATGTCAATCACCTGGTACGTCCCCCATACCAAGTCACAATTAGAATAAATCACAATTTAGTTGCCCGATTTTTTTTGTTTTTTAATTAAATTTTTATTTATTTTCCAATTTCATTTTTCATCCTCTCGATCTAAAAATTAAATGTTGCGCTTTTCTGGAATTACAAGCAGCTCAGTGTGTCAGAATACATAAAAAAAAAAAAATTGAAACTTTTCGCACGTTTCGCATGCGATATTGCAGTAAAGCAGACTTCGAATGATCGCGAGTGAAAAAAGTCTTAGATGGTCAGACATGATTTTTTTTTTTTTTTTTTTTCTTTTTTTAACCAAGCGAAAAACAACATTTAATTGTCACCTCTATCAAAGTGCAATAACACGTTGATTAAATTGATAATTTTTTCATTACCAAAAAATTATTAGAATTGTTTTAAATTCGATTTTAATTATTATCGATATATTGGATGCAGACATTTCGTCCAATTACCACGATAAAAAGGCCATTTTTCAACATCAGAATTTCTGTGAAGAAAATCGAAAAATCTTTGAGACAGGCAAAAAGTATTAAAAAAAAAAAAAAAAAAAAAAAAAATGTATTCATTCTTTTCCTCCATTATTCCCAAACTGTCCGTTGTACTTGGCGCTGCTGCGAGAGCGAAAAGACGTCGCGTGGATTCTTCGTCAAGTTGGGGGTGGTAAAAGCTCGGATGTCGTGTCTCGTGAAGCAAAAAGCTCGCACCAGCATAGAGAATTACACGCTCGACATGGCAACTCTCGCTTTTCCGTAATTATGAGTACGAAGCTTTTCTTTTTCCCTGAGTATTTCGTGGGGTTTTTTTTTTTTTTTTTTTTTTTTAAATTTTTTGTCAGAAGAATTTTGCGGTATATTCGTGTACATAAAAGGACGATGAGAGAAGAGCGTGATGATGAAAAAAGGGTCTCCCCAGTGGTAAGAAAAAGAAGGTTGAAGGTAGACAAAAAAAAATGGAGGAAAGAAGTAAAAAAAAAAAAAAAAAAAAGATACAGAAATGAGATTGAAAAAGACGAGCGGAAATTGCGTTCCCTCGAGGGGGTTGCAGAAAAGCATCGTGGATGGTCGTTGGCTCGACTCTTTTGCGAAATGCATTTTTAAAAGCCACATTTTTTCGCTGTCCTCTCTTAACGAACCGTTATTACGTGGAATGAAATTATTCAAATTTTTTCCTCGTGGCGGAGGGAGGAAAAAAAAAAAAATCTCCCAGAAAATACCGACTCTAATGGACTCAACGAACATTGAAGATTTTTTTTTTTTTCTTTATAATGCTTTAAAAATAAGTCACATCGAAAAAAAAAAACGTATATATATATTTTTTATCATCAGAGATTGTTGACATGTTTTTCCGATCCCACCTCGATGCTATTATTATTTCCTTCCGCCTGTTGCACAGTCAAACATCGATTTTTACCCTCCATTCAAAGAAAACGAGCCCTTTCCACAAGCTCCTACTTCGTTTCTTCGTTCTTCGAATAAACCGGAAGTGAATTTTCAGCTCGACATTGGGCGATACTGAGGGTTCTGCGTGGATTTATACACGACTTTCCAGGCCAAATTAACAATGGCGTGAAACTTTTTTTTTTTTTTTCACCTTTCGCAATGTTTTATGGCAGTTTAACGAAAAAAAAAATTCCCACCTATTTTTAAAATTTACATAAATTTCAATTTTTTTTCGAATAATCACCGTTGATCTCATATCGATTATTCTAAAAAATTTTACAGTAAATTCTCTTTTTTTAAACGAGCTTTTTGTGTTCTTTCAATTTTTGTAATATTTCTTATTTTATGTATAAAAAATAAAATTTCATTCTCAAAGAAGAATCATTATCTGAATAATAAGAACTATCCAATCAAAAACATTCAAAATAAATTTCTAGGTACGATAAATTATTAATTATTGAATACTTCGTTATAACGACCACATCCATTTTCTTTAAATCCAACAATTTCTTCAAAGTTTTTATTCGGTTTGTCCTAGACACAGGAAAACCATCAGAGAATTAAAAATTGAGAAATTAAAATGGAAAAATTAAAAATTGACAATTTTGTCGAATTGACCTGGAATGCCCCATACATATACGGGGTGCAAATGTATGATTTTTCATCCCCTATAAGAGCTAATGGCCGTCCCATGTTCCATGTCTGCTCCATTGCATTAAAAGCACTCACTCACACACACACACACATATATATATATCACATATCTCGAGGACTCGTGAAGCCCGAGGACAGAATGTAAACGACCTTTGGCACGCGAGCAGAATGCTCGAGACTTTCGTCAGAGAGAGATAGAGAGAGGAAAAAAAGCTCGCGAGGATTTTTCCCTGTCGAGCTTTCCACAGGACAGTCTAGAAGCAAGATGAAAAAAAACCATTTTCCATATCCTTATCTCAATTCTTGAGGAAAAGTTCCCTCTTTTGCTTTTCAACCCTCACTTTTTTCTCCCTCTTTTTTTTTTTTCAACATTTTTTATTCCTGCCAGTGACGTGTGACTTGCCTGGCTCTGGAACTCGCTTTATATTCAAGACTTAATCATTTACTCACACAATTAACGTATATAGCTATATATATATACATATATATATATGTATAACGCAATATTATAGTGCGATAAGATGCACGTACATACGATCCAAGCCAGCATGCAGGCTTTTCAGGCTCTCATACACGCCTGTAAGTTTTGCCAAAGCACTTTCTTGCTCTTATTGACAAGAGAAGCGTGTCGAGATTTCAAAAAATTGACAAAAAACATTTTAATATCCATTATTCGTATATTTGAACGTCACAAACGTTTGCATTAAATCTCATAATCTCTATTATACATATACACAATATTCAATCCAAAATGCATTTTTACAATGTGTAACTCTAATATCTTCGTACATCATTTATTGTACGACTGACAATGTGAATTTAATTGAATTGTAGGTTTCAATAATGATGATATTAATAATAATAATAATGATAATAATAATAATAATAATAATAATAATAAATAACTTATTAATTTACAATCGTAAAGAAATGTTAAATCGTTTGACATCTCCATAGGGGAAAAAAGTGTTGTGTAAACGACACAGGTAAAATTTGCATGTATACCATCGTAGGGGAAATTTAGGTGGGAAGGAAAAAAAAAAAAGAATTCTTTGTCGTCCTGTCCCCAGCACTGCTAACGTACATAGTTGAGATCCTTAACTCAATGTTGTGAATGTTTCTCTCGCACCCTAAAAAAAAAAACCCTCCGTAAGTTTTGACCGGGTTGAAGTGACTTGACACGCTCTGTGCACTCGGGAGCAGCGCAGCGACCCCTCGTTCATCTTTCTCTCTCTCTCTTGATCGCTTTGGCATGGGGAGAGTCTTCTGCACATCCCCGAAAGGCTTATACACCCTTCTACTCGGGGGATAAAATTATCCAGCCAGTCTTATCCTTCAATAAGGTTTATATATATATATATATATATATATATATATACAGGCTTTGAGCTATATATATACAGGCTTCGAGCTAAATATATATATATATATAGTCTTCGAGCTTGTCGTTTAAACCCAGCAATTCTCACGAGAGTGTCTCTACCATTTTTGCCACCACTGGTTGGTGAGACAGTGGGCTCGAAAACTCTTCATTAACCCCCCAAGAGCATTTCTGCTTCCTCTATCTCTTTCTTTCTCTCTCTCCCACTCTTCCTTGCTCGCTCTTTCTCCTTGTGTATTTGCACTCCCTTTGCATATTACCGCTCGAGGATGGAACGAATCTTTAGGCGGTCAAAGAGAGAAAACGAGCCATGTACTTGAGAATAATTTAATCTTCATTATTCACGAGTGAAATCACAATTAACGATGAGTTTAAAGGGTTTTGTGATCGTTAAAAAATATTAAATTATTCGGAATTTTGTTGTTATTAGGCTTCTGACTTTCAGGAACAATTTTACAATTAATTATCATTCATTTGAAATTTTTCTTTACGAGCGAGCTATTTAACAAAATTGCCACAATAGTTTATGCAGATTTGATATATTTGTTTGTTTTTTCTGGTTTAATTTGCAAGTAAAAAATGTACAATTTTTTACTCTCTAACGATTTGCTATTATAATTATTTGCCTTTGGATAATTTAATTAATTAATAATTCATTTCACTCTTTATACCATGGTGAATATCTTTTTTTATTTACCAATTTTCCATAACATTCCATCAATGATTTGGCTGCTCGAAAACCTCGTTACCCGATTGTCAGAGCCCTTTTTCTTTATTCATCAATTTTTTTTTCATTTCAATTTCTCTCCCTTTTTCATTTGCATGGTTGGCCTTTTTTTTACACAAAAAAAATGAACGAAATTTGTTCTCCGAGAGCCTTAAATTGCCAACGTACCGTCGCGTCTATTAAAAACAGCGAATGCATCGATCTACAGCGCATGCGCACAAACCAAATTGAATCCAGTAATACGCGCAAAAACGCATTAACGATGAAAATTCAATTTCATCGCAATCGAAAATTTTAACCAGATTGTTGTGAGCGAAAATCAGAACTTTAATGTTCGCTCTATACGTTATTACCCTACAGAAATATTATTCTGAACTATACAGAAATCTGGATTTTATTTCCGTTTATTTCCGACGAAAACCTCCATTTCAATAATTACGAATAAATCTAAAACATTTTATTTTTTCTTTTCACAATTTTCGTAAAAAAAAAGGCTCAAAATGGCGGCAAAAATTAACGACGCAATTTTTGCTTTGGGAATTTTTAAAATCGTTACGGTAAATGGTGAAATGGATTCTCGAAAAATATGATCAAGATAAATGGAAAAGGTGAAATAGGAGGTCTTGGAATATATATTATAATGCGTCGTAGTGCAGGACTCGATTAGGAATGGGCATACATTTTTCATTGGATTATTCTTGGTAAAGGTCTGTGACGGGTTGAGCCGAGCAGAATAGAAAAGAATGAGAAGAGCATTGGCTTTGACTTCTAGAAGTAAATATAAAACTGTGCCCTGATTCCGTGAGAGCTTCACGGCCGAGTTGGGTCTCGACGATTGTATTGTGTATACATATATACATATATGCGTGTGTGTGTGTGTGGATAGAACAGAGGGAGAAATATAAGACGATCGATATATCGCTCTGATATGAAAGGTCAGTCAAGAGAAATGATTTTCTCGGTGCTTGAGAAGAAGAAGTAAAATGTGTAAAATAGCATTAAGCATACAGAACACCTGACAGATTGGTGTATATATATTTTGTGTGTATTCAGTGTTAGAGCTCTCATCGGAGCCACTCGAGTCCATTAATTTTCCTTTTTCCTTTCACTTATCATCCCCGTTAACCCTTATCGCCATATCAAACAGGCTGTAAACAGGACTTTGAGTACTCGTCTGCCTTTCGAGACCATATTGTTAGTGTTTACTTTTTCCGTCTTCGTATCAATTTTGTGGACCGACTGTCTTATCACTTGATAATTACTTTATAAGCGAGACGTTTGATCGAAAAGATGTGAAAGAAAGAGCATAACAATCTTTGCCCAAAAATAAGATTTGATTTTTTATTAATTGTCAATTGTTTACTCTTTTTCATGTTTTCTATTCTTTCTTCTTTTGTTCTTTCATTGTATTCCCTTATGAATATAATTCTTATTCAAACTTTCACATCTGATCGCCGAAATTTACCGGTAGCGCCACTTACTAACGTAGGCGGAGAATATGTGAATCAAAAATAGTACAAATCGTCACCGCTGATTTTCATAGAGGGCACCGTCTAATGGTCAAATTATTTCATAACCGCCATACGAGTGACCTGTAGCACAAAAGCTGTTGAAAAATAGAATGATTTTTTGTGATTTGCCACTTTTCTGTTTAACTCCGTATTTCCTGTTCTATAGTTGCCTTGTGCTTTTAATTCGATGCCCATGAAATTTGAATGATCCACCTCATAAATTCATCAGAGACTTTCTATTAAGGTAGGCGGACGAAATATGAACTAAAAATAATACAAATTGTCACCGTAAATTTTTCATTGAGCCCGCCACCGATCGATTCGTTAAACGTCTATTCGATTCGCTTCAATTTAATTTTATGCAGCAAATGTCATTCGACGATGTAATGAATACAGAACAAGTTATTAAACGGAAAATGAATTGAGTCCATCGACCATAAATACAGCACTTTAATGAACGTAAGGTATAGCAGGGTATTAACCCCTATTACACATCCCCAGGTCACTTCCTCTCGTTATTATTATATTTTATTTTGTATTGTCATTATTATCGTCTATCTTTTCCCTCGGAGATTCAGAGCTACAAAGAGGATCGGAGGGTCGGTAGTAAATCGAGCGGCGATTATAGCACAGTAGGTAGCCCATCGGTTCGCTTTTAATTGATAGTTATATATATATATGTACGTGAGCGGATCTTCAACGCGTGAATGCCGTAAGCTAGATAAATCGTTGTCCAGGGTGAACAGGGTGAGGGAGATCCAATCGACACGCGAATAACGTACATATGACCCCATGTGAGGGAGAACTATAGACTTGACCCATCGCTGACCATGCCAGATGGACATGCATTTTGACCTCTTATCACGATCCAAATATTATTATTTGATTATTCCAGTCACGTCTGGTGAATTATCTTTTTTTTTTTCGCTGTTCCACATTCCCTCCTATTTTCCTATCAGCCCATTTATTTTTCATCACAATTTCTAGGATTATAGTCATCCTCATAACAAATGCTTAACTCCTTAAAATATTGAGATTGATCAAACGAACTATCTCAAGAACGAAACCTTATCGAAACTTTTTTTAGGTTCATATTGAGGTGGAAGTGAAAATGGAAAATGTTCCATTTTCAAAACTAACTCGATGTATTCTCAGAATTATGTTGAACGTCTTTGAAAGGGAAGGACATTTCGTTATAATAGTTAGAGAACATGGGTAACAATAAACAAAAAGGCCTTATATTGAAGTAATTGAAAACTAAAACTCTATAATGCAAAGTGGAAACTTTATTAATTCAAAATATACTCACGATTATGTTAAGATGTTTTTCGCAATAAGGTCTGATGGAGTTTGGTTGGTTGCCAGGTGGCGTACCGGACTTTTCCCAATAGCAGGAATCGAAGTTGCACATCCTGTCATCATAATCATCTTCCTTTCCTCCCAATTTACAATTTCAGTTGCATCAATCAGCCACAGCCCTCCTTCTAATCGTTTTTCTCCCTCTTCTCGTTTCTTTCCGGATCAAATGTCGTCGTGCACAGGATCCAAACTTTTTTTCTTCTCCCAATATTACACACAAAGAATCCTGCCAGTCCAGTTATTGACTTTGACTACTTCATTTTGTTCCGGACATTTCACTTCTCCTCTCAACTTGCCATTCCAATTGCTCAATTAGTAAATCCACGACTGCCTAACCAGTTCAATGGGTCAGAGGCCAGTCCATTTTATTTTTTTTTTCGCCTCTTTATTGCCTCGCGTATTATACGAGAACACGCGCATGTGTGCTTCACGGTTGATCTGTACACGAGGCGCGTGTTTTCGTAAATGACAGGCCAGCTCACCGAGTCCGGTGACACTGAACAAGAACGAGGAGAGCCTCGACGATTTTTTCTCCCTCTCCAACGTCGTCCATCGTGGTTCCCTTTTGCGGCGCTGCTGCCAGTGCGGCGCGGGTAATCCCGAACGCACCGTAGACTCGCGCATGCGCAATCGTCGCTGGCAGGACCGATCGATGCATTTACGAGTGTGGCACAACTGGTTGGACGAATGGAGGACGGTGATTGGGCCACGCTAGCGGATAAATTTAAATAGCTATTGGCATGCCTGTCTCCCTTTCTTTCTCAGGGAGATCCCCCATTAGGACGTCCAATCACTATAAAATTGACAATTACTGTACGATTTCAATGAAATTTTCGCCTATAGTTCCACGAACAGTGGAACACCCTCATGGGAAACCACACTTACGCGATTGTAATATTGTACAGGCACTTACACAGCTGGAAAATTCTCGAGGTGGAGGAACGAGGGTGTGCCACCCCTGAGCGGCATATATAATCACAATGGAATCGCACGCGGACGTCGATCCGTCCATTCTCAGTATTCCTCAAAGGCGTCTATATCAATAGCTTCACGAGAACAATACTGTAGAGAATGTATTTCGCCGAATGTTCTTTAGACGTTTTAGCGAGGCTGAAAATCTTTGGAGATCTTACATTTTTTATTATTTTAATGTCGAATAGTTAAGTTTAGGATTTAAAGATAATTTGAGGGATAACTATAGTCTGACATTTCCGATCGGTATGGCCAGTAAAAGACAAAAGTATTCTGTTCTATTGCAATTGGAAAGGATTATATTGTTTCACTTTTAAATGGTCATGACTTTGTCTGCTTTGGGCTGATCCAAATTGATTTTTAGAGTTTTGAAAATGGCGGGAGTAATTCCACAGAATATTACTTGGTTTCCAACCGTAAATTCATTTACATGGCAACGAGAAAAACTTTTTAAATCATTAAGAAGGGGATGAAGTTGATCTAACTTTAACACCCTGTGTAAAATTATTTTGAAAAATTTTATTTTTACGAATTAAACGACATTGTGAAGATTGAACAGTAATAAAGAAAATGAGCACCAATAGCAGTCGTAATTCGAACGGGAAATAATGTCACAGGCATTTTATTAAACTAATTTATATTAGCCAAAATTGGAACTTCTTACTATTCAATTTTGCAAGGTTCGTTAATAGATTTATTTTCGGCTGACCACAAATTTCTTATCCATTTTGTCCACAATTTCCACCATTTTCACAAATAACTCGTTTTAATTTTTATTGAGGTTAAAGGTTAATAATAAATCAAATAGAGAGACCAAAGCTTTCGGGCTATTCATATTTCTCGATTCACCACTCATGCTCTGATTCCAACAAACGTATCCGCCATAGAGTCGAGTCACGAAAATGAGGGATGCAAATTTATGGATACTCGAAACGACTTTATTAAAGGCCAAATGAGACGGAATACAAAACGAGACGAATATAAAAATATTATTTCAAATTATATTTCCATAATACGAAACGAAATTTTTTTTTTTTGGCTCCGTTCAAAAGTCGTCACGATTTACTTAATGGGCCTCTGTGTATCCTCCACTACCCTCATATCAAAAATTTTAATTCTCAACCGATAGAAAAAATAATTTGCAAAATACAAAATTGATATTTTCTTCTCTCTTTTTTTATTAATTAAAATATATTTACAAATTCGTTTGAAAATTTTTCAAATTAACATTTGTCACATACAAGTGTCGGCAGTACTTTTTTTCAGTATCACAAGCCTGAGGCGACAATCTCATGGAGAATTTCAGAACGAAAACAAAAAAAAGAAATTATACAATTTTCAAACTGGTAAAATATCGCACATCTCAGTGGGTTGTCTGTTGTTCTCATCTGCAAAATAAAAAATAAAAAATAAAAAAACATGAAACTCGTAACTCATAAAAGTCAATTTACCGTGCACAGTTGGGTATTTTTTCGTGAGGAATAAATTTCCTTTCAGCACGACAAATATTCATGAAAACGCTTTTTCTCGTGGACCGTTAGAGAAAAGGGGTGGAAAAAAAATGAACTGTGCACTATTTATGCATGTACTGTGGATGGTTTTTGCCTCGAGCGCGTAAAAAAAAAACTCGGAGAATATTCGAACATTTTGGCCTGAAGCTTTTCTCGACTGTACGTGGGCGAGTATCAATATTAAGCACTTGGAGAGCAAGAAAACAAAGGGGGATGAGAGAGCGAGCTTTAAATATTCGATTGCTGAGGGAGAATCCAGGCGAAAGGACGAATCTGTTATGGCCATACGAAAAAGAGGGGGAGAGAGGGAGAGAGAGAGAGAGAGAGAGAGAGAGAAAGCTCGAGGAGCTTTTCAAATTTAAGTAGTCGAAGCGGATTCTGCGCGGCTCTCGAATACCGAATGCATCCGTTAACCGTCCACATTAATTCCAGAAGCTTAAAACAGTTTTCCCATGTAAAAACCCTGAAAAAAAAAAAATTTAATGCCATTTCCCTTGTCGAAGAAAAATATAAAAAGTGTCAACCGTTAAAATTATTACGTTACGAAAAATCGCTACAATTTTATTTCCATTAGATAATAATAATAATAATAATAACCGAAAACCTCATTAAATAAAACATTTCCGGTTGTCTTTTACGATAATAATTAACTGTATCGAATATTTCGTAAAATGTTTTATATCGTAATTTTTTTTTTTTTCACCCTGTCGTACTTACAATGTAAATTTTGCTCAAGTATCCATTTAGCTCGGCTAATGGTCGTCCAACATGCTATACCTGAATACAAAACGTTCAATCTACGCCTCCAACATTTCTCGCCACGGGATTACAAGTGTATAGGTAAATCCTGTAGTGGCCGATGTTGCAGACTCAAAATCAGGCAAAGCCAACAAAATCTCTCTCTCTCTCTCTCTCCCTCTCTCTCTCTCTCTCTCTCTCTCTCTCTCTCTCTCTCTCTCTCTCTCTCTCTCTCTCTCTCTCTCTCTCTCTCTCTCTCTCTCTCTCTCTCTCTCTCTCTCTATCTCTCTCTCTCTCTCTCTCCCTCCCTCCCTCCCTCCCTCCCTCCCTCCCTCCCTCCCTCCCTCCCTCCCTCCCTCCCTCCCTCCCTCCCTCCCTCCCTCCCTCCTTCCCACCCTCGACCAGGGTACGGCTGATCTGGCCATTGGTCCTTTACCACTGTGTATGCTTGCATGTAGCTTAATATTTAAGAGGGCTCTTCTGGACCAACTGTGGCCATAACCATATTGTGGTCGTAATACTGCGCACGATTTCATCCAACCCATCACTATATAAACACATCAATATATATATATATATATATATATATATATATATATCAGCTCCATATATACATATATATATATATATTTATAGCTCATGCCACTGCACTACATTGCACCCGTCGACGCGCCACTTGCATACACAGCATCGTTGCAGATCCTGACTCTCTATCAGCTGATTCGAGCAGACCGTAACCACTTTGGAGTTTGGGTCGGGCTGTTGGAGTTATGGGCAACTGGAAAACCGCACGTATCGAATAATCGTGGCAATCCATACGAATGGGGGGCCACGATGATTTTCAACAAAAATATTGTTGCTGTTTTTATTATTTTTCATTTGGAAAATTTTCTATAATAAAAGAAAAAAAAAATAAACGGACAAATATTTACCAAAAAATAATTCATCAAGGGTCTCCGAGGTCATGAAATAAGTGTGCAACGAATTGTCATAACTCGTGAGTGTTATTCTCGCGCTTTCTCGCCAATTCCAAAATACGAGTTTTTGACATCGCGTCTCAAGGTCAAGCTGTAAGAGCCTGAGATTTTTGGCAACTGTCGCGTCGATACGGTGCACGTGAGCACCCTCCACAATCACGGGTATCGAACCGTCACGTGTGTCGCACCTTGTTAAAAAAAAATATATATATATATATATATAAAATATAAAATATATAAAAAATATATAAAAAAAAAAAAACACAAAATTATTGTAATTGTTGATAATATATATATATATATATATATATATATATATATAATCAACAATTGTAATAATTTTGTGTTTTGTTTTTTTTTTTGACAAAAGTACTCTTACCAAGACATTACGCTTTCCCTGAGATACTCGGCGGCTGGAAAGCTCAAAGATTGCTGCGGTGAAACGAATAATAATTTTGTACTCCCGACGTTTCGTTCTTCTATCGTCAAGCCCGGCCTGGCAGTGAAATACAGCAACAGTAAAAGATTCAGAGCTATACCAATTGCCATACCGTAATCGAGACTCAGCGCTAGACATGTCACAAGTGTCACTGTCAGTGGCACCAAGTCGATTTCTATAAAAATCACAAAAAATAACAAAAATAACAAAAAATAACAAAAAATAACAAAAAATAACAAAAAATAACAAAAAATAACAAAAAAATAACAAAAAATAACAAAAAATAACAAAAAATAACAAAAAAAATAACAAAAAAAATAACAAAAAAAATAACAAAAGATAACAAAAAATAACAAATCTGAGAGTTTTGATACGAAATTCTTACTCTTCGTCCGCCAAAGAACGATAAACATATGAAATTCGAGCATATAGTACATGGCGACAATAATGACAGCTGCTAATGTTGCTTTTGGTATGAATCTAAACGTCGAAGTTAAGAGTCCACACGCGAGAAGAACGAGTGAACCGGTCACAATACCGCCCATCGGCGTTTGCACACCCGATGCGTAATTCACCGCAGTTCTCGTGAAACTTCCAGTCGTTGGCATCGATCTTACGAAACTTCCAGCCAAATTGCAAAGACCCAATGCCAGCATCTCCTGATTGGCGTCCAAAGATCTTCCCTTGGCTGAAGAAAAAAAAAAAAAAAAATTCATCATCATCATCACGTGATGAGGAAAATTTCAAGCATTCTTTGACGTGCCTGAAGAATAAATAATTTATTCAGCTCGTCTTGTCATCCATTAAGGCAACATAATTGAACGATTTATGTCGTCTGTGTTGGATGAACAAGAGTACAAAAGTAAATAAACGAAAAATAACAATAAATAAATGAATAAAATTTAGAAATTTTAGGCAAACTTCGATTTTGGCAATTTTGCTTTGACCAAACCTCGATTTTGGAAACTTATCGATGCATTCATGATCTTTGAGTAAAAAAAAAAACAATCTCGGCCCAAAAAAATGCCAAAATCGATTGGTAAAAGTAAAATTTTAAAATTTTGAATTTAATTTTTTGTTTTTTTTTTTACCGAAAGCTTTCGCAATAGCTATGCTTTCGAGTATAGCTATGAGAGGTACCGTTGCCAAACTTCCTCCAAGTTCCGCGGTCATGACCTTAAAGTCGTAGGTGACATTGCCAAGAACAGTAGAAAATGGAGGTAGTTGAAAGGGTGGAAGTCCTTCGGTTATATTTCCGGTAATATTAAAAGGCTCATGACCGTTAATCGAGAGCACATAAGCGAGAAATATTCCGGCAATAACGACGATCGCATTTCTTCCGAGGGAAATTAGCCACATGAATTTTTGGCCAATAGTGCCATTTTTTTCTCCAGGAAGATGCTAAATTTTAATTAAAAGATTTTTTTTTTAACCATTAATTTTGAATAAAATGGTCAATTAATAAATCATCACTGAATTAATTAGCTCATTAATCACTATCGATCAAATAATTTTTTAATTAATTTAAACAATAAAAAAAATTATTATAGTCTCATTAATTAATTAATCATTTAATCAAATAATCAAATGATTTTTATCGTACGAACTTTGAGAGCAACCAGAATAACGATGCAGCAGACACCTAAAATGCTGTCCCACAGAAGCACACTCTCGATATTGTTTACCAATTTTATTATTGCATCGACAAATGTCTCACTTCTGCCTTTTATACCAAGAAGCGTGCCGATCTGCGATGATGCTATTATAATTGCAGCTGCATTTGTAAAACCGCATATAACTGGCATACTTATGAAATCGACCAAAAAGCCCAGATGAAGTATTCCCATTGTTGTTATTATGCAACCGCTTAGAAAGCACAAAAGTACCTGAAATTATCAAATTACACGATTATTATCACTTTTTATTTTCATCGAGGATCAATGGAGACACGAAAAAAAATATTAATCTGCTCGTCTACACGATTTTTTCTCGCCATGTTGAAATACACAGTGCCTTCGGGTCACTGGTGACCCAGGTGTAAACCAGAGGGTTAAGAATGCATAAGAGTATTTTTTTAGAGTAAAATTTTCGGATTTTGACTAAAATCTGACTTTAAAATCCGAAAATGAATTTTCTCTGAATTTTCGAAGTATGAATAAATTTTTTCTCAATCAGACTTTGCATACTTTGAATTTTAATACTCCAGCCATACTATTATATTTTCATACCATCTTTTTTGCTCGGATAATTATGAACAATATTGAAAAATTATAAGAGAAACATAATGATTTGACATGATGATAAGCCACATTGATTATACAAACATTATAATTTTTTTTTTTCATTGATTATATCGATCTTTTATCTCGTAACCGGCGTTTCATTATTATTATTATTATCATCATTTTATTTTATAATTTACCTCAATTTTGGCAACCCCTAGATTCTCTTTCGACCATGATTTTGTTAACTTAACAATTCTCTCAACTATTATATTTTCATACCTTCTTTTTTGCGCGGATAATTATGAACAATATTAAAAAATTATAAGAGAAACATAATGATTTGACATGATGATAAGCCACAGTGATTATACGAACATTATCATTTTTTTTTTTTTTTCATTGATTATATCGATCTTTAATCTCTTAATCGGCATTTCATTATTATTATTATTATTATTATTCTTATCATTTTATTTCATAATTTACCGCAAAATCCTCCCCGTGTGCAATAACGTAAGGCTGAACTAGCAACGCCATTATAGCTGTAGGTCCCACAGTCACGTCCTTAGCACTGCCGAATATCAGATAGACGAAGCAGCCCATAAATCCACTATAAAGTCCATACTGGGGGGGATTCGAGAGATTTGTGATTTTTTTTTTTTTTTCTTCTTTCAAAATGTATATCGTCGAGTATAAAAATTTGAGATAATTGATGTTACTTGTGGTAAAAATGAAAGCGAAGTTTTCTTAAAAATAAATTTATTTTCAGTTTTATTTTAGTGGATAAATTAATATTATTTTCCTGGAGCAAAAAAACGCTATCAAAATTTACCTCATGCATAAAAAATATTATCGTTGATCTTATTTATTTTTTTATTTATTGTTTCGATTGCATAAAAAATATTTTTAAACAAAAAATATTTTTCTTCGAAATCAACTATGAAAAATATATAAAATATTTGTAATAAAAAAAAAAAGAATTTGACATTTTCTAGCTTTTTAATGAAAAATTCAATTAGATTTTTATTTATTTTATTAATGACGATACGAAGAGAGAGAGCAGACAACAAAAAAATCTTTTACAAACCTGAGGCGGAAGCCCAGCGACAGCGGCATAAGCGATTCCCTGTGGTATGGCCGTGAAACCGACAGTTAGTCCTGCCAGTGCATCTTGAAAGGATTTGCTCCACGTGTAAAGTGGCAACCACGCTAAAATCGGTATCCTTCGTCTTAACAAATCCTTTCTCTTTTGATCCGTTGCGACAGTCATGTCGCTGCCTAATTACGATCACATTAATTTCAATTATTAACAAACAAATAAAATATTGAATTAAAACAAGTTTAATTTGCAATGATTAAATTTTATTGAGGCTAAAAAAAAAATTCAATATTCTAATAAAATAAAATTTATTCATAAAAAATTAAAAATAAATAATTCCCAAACGATCCACACACATTAATTCACTTATCCACAATCAAATAACAGAAATATTGTAAAAAAAAAAATCAAAAAATAAAATAAAATAATAATGAATGAAGAAACGCTTACGTCCCGAAACTGGCGTGTAAGTAACTTTTTTCATGATCAACAAAAAAAAATGATAAATCCGCCAATGAGCTGAAAAATGATCTTCGTTAGCTCCGTATAGAATGAGGAATATAAACTGTGTGTGATGTTCTAGCAACTAGCACGATACGCTCAATTGACAACCGGAAAAGAATACCTTATTATGCAGTTGTAACGTTGAACATGCGGTTACCCGATTCATGTCATCAATTTTTTTTTTTATTCATTTTTTTTTTTTTTTTTTTTTACGTAATCATTTAAAAACTTCTATGATTCTGAATCTTCTATGATGAATCTTCTATGATTTGAAATAATTATGAAAAAAGACAATCCGTCCTCGCGAATGAAAAATCACATTTAATTATTTGCAGATAAATAAATTATTTTAAGACTAAGATTTAAGGCTTTTTAAGACGAGCGAAGCAAAATATATATATATATATATATATATATATATATATATATTTGTGTGAAATTTTTAAATTTTACGAGCGTTTTATTTGTTGTATAATCGCGAATTAATTATTAAAAAAATTAATAGTTTCGTTAAAGAGGATTGAACCGAGTGACCTCTGTTATTAAAAATATGCCCAGTCATTTCACGATAATATAGAAAAAGCATTAATGAAAACTAAAAATACATAATAGAGAAAAATATTTAATTAGAATATTATTGTTTAAAAAAAAAAAATATCAACAAATATACCGTTTATTTCGATTATTCCCCTCCACTAAATCAGGGACTGATCTTTTCACCCATCGTTCGTCGAGGATCGAAGCCAAATGGTGTTGAATAATTGATGCCTCACACTCGAACGTCGAACGAATATTAATTAATTGAAAAATCTACTCGAAATCCTCGACGAACGATTTTCAACTCCAAATTAATTGGTCCAATCAATGAGGGTGACAAATATTTTTTTCCTAACTAACAAATTGGACGGTATAATTAAAATCACTGAATCGTCGATATTGTCGATGAAGAATTAAATTTTCACCAAAATAATTTCATTTTTATGGTAAAATTTCCACGTAATAAATTTAAAAAAAAAACAAAAAAAACCGGAAATTACTAATCTTAGGTCTAATGCAGTGTCAACGTGCTAACAGTACATGCACGACTGTTTTGTTGCATCAAACAGAAGCCGATAAACCGGCCAGTCGTCGTTATACAATAATAAAATAATACACGAAGATATTTCAAGTGGACGATTAACGAACGATAAAGTCTTTAAACTCCTCATTCCGATAACAAAATCATGTGTCTCTCGTTCGAGGCCACGTGGAAGACAAAAAAAATTGGATTATTTGTGCAAAGTTTATACGATGAAGATTTATACGATTTTACGATTTATTTATCATTTTTCTCTCCCCCTCTCTGAAATCATTGATAATGCATCGATCATATAAAATAATAAACAAAAATAAAATAATAAAAACAAAAGTAATTTTTGTCAAATAAAAAATGAAATGAATAATATTTATCACACGGATAAGGTAAATCTGATAATAATATTTTTTTTCGATCTGTAATTAGAGAATAAATTCAGAACTATAACGAGGACTCTGTCATCACGGGACCAAATGGGCTTATATTGAGGCTAATCAAGATTATATCTCTTAAGATTATATCATTATTTTTCTTTATTTTTTTTTTCTCATTTAATAATGCACATTGTATAGTTGTCGTCTGCATGGTCACATGATTTGTCACGAGGAGGCGATTGAATCGGTAAAATATTTTCCCCTTATCTTTAACGCATACAGAGAGAGAGAGAGAGAGAGAGAGAGAGAGAGAGAGGGAAAGAATAAGAAGTGCTCAGATTAGTCATTTTATCTTGTCACGTGAAGATACAACTGAATGAACGAAAAAAAAAAAAACAAAAACGAAATGACAGCGTCTTTGCATGAGAATGACCGAATGATCTTGTAATTAGTCTAATCAGTCAAGTGTCCCAATGTCGAAGATGTTGAACTATAGAATATATTTTATTATTCAGGTACTCGATGATGATAAATTACAGACACGTGGCTAATTATCGATAATTAACCATCAATTAAAATCAGCTCAAAAAAGCTCTTGTAATCTTTTTTTTTTTTTTAATATTTAGAAAAAAAGAAAAGTTAGAGTACAAAAATATCTGTAGTATTTTTAAAATACAATTTTTAATTAAAGCTTTAATTAGAGAGAACTAAAAATACAAAGAGATTACCACCACTATTAAATAGGAATGTAAAAAAAAAAATTAAAAAAAAAAACTTCGCAGTCGGTAGGACTCGAACCTACGCTCCCAGAGGGAATCTGATTTCTAGTCAGACGCCTTAACCACTCGGCCACGACTGCCTTGAAAATATTGACCATAGAGACACTTTACAAGTTACATGATTAAAAAAAAAAGTGTTCCGTAATCAAAAAGTGACGTCAAAATGACCACGTGATCATATATCAAGTGGATCAAATGCGACGACTATTATTTTATTTTGATCAACCGTACGAAATTTTTTAAAACTTCACCAGGCTTACTTGTTAGCAGTCGAGTCAATTCCGACAATTCCTCATCGCGATTTGACATGTCCGAGACTGTGACGATAGGAAAAAAATTACGTCTTCATTAGGATGCAGAAGAACGACTGGTGAATGTAGTTTGATACTGAATCCTATCATTTATTACATTTTTATTCACATTCTCAATGAAATCCTAGACGATTTCCCATTTCTCGGTCAGTAACACAGACCTGATGCGATACTTTCTATTTTATCAGCCGTCGATAAGGTAGTTGCGACTGATATTCGTTTTAGTTCAGAAATTCGCCACACTAGCCACACTGCATTTTCCAATGAAATTACATGCAAATGTATTTCCGTTTTACACGCTACATATGGAAAATGTAGGCAGGAAATTAGACAATATGCTAATGATTTAGATCGAGGAGAAAGAAAAAAAAGCTTGATTTATCGTCCTGGCGGGTACAGTGAAAAGATCACTGAGACTCGATAAGCCATTTTCCTCTCGTTGTGTTGTTGATTATTATGATCAGCTTCCTTTCTCGTTACAAGCAAAAACGTTCAATCTTCATTAAAAGCAGTCAACGATGTCGATAAAACGATACCAGGTCAAAGTAAGAGGATCGACGAGATCCTTTGCGTCTCCTACGTCCTTGGATCGCATGAATAAGGTATGTTTTTTTTTTTAATCTACGAGTAATTACGATGCACGATCTTTTACAGGATCTCTCATAGTTCCAGTAAAACAACGCATAAGATCTGTAAACCCGATGCGCTTTAAGTCCTTTTTCCTGTCAATTCTCTGAGATAAAAAAAAGTAAAGAAAAGAGTAAAACTTTAGAATGACATGTTAATTTATGATGACGTGAACAATATATCACTCTGAATCGTAAACAGATAAAAGTAATACATTTTGGGTCGACTCGTCGACTTCCCGAAGTGATGTAAAAATACGTACAATTGTTTTACAATTAGAAATGAAAAGGAAATGGATTAGAAGAATTCGCACATTCTCGTGAATTCGTCTCTTTATGCACGTGCAGCGTGTACGAGATTTATTTATTTATTTGCGAGTGATTGAAGCCATGCGCGTTACAAATCACGAAAGAATGAAAAATAAAATGAAACAAATCGTGCCAGGGGTTTCGCACGAAAAGCGCGCGAACATTCCCTCTTACGTAATTTTCTAGTCCCGCGCGCACGCCTGGAGTTGAGCTCGAGACCGCGTTACTAATCGATTAGCGTTGGATCGCCGGTCATTTATTTTTTGCTTTCCTCCTTTTTTTTTATCTTTTTTTGGACGTAAAAAAATGCAACCGACGAGGATGGGATTCGAACCCACGCGTGCAGAGCACATTGGATTAGCAGTCCAACGCCTTAACCACTCGGCCACCTCGTCCTACGGTGGCTCCCGCTCACGGTGCGCTTCTTCCCTCGCGCTTCCCTCCCGAATATTGTAACTCGCGCATATTTTGCGTCTGCACCCTTCTCTTTAACAATTGCGTTCTTTTTTCACCTCGATTCGTTTAATTTTACTTTTTACAAATCCTTTTCTTTTTTTTCAACCTTCATTTTGGCAACTTTTTCATATCAAACTGTTATGGCAATTTTTTTTTATTTTAAAATCTATTGGCAACGACAATTCTTTCAATCTCAATTTTGACAACTTCCTCATGAGTTATTGCAAATGTTTTTTACTATTATTGACATTGGCAACTTTTCAACTCTATCAACGACAAGAATTTCGAGACTTTTCTGTCCGTCTCGGCTTTCCCAACTTTTCAAACTTTTACTTTTCAAAATAAGTTGATTAACTATTGTACTTTGCTACTTTTTTATCCTGTCGATCTTGAATTTTTGCATGTTCCCGATTCTGTCAACTTTTAATATTGACAGATCTTCAATTCCATCCACCTCAATTTTGGCAACCCCTAGATTTTCTTTCGACCATGATTTTGTTAACTTAACAATTCTCTCAACTAATTGTGGAAAATTTTCTGTCACTCTCAATTACATCAACTTTTTTTCCACTGTCAATGTCAACTTTATCGCTTTTTTTATCGTGTCAATCTCATTTTTGACGCTTTCTTATTGTGTCACAGTCAATTTTGGCAACAACTCAATGCTGTCGACTTAAATTTCTCGAATCTCATAAATCCCCTCTTTTTGAAATGCCAATTTTTTTTATTGCTCAGCATTTTGGTCGTAAAAATCTCATGGCCACAAATCCAACGCAAAAGTTTTTGGCAACAAAACCGAGGATTCCCATGTGTATACATTATTTCGCACGTTTTGTTATCGCTCGAGTGATAAGCTCACATTATAAATAATCATCGTTCACACACGAATATATACGTTGCACCACACAAGTCGCATTCTTGTTCTCCTTCTCTCTCTCTCTCTCGCTCTCTCGCTCTCTCGCTCTCTCGCTCTCTCTCGCTCGCGCGTGCGCTCCCTCTCGCGAATGAGCCCAGAAATGAGGAATCGGAGGTCAAACGAGCGAGCGTTTCGTACGCGAGACTCATATAATATAAGAGCTCTTGTATATCCGTGTCCGATGATGATCTTCGTGCAGACAAAGTTTCTGCAATTCCGGGATTCCATAACGCTCAGCGACCTCGAAATTACACAACAACGATTTTTAACGTAGCAAAAAAAAAAGAGAACGAGGATGAGGAAAATCGTAGCGGAAGAGCTTCGATCACTGATATTCGTATTTCGTCTCGTTCCAGTGGACACGAATAATCGGAGAATGAGAGAAAGAAGAACATTTTAGTCAACTCAACGACAAAATAGCTTCGGGTCCTCTCGATCTCCCACTACGCTTTTCTATATTTATAGTGACTGCTCTACCCCTCGATATATATAGATATATGGATGTAGGTGAAGATGTATATATATATATAGAGAGAGAGATATCGATATAATTATATAGACGTATATATCTATATATACGTATATAAGTACATGTAGGATTACGTAATTCGATCCTAGCTCGCGTGACCTCTTTGTTTATGACAACGGAACGATTTTGTTGGTTTAATTCATTTAATTGGATTATCTCGTTGTATTTTATACGACATTCGATCAAAATGAGGAAAGAAACATTGACAGAAATGTTTAAAAGATTTGCAAATCGATCGGATTGCTTAGAATTTCTGTAAATTATTCATTACGTTCACGTACATCACGATCGTTTGACTTTCTAACGACGTTGTGTGAATTCATGAACTTCCGAGCTATCGTAATTCCAAGTGAGAATTTTTATACGAGATCATGTCCAAAAAATAATAATGTGTCGTTGTTGTATATTTTTATATGTGGGTTTCTATGGACGAAAATAAATATCAATGTTTTTTTAGAAAAAGATCTCGATCGTTATTGGACTCTTGATTTTCCTTTGAATGTGTGGATTCCAACCGGCGCCGTGGCTTAGTTGGTTAAAGCGCCTGTCTAGTAAACAGGAGATCGGGGGTTCGAATCCCCCCGGGGCCTCTCCGGTGGAGTGTAATTTTTTTTTTTTTCACACTTATTATTTATCAAAAATTTGTTGTATATAATATTTGTTTTAATTGTTTATATAATGAAAAGTATTATTCATCGACACTGCCGGTGTAAAATAGTTGCTAGTTCACCTTGCCCTTTAATTGTAAGATGCTCTATATATGATTCAAGTCTGATATCAGAACAGAAAATACACGTGAATAAAGTTCCAGTCAAGAGTAAAAATGATTCCGGTGATTTGCGGAAAAATCCAACAAACTACGACCAATTTAAATTGCACTGTAATAGATGCATTATAATAGCTCTTGCAGCGTTTAATGCAGGATGGAAAAAAAAAACACTTATTGCTGATAAATGTCATGAAGCGAAAGAACAAATTTTCATGATATAAACAAAAAATAAATCCTGTATGATATAATTATGTATTTCTCCATCTGACCGGAAATCTCAGGGGAATTCCCTCTTTCCGTCAAACCCATATCGAGTTTATTTATAAATTCTCCATGATTCACTATCGTAAATAACCCGAAACAACTCGTGAGGAATGGTTTTTATCCCATATTGTTTTTTTTTCTTTTTTTTTCCTTGATAAAAATGGTCGTGAAACGAGTTTTATGAGAGCGATCATTCAAACGTGCTTTGGGCCTTATCGACCTCTCTTGCTCGATTGTATGGATTACGTAGTCGTTCAGGAATTACGAGTAATATACACATGAAGTATTGAAGTCTGAACTATCGTGATAGCAACAACTTTTACTATATATTAAATGATATGCACAAAGCCAAGTGAATAATGCCAGGATTTTTTTTTCTCTATTGCACATATATGGGCCTGATATAACTATCGCCAGAAGATTTTTTCAACCAAGTGTTTCTAGAGGGCGTCACGCAATTGTGGAATGGATAGGAATTTCGTGCACAATTTCGACTCATGTTTCACATACACACACACACACACACACACATATATATATATATCCGCGCGTGTTTAAAGATCGCAACTTTGTTCGTTGTCTATCTTTTGTTTCCACATAAGCGGCCATACATGGCATATCTAATGACGCAAGCGAACGTGGGAAGACTGTGACGAACACTTGCATGATTACGAGATGAAAATTGGAAATACCATTCAACGAGAGAAATCGTAAAAATTGGAGCAATATGCAAATTTGATAAATACGAGAAAAATAAAAGAGATGTGAGAAATACATAAGAAATACCGAAATTATTCAAAATAATTATTAACAACTAGAAATAACTAGAGATACAAAAAATATGATAATTATGAAAAATACGAGAAATACAAGAAATGTAATTATAAGTTATTCTAGAATACACAAATATATATATATATACACTTGCATGTACACGAGGCACAAGAAATCCTAAAAGTACCAAAGGTGCAAAAAGTAGTAACATTGTTTAAGACCCTACGAAAAATTATCCAAACACGAAAAAATCCCGGAAATTCTAATAAAAATATTTTTTTTAAACTCCTCAACAATCCACTAGAAAATGGATTGGAGAAGTGTTTTTTTTTTTTGGTATTTTTAATAAAATTTCTGGGATTTTTTCGTGTTTGAATAATTTTTCGTAGGGTCTTAAACAATGTTACTACTTTTTGCACCTTCGGTACTTATAGGATTTCTTGTGCTTCATGTGCATACGAGTGTACGAGAGCGTCTCATCAAAAGGATGCATTTAGACTCTCGTTCACCTGCCAACTGAACATTGCATAACGTTAATGACACAAAAAATGCATTCCAGCAAGATAAAAAAAAAAACAATTCTTCGATCGAACAAGTTATTGTTTTTATTGCTCCAATATCCTCGTCAAATTTCGTGAAGGGCAAACTCAGCAGCCCAATGAAAAATCTTGAATATTTTCTCATGAAGCGTATAATTTCTCTCGTTTTTCGTACAATATACAATGCAACGTTCCAAATATTCTCAAATAAAAACGACGCAGCAAAGCGTCGTTCATATATCCCTGAAGACGAGAGCGAACCGAAACAAAATAAGAATATGAAAAATAATGAGAAGTTTCTATATCTATATTTATCACGAACCCTAACCAAAGTCAAGGTCAAAAGGGAGACCCGATGGGTGAGCCATGTGAGCACGAGTGAGTTGTGTTGCTTGGCGAATGACGAGGAGGAGGTGCGGGGGGAAAAAAAAAGGTACATTTTTTGTATGGCTCAATTTAGGATGGGGAGTAAACAGGAAGATACGAGAGAGGAGCCCTCCGAGGTAACACGACTGTGAGAGCAACACGAGAAGACGCGGGTATCCTTTTGTTATTTCAATTTTTTTTTTTTTTTTTTTTTCTCTTTTACCTCGTGTTCTCTTTTTCTTTTTTTCCTTCTCGATCGTTCAAGGTGACTCATTGCCACGCAGGATCGAGATCCGTGAACGAACGACAGGATATTGCTCCTCCCCTCCACCTCTCCCACCTTCTCGTGTCCTCCTCTTCGTGTACCCCTCCGGGGATAAGAAAATAAATATAAAGTGGTAATGTGCACGTGCAAGACTAGAGTGTACGAGCAAAAAATGCTTTGAAAACGTAAACAGTAAACACGGATTTATTTCCCAACGTTAGTTCATCGCCTACGGGCTAAATAATTCGAACGTTCTCCACTCTCTGGATGATATCGAGGAATTTGATTTTAAAGGGCAATCACCTCGTCTTGATCGCAAAGTTGGACCAGTCTCGTGCAAGATCCCCCCCCCCCCCCTGCCTTTTACAAAAATATGTGGTTTTTTTTTTCGACTCAACTTTTTTTTTCGGGGGGGGGGGGGGGTAAACGGGTTTCTAAAAGGAGGGGGACATCTCATGCGTCATAGAATTTCATTTTTCATGAAAATTATGGGCAGTGCTTTCGATCGGGGCGATTTTTTTTGTTTTTTTTTTTTTTTGAACGAACTTTCCTGCTCGATTTTTAATTTTTGAGATTATTCAGGAGGATTTTTTTGACAAAACTCGAATTTAGTCCGAATGACAACGAATAATCGCAGGGTCAATATGACGGAGCAATATAGCCAAGTTTTTTTTTTTAAGTTTAAAGTATAAAATTGGTTGACTCAGCAATGTATTAATTACCAAGGATTTTTGAAGAATTTTCTTATTCCGTTATTGGTTTTGGGATTTTGACAAGTTGGACTTTTGAGATTGTTGGGATTTTTTGTTTGTTGAATTAAAAAAAAAAAAAAAGAAAATGACCGAACTTGAACTAATATAAAAACAAAGGTATTCCACTTGATTGAACATAGTTGATTAAAAAAATATATTGTAAGACAATCTTGATCAAATGTGCGTGAAATCCAATTAGTTTATTCTCCTGTCGTGTTTTGTTTTTTTTTTTTTTTTTTTTTTTTACCAAACTCCGCTCGATATCAGATAGGATACAAAAAACCGAGTAGCAGAGAAAGGAGACACCTGTTGCTCCCCACGAGAGTTGCGATGATGATCGTCGTCACAACGACGTAGGTACATATATAATGCTTCGGATAGCCCGAAGAGCACGTGGCGATGTTTTGAAGAGTTTGTATTACAGCAGTCCATCGTGTGTATATATATATATATATGTATATATATATATATATATATATTTGTATATACATATATATATATGCATACAAGACGGTGAGGCTCGTTGTGCGCATGCGCGGTAGATCGTCAATCCGCACTCACGCACGCAGGAGCTGTCAGAGAGCAACGTTTGCCCTGAGAGCACCTGGAAGTCTCGCTTGAAACCGGCGGTGACTCGAGACTCGTGCGGACGTCTTGCGTATCGATCTCAGAGAATTTTGAAACATTTTACACAACGAGTATAACAACAAAATATTCGTCCGTTAAAAAAAATATTTTTGCGATTTTTTAAATTTATACAGCGTGTATAAAAACCAAATATTCGGGATTAAAAAAAAAAAATCTTTGCGTTAAAAAACATCTTTGCAATTTTTTGAATTTATACAGCGTGTATAAAGACCAAATATTCGGGAATAAACAAAATAAATCTTTACGATTTTTCGAAAAATTCCGCGACAACATAACGACGAAATTTTCGTGAATAAAAAAAAAACATTGACGCGTAATACTTAATTATTTTATAAAAACAAACTGCGAAAGAGTGCAAATTACGATAATTAAATTTATTTAATACACGAGTGGTGAGAAAAATTTGATTAAAAAATCGAATTAAAAAAAAAAAAAGACGAAAAGGAAATTTTTTTATTTAGCCAATTTGGTATAACGAAATGGATCGGATTTTTCTCATCAATCATCACAATCCAAAATAGTGATACGGGCGAAATTTTTTTGAAGAGTTAATTGATCAAACCACGTGATAGGTATGTATAAAAATTAAGTATAAATGTGAAATTACTAGCATTAAAAATACCAAAATTCGAGTTTGTTAATATTTAAAATTGCCTCAGTTGAAACTGTCAATATTTAATATTTTGAAATTGAGGTCATCAGGATTCAAATAGCTAAAATTGAAGTTGCTAAGATTAAAATTGCTAAATAGCTCAAATCAAAGCAATTCAGATTGAAAATTCAAAAATGGAGGTTCGATCATAATGTCGATTCATCAATCAAATTTCATGGCGAAATAATTCGTTTCGATTTTTTTTTTGAAGATTTTTTTTTTAAGAGTTAATTGATCAAACCACGTGATAGATATGTATAAATATTTATTATAAATGTGAAATTACTAGCATTAAAAATACCAAAATTCGAGTTTGTTAATATTTAAAATTGCCTCAGTTGAAACTGTCAATATTGAACATTTTGAAATTGAGGTCATCAGGATTCAAATAGCTAAAATTGAAGTTGCTAAGATTAAAAATGCTAATATTGAGGTATTTAAGATTAAAATTGCTAAATTGCTCAAATCAAAGCAATTCAGATTGAAAATTCAAGAATTGAGGTTCGATTATAATGTCGATTCATCAATCAAATTTCATGGCGAAATAATTCGTTTCAGTAGAATACCCGGAGTTTCCAGATCGTGTTCAGTTGCATACTTAAATTTTGAACCACTAGAATTGTCCGGATTATCGATTTTTATCCTTTGCAAAACGTTCCACTCTTTCTTGCTCTCTCTAAATAGTTGGCAAGAGATAGTCACGAGTTCACAGTGAAAGCAACATGGCACGTCCGGTGTTTATATATACTATAAGTGTATACAAACTCACATATAAATATACACTAATTAGTCACTAATACACACACACACACACACACACATATATATATATATATATATATAAGCAATTTCTCTCTTTCTTTACGACCAAAATATTAGCATGGAGAGTTTATCAATACAACGTATTGCGATGCGTCTCTCTCTTTCTCTCTCTCTATATATATGTATATATATATAATATTTTGGTCTTAAAGAAAGAGGGAAATGCTTATTATAGTACCCAACTCTCTACATATAATGCGGGGAAGTGTGTAGACGTGATTCACTGACTTACAATTCGTCTCCCCGAGTCTCTCGTGATTTTCACGACTACGTGTGACGATTTAACAAATTTGTAAATTATTTAAAAAAAAAAAAATATATATATATATATATATATATATATATATATGTATATTTTTGTCATAAATAGCAAAAAAAAAAACTCGCGTGATTTTTGTTCGTAACAAAAATCGCATTTCGGTGAAACAAAAAAAAAAATCCAGCAATTTTTTAATGAATCTTCATTCTCCCAACGTGGGTATCATCATTTTTAGATTATCGTTAATTGTTGACCGTGTCAAATCGAATAAAAAAAAATAGAAAAAAAGATAGAATCTTCCAAGAGACATCTTCGTGTCTCTTGTCATTTGTTTGCGACTCGAAAGATATATATCTGTCCTTAAATTACTATAAAACTGTTTTTTTTTTCTCTCCTCCGGCTGCATTTCCGTTTGTATTGTGCAACACGGCAAGTTCCGCATTGCAGCAAGAATTTATTTTTATATTAAACTGATTTTTGTTTACCTGTAAATTTGTTAGCGATTGAGATAGTATCAAGGTAATAATTTCACGAATAATTGAAAGTATATCAGTAATTAAAATATGCAATATAATTTTCTATGTCTTTGAAATAATTATAAATTATTCGTCTATAAACGAATATAAAATTTGAATATTATTATTAGCCAATAATCGTAATAATTCGTTCACGAATAATTGAACGTATATCAGTAATTAAATTATGCAATATAATTTTCTATGTCTTTGAAATATTTATAAATTATTCGTCTATAAATGAATATAAAATTTGAATATTATTATTGGCCAATAATCGTAATAATTCGTTCACGAATAATTGAACGTATATCAGTAATTAAAATATGCAATATAATTTTCTATGTCTTTGAAATAATTATAAATTATTCGTCTATAAATGAATATAAAATTTGAATATTATTATTAGCCAATAATCGTAATAATTCGTTCACGAATAATTGAACGTATATCAGTAATTAAATTATGCAATATAATTTTCTATGTCTTTGAAATATTTATAAATTATTCGTCTATAAATGAATATAAAATTTGAATATTATTATTGGCCAATAATCGTAATAATTCGTTCACGAATAATTGAACGTATATCAGTAATTAAAATATGCAATATAATTTTCTATGTCTTTGAAATAATTATAAATTATTCGTCTATAAATGAATATAAAATTTGAATATTATTATTAGCCAATAATCGTAATAATTCGTTCACGAATAATTGAACGTATATCAGTAATTAAAATATGCAATATAATTTTCTATGTCTTTGAAATAATTATAAATTATTCGTCTATAAATGAATATAAAATTTGAATATTATTATTAACCAATAATCGTAAAAATAATCGAAATTGAAATTTTTCCCACAATTCATAGTAGTAAAAAAATATTCTGCTGAATATTTTAATTGTTTTTTAAAATAATTAATTCTACAAAAATTTATATTCGATTTATTTTTAAAGAAAAGAAAAATCGTTAAAATTATTCTTGGCAATTTTTGCACGGTCATGAATCGTCTGTCGAATGGTCACAGAATGCGAGCTCTCCTTGGCAGGTATCGCTTAAAGTCTTCACGGTATAAAATGCCTTACATAGAAGTGAATATAACGAACGATGGCGTTTACCTGAAAAATTACCTTTTTCTAAATAGCGAGAATCGTTGAAAATTCCATTCTCAAATCCGGTCAAATCGTCGACGTAAAATCCGCACTGTCACGTGTCTAAAAACCATGAAGGCGTTTTGTATATGAGCATAGAAAATACGCCCTTATGATTCCTAATCAAACTTTGCCCGAAACGAATTAATTATAGAAGATTCATGAGCGTAGAAAATTATATAATTTTCTCAAAAATGAAATTATCGTCAATTCGTGACTGTCAGACGATATTTTTTTTCACGTAATTACGATGAAAAAAAAAAAAATCTTATCGTTCCTCTTCTCGAGCACGTTTTTTTTAACTTGATTGCTCAAAGTACGTGGGATATGTAAAATATTTGAATATTATTTCTGAGCACTTTTTGACTCAATATGTACTATATATATATATATATATATACGAATTATAAGAGTATTCAATTGAGGAATAAATATAAATATCATATAGAATATAAATAATCATAATAAAATAATATGCAATTTTTTTATCGATGCATCGATTTTTTTTCAGCTGCATTAAGCATTTTCCTCTTCTCGAGCACGTTTTTTTAACTTGATTGCTCAAAGTACGTGGGATATGTAAAATATTTGAATATTATTTCTGAACACTTTTTGACTCAATATGTACTATATATATATATATACAAATTATAAGAGTATTCAATTGAGGAATAAATATAAATATCATATAGAATATAAATAAAATATAAATAATCATAATAAAATATATAATAAAAATAATAATAAAATAATCGATGCATCGATTTCTGTTCAGCTGCATTAAGCACTTTCTCCGTTCATCTCGACGCTATTTAAATTTTTCTCTTCGAGCTGATATTTCTCGGTTATCACGAAGAATATGATAATTAATCATCGCGTAAAAATATGATTTTTATTTCTCGCAGGGCCACGACCCATCCTGTGGACGAGAATGGACGTTACCTGTTTCGAGGTTTCGCAGAAATTTTACTAAAACGAGGAAAAATATTTTAACTGACAATTTGAATTTTTTCTATCAATTTTTTGCTATTGAAAACGATCGAATTTTTTTTTTTTTTTTTTAAAGATCGAATAATCGTTAGATAATAATTTTTGAAAAATATGTCTAAATACGAGATAAACGACGTTCCCGATCGTGAAAATCTACGAGAAGTCAGACTCACGGGTTTCAGTTTACACGATGATGCGTTTCGCAATGGAAATGCGAAAAATTATGAATTCGATGGTAGGAGAAATGTCGATGACAGGCTTGGCAATAACGAGGATCCTGAGAGAGAAAGAAAATCGGCGAATGGCAACGGTGAGTAAAAAAAATAATAATAATAATTTGACATTTTTAAATTATCTTTAGGAATTTTTTAATTTATAAAAAAATAATAATAATTACTTTAGATAAAATTTATAAAAAAATTACGTTCGATCAGATGAACAAATATAATTATTTATTGAGACTCTCGAGTTTACCTCTGGTCGTCGAACACAATTTAAAAAAAAAAAAATGGAAAAGAAATATGAACTAATCACAAGATCAATTAATGATAAGCGATCGCAATTTCTAACGAAGCGATTCTGACTCATCAAGGAATTCGTAATATTTTATAATTGACTCCAAACGATACGAAATTATTTTAATTGGATCATAATTTTTCCCACATCTGCCAATTCGACGATTAGCATAATCAATTTCGTTATTTCACTGGGGAAAAAAAAAGAAAAAAATTCTCAAAATCCTCGGAAAATTATCATCGACACAATAAAAAAAAAAAAATCCATCGTGAGACCGCGAATAATTTACATAACGTTGAGTAAAAATTACATATCCTTTGTGAGTTCCTTGAATTATCGCTGTCCTCAAATCACAAAAGTCTGGCCTGTATTACGAACAAAGATAAGAATCTGGTAAAAATTGCCCGAGGATCAAATTTCCGATAGTAAACATGCATGATGGATTTTACTATGTAATGAGTAAAAAAAAACTGCGCTCTCCGCAAGCTCGTAATTTTTTACCTCAAAGTACAGTAGAAATTCAGTAATTGTAAGTTAACATTGTTGGAAAATGAATTCCTCTTAAACGCCATCTGTACAATTAATTTTTACTACATTGCCAAGTAATTTTTATCGGATCATTATCTCTGTGATACGTTTTTATTTATCTCGTATAATTTCCGATATGAATTTCCGAAAGTAAACATGCATGATGGATTTTACTATGTAATGAGTAAAAAAAAACTGCACTCTCCGCAAGCTCGTAATTTTTTGCCTCAAAGTATAGTAGAAATTCAGTAATTGTAAGTTAACATTGTTGGAAAACGAATTCCTCTTAAACGCCATCTGTACAATTAATTTTTATCGGATCATTCTCTCTGTGATACGTTTTTATTTATCTCGTATAATTTTACACGGTGATCCGTTTCTTCGAAGGTTGCGGAGCAAATAAATCATTCCCTGAGCCAATATACATTTATAGACAACATATATATATATATACACACATATATATATATATATATACATATTGTCACAGATTCATTTACAATCCGCGAGTCGAATCTCATTTTTCAAATGATGTAAAGTATATAACGAGATTATGTTAAATACTCAATTGGCTCAGTGTTTATGTGAGGTAAAAGCGTCAAGAATTCAGAATTTTGCCTCTGGCTATATTATTGTGAGCTCGAACCGGTGTGATTGACCCAGCAAAGAAACGAGAGATGTGTGACACACTGACGTCAAATTACTCATCAAATTATAATTATTGAATAATTTGTTGGGAGACCAACGTCCTTTTAAAATAATAATAATAATAGTTTTATTTAGTTTTATAATAATGATAGTAATAATTTGTTATTATTATTATTAATTAAACGTTTACAGTAATGAGGGCAATTAAAATTATGTAAAATGATGTATCTATAATTACGTAAATTGCGATCACGTCATAAAAGTGCAGTTTATGAATTGGTCAAGGTATTTTACGGAGCAGTCACCTGTTGCCAGAGGCTGACCTAGAGACTCTGAAGCCTCCATTATAAGTACCCTGCGCACTCTTTGCCAGTATAAACGAACAAACGAACTGAGCAATCTTTCAATCAGCTCGATCGTTTCGTCTCGACGCGTGACGAACACGTGCTCTGTCTCTCTCAATTCAACATCAGTAAAATAAAGCGATGTAAATGAGACTCATGAGCCAGTAATTTTTTTTTCTTTTAAATAATTTTTTATCACAGAAAAAAATTAACGAGAAAATAAATTTTTTATCGTGTTGCAATATTATTTTATTTCGTTGCATTTAAAAAAAAAATGTATTTAAAAATGGTAAAAATTAAGAATCCATTTTTTATTTACATAAAATATACACTCGCGAATATATTTGGCAATACTCGTGCAATTCCTTCCCTCGACTCTCTCTCTCTCTCTCTCTCCCTCGATCTTTTATCTGCGAATTATTCGACCCTCTTTTCTTAACGGTAAGATAAATCGCCTTTCCATATGCAAAAGTCTATAGTCAACGAGACTTGTTTGCGTGGGTTAATCCAAACAGTCAATAATAAACACATAAAATTATCTATCTCTCTCACCTTTTGCAAGAAATATTTTTCAAATATCCCCTTTCTCTTTTACAACTCATTCGCTATGATAGCTTAGCCAATTATTCACGAATTTTAACGTACTCAATTTTACGAATCATCGCTCATATTCATTTATTATAATTTATTAACATTTTATATACCTTGAAATAAAATTTAGATTGTTTATTTATTTTTTCAAATTTTTAAACGTTATAAAAATTAATAGATAGCCAGACATTCTTTTTCAAATTAATTTCCATTAATATCATTGATATATTTTTTTATTCCTATTTTTTTTGTAAAGAATGAATGAATATTTCAAGATTATTTATTTTTATTATTTATTATTATTATATTATTTGTCACGTTTGAAGATTTTTTTAATACTATTGGCTCGGCTCCGGTGACTCCTCGATTCTTCCAGCTGATCTGACTCTAAATCACTTGGTTCACTCTGCAATCGTTCATTCTCTACCCCCGACCATTCTTCTGTGAATCATATCCTTCATTTACGACAATAATCCTCTCGTCCCATACTCTTTGCTGTGAATCATGACGAATTGTGTACCTCGGTAATTTAACTCTCTTTAATTAGTCTCTTCCTAGTTTCACGAAAAATTTTAACTCCTCCAATTATCTCTTCTTTGTGCCATGAAAAGAAAAAAAAAATGCAACGCACGTATTTTCATTGCTAATATTTCGAGTAACACGAGGGCGTTTATAAAATTGCCACACACGAGAGATTGAGTCACGATACGCATCTCGATTACTAATTATTGTCACGCACCATTTTCGTAATTCACCGTGGTAGATCCATTTTAACAAAGTTGGTCGAAAAAGAATTTTGACATAAAAAAAATGACATATTTTCGTTAAAATCGTATCGATGTTTAAATTAAAATAGTTAATTTTAAATAAATATGAAAATTAAAAAATTCAAACATTCCAAATAAATTGATTATAAAATTAAATTTAAAAATATGAGATGCAGTGCCAGATTTATATAGAATATTAGATAGTATTTTATTTTGTATTTATTTACAATCAAATTTATCTCAATTTGAAAAATTATCTTTTCGTTCAGATAAAATTCGAATTTGCCGATCGACTTTTCAAATTTCACATTATCGATTATTTTCGTATTTCCTCGTCTTATGGTATACCCCATGACTCAATGGTTCAAAAACCTAAAAATAGTTCACCTGGACACCCTTTTATCTGACACTCGTTGCAAAAAAAAATTTAATTTAATTTTAATTATTTTAATTTACCATTTTATCGATTTTACACGCGACGATCAAAAATTCCCAAACACAAAATTTTGATTGATCGCAAAGTTTATGAATGAATTTTCCTCTATCCTGTGTATTAATGACGAGACGATCTCTCGATTTTTTATTCGGTGGCTCGGACGACATCTGGCACACACGTGATTTTTTATTGAATGGATAAACTTTCTAACTATAAAAAATAAAAATTTGTCAACCGACTGGGGATTAATGAAATTCCATAGAAATGAATAAATCTCGATTACTCCAAAATGGATATTACAAAAAATAATAAATTTTTATCTAAACAAAAAAAAAATATATTCAAATATCAAAAGCATCAAAATAATAATTTTGTGATTAAAATTGTTTTTTTTCTTTGTAAAATTTTGTAATATTCATTACTTGGATAACATTTATTACTTAAATTATTTTTAGCTCATTTTGATGTGGAAAGAGACTCGACGAATCTCACAGCCGTAAGATGGCTAAATCGACGGATCAAAAAATCTTGTCAGATGAAATTACTGTACAAAAGAATACCGATACTCGACTGGTTGCCAAAGTATCGCAAGGACTACATAGCGAATGATTTGGTTGCCGGTTTTACAGTCGGTCTAACGGTTATTCCTCAGGCTATTGCGTATGCAAACGTCGCTGGGCTTCCTCTACAGGTGCGTACGCAATTTGCATAGAAACGAGTTAGGCGGATAGTGTGATAAAAAAAAAAAAACGAAAAAAAAAAATCAGGGCAATTTAATTTTAAATGATAATTTTTTTTTTTTTTTTAATTATTATTATTTTTTTAATTGCAGTATGGACTTTATTCATCATTCATGGCGTGTTTCGTCTACACGATTTTTGGTTCCTGCAAAGACGTACCTGTAGGTCCAACTGCGATAGCTGCAATTTTAACTCGCGAGACTCTCGCAAAGTCTCATCTTGGACCGGATTTTGCGGTTCTTCTTACATTCGTTTCCGGCTGTGTCTCATTGCTAATGGGAATTCTCCAACTGGGTGAGATATATTTTTTTCAATTATTAAAAATACTGGAAAATATTTGAAAAAATAAATAAATAAAAATTGTCTAATTAAAAGCATAAAAAATATTTAATAAATAATTCTCAAGACGAGAATGTAATATTTGTCAGAGTCAGCATATCCGGACGTTTCAATGGTGAAATAAAAATCATAATTGTCACCTCTGTGTAATAAATTACAATGATTGTTGACGTCTCGAATTTTCATTCTCATTGCATAATAAATTCGTCGAAAATTATACGACAACTCGTCGTCCTGAAGATTATAAATTACACGTAAACGCGAAAGAATTCCGTCGGTTTTACGTTTTCACCTTTAAGATATAATAGAAAACGTAAAATAAAAACAGTTATGATAAATAATTTCTCTTTAGTAATTAAATGGAAATTCTTCGTGAATTTTTTGTTTTTTTTTTCTGCACGTTGAAATCCACACGAATGAAAATTGCACGATTCACCATTGAAAAGTAAATTTATTGTTATGGCGAACCGACAGATGTAAAAATAAAATATACCATAAATTAGACAAAAGAAAAATAATTTAAAATGAAAAATTGACCGAAGGTCATTTTTGCAACCTCCGGTTGTGTCACGGTGTGACAATCGAATACACCTTGACAAAAAACTTTATGCAACTTGGTCGATACATTTCACCGTTGAAAAATCGAGAATATTGTACCGTTAATGAGCCTCAGATGACTAAACACGAGTATGAGAATTTTACGAACTGGTCTTTGCACACGATTCGTACAAAGACATTCGCCAGAAATTTTTCAATATTTTTTTTTTTCACTCTTTTCACACTTTTTCAAATTTGCAATGTCTCCTTATTTAAATTAATTGACTGACAATAATAATTACCAAATAATTATTCCAAAAAAATATCAATATTAATTCCAAATTATTTTTAATTATTTGAGAAAATTATTTTCTCAGTCATGAATTACTATTTTGCCATAAAATGACCTTGAATATATATTTAATCATAATTTTGATTAATTTACAATTTTTTTCAATTCACGATGATCATCTGAGAAAAATAATGAGTGATTACAAGAAAAAATAATAATAATAATAATTGTGTAAATATTTGCATTTATGTAGCTGCTTACGAGGCTCACCAGTGTCATCAAATTCCACCTTTCTATTCGCTTCTTTTATTATGTTTATTTTATATTCTTTTATTTTAGGTCATAAAATGACCTTGAATATATATTTAATTATAATTTTGATTAATTTACAAATTTGTTCAATTCACGATGATCATCTGAGAAAAATAATGAGTGATTATAAGAAGCCAAAAAGAAAAATTAATTGTGTAAATATTTGCATTTATGTAGCTGCTTACGAGGCTCACGAGTGAATTGTCATCAAATTCCACCTTTCTATTCGCTTCTTTTATTTTCATTGTTTTTTGTTTAATTTTCTCTCGGATCATTAAGGTTTCCTGATAGACTTTATCTCGGGACCCGTCTCGGTCGGTTTCACCTCAGCAGCTGCTATCATCATAGCGACAAGTCAGATGAAGGACATACTCGGCATTGAATTTTCAGCCGGCAAATTTCTTCAAGTTTGGCAGATGATATTTAAGCATATCGGGGAGACGAGACTTTGGGACGCGGTTCTCGGCATCGTTTGCATGATTGTCCTTCTTGTTCTCAGGGTAAGTTTCGTCCATCTTTTATTTTTTCAATTTAATTTTCGAATTTTAATATGAATCTTTGTCATCCTCGATTTTATACCTCTTGAAATCATCCTCGATCAAGCGAGTATAATTTTTTATCAACATTTAAATATTCTAATTTATCGATATGTAAAAATTTCATATAATTTTTCCATGATAATATTTTTTTTTACAGAAAGTCAAAGACATTCCAGTGATATCGAAAGACACAAAAGTCCCATCGATATTGCAAATTGTAATTTTGAAAATTCTCTGGCTTCTGTCAACCGCTCGAAATATTCTTGTGGTGATCGTATGTGCTGTAATTTGTTGGATGCTGGAGGCTCATCTTGGCTCTTCACCGGTCAGGCTTACCGGTCACGTGAAAGAGGGACTTCCGAGCGTTGGACTTCCGCCCTTTGAGGCTCGTATTGGCAATCAGACTTATGAATTTGTCGATATGATATCCGCTATGGGATCAGGATGTCTCGTTATACCTTTGCTGAGTCTTCTCGAAAGTATCGCTCTTGCCAAAGTATTTTGTGAGTTTGGAAAAATAACAATTTTTATTTATTTATTTATTTATTTATTTATTTATTTATTTATTTATTTATTTATTTATTTATTTATTTATTTATTTATTTATTTATTTATTTATTTATTTATTTATTTATTTATTTATTTATTTATTTATTTATTTATTTATTTATTTATTTATTTATTTATTTATTTATTTATTTATTTATTTATTTATTTATTTATTTATTTATTTATTTATTTATTTATTTATTTATTTATTTATTTATTTATTTATTTATTTATTTATTTATTTATTTATTTATTTATTTATTTATTTATTTATTTATTTATTTATTTATTTATTTATTTATTTATTTATTTATTTATTTATTTATTTATTTATTTATTTATTTATTTATTTATTTATTTATTTATTTATTTATTTATTTATTTATTTATTTATTTATTTATTTATTTATTTATTTATTTATTTATTTATTTATTTATTTATTTATTTATTTAATAAAAATTTCAGCGGATGGCAAGCCAATTGACGCAACCCAAGAAATGCTTGCAATTGGCGCATGCAACATTATATCTTCTTTCGTTTCATCGATGCCTGTTAGCGGTGGATTGAGTCGTGGTGCAGTTAATCACTCATCGGGTGTAAAAACAACCCTCGGCGGTGTCTTTACGGGAATTCTCGTTCTCGTATCGCTTCAGTTCCTCACGCCTTATCTCTACTACATTCCAAAAGCTGCTCTCGCAGCTGTTATCATTGCTGCTGTTGTTTTTATGGTTGAGCTTCACGTTGTCAAACCCATGTGGCGGACAAAAAGTAAGTTCTGCCGAAATTTTTTTATATTTTAAATTTCATCAAAATTACTTAATTAAAATCATAAAAAAAAATTTAACTGCTTTAATGAAATTGCAGAGATCGACTTGATCCCAGCAATTGCAACTTTTCTCTGCTGTCTTTTCGTGAGACTCGAGCTCGGTATAGTGATTGGAATTGGTATAAATCTTCTCTTTCTTCTGTACGCATCAGCGAGGCCTTCTCTACGTGTTCGAAAAGTTGTGGTAATTTCAAATTTTTATTTCCAAGCCGTTCATTTTTTCTTTTTTTTTTATTAGGTCGAACAAATTTCTTCAACAGCAAAACTTATAAAAAAATTCTCCAAGTTTAATATTCTATACTTCGTATCCATTAAGCATGTTTAATGGAAAAAAATAAGGAAGAAGAAATAGAATTTGTCAGTCCCAAATTATTAATTGATTTGGAGCAATTTAATTTTTTATTCAATTTAATTTTTGTCAATAAATAATTTATAATTTTATTTTTCAATATTTTTTTATTTACTAATTAGTGTAATTGTATTTTTCATTTGCACAATTCAAGAGCGCCACTGGCTGCGAATATCTCACGATAACTCCAGACAGAAGTCTCGCTTTTCCGAGTGTCGAGTACGTACGTGCGATTATCAGCAAACAAGGAACTAAACAAGGCACTACAGTACCCGTTGTGATTGACTCGACTCATATTCAAGCAGCCGATTTTACGGCTGCTAAGGTACGTTTTTTCTCCAAAATTAGATTTTTTTTTCTAAAAATTGATTTTTTTCTAAAATTATCTTTATTTTCTACAACTTAATTTTCTCTAGATTTTTTTATTTATTTGTAATTTCCACTCGGTTTGTCTACAGGGAGTAAAAAGTCTTATCGAGGATTTTGCGAGAAGGGGACAACCTCTGATATTTCATAATCTCAAGCCGAGCGTCGTCGCGATTTTCAAAGGCGTCAAACCGTCCGATTTGCGATACTGCTCGAGTGACAGCGAGTTGAACGATTACCTCAAAGGTATTTTTTACCATTCTATTTTTTTTCTGTCTCTCCATTTTGTCATGTCCTATTGCTAATTCTGAATTATTATTTTTTTTTAGAATTTTCAACTGTTTCGACGATAACGGTCAGCAGACATTGAAAAAATGATCCTGATCTTAAAAAGCGGCGACAAAAGCAGTATTAGCAGTCGGTATTTCGCTGAACTCGAAGTGCCGAATCGCCTTAAAAAAAAAAATAATAATAATCAGCAAAAAAGAAAAACGAGAGTTCAAAATCGATGACACGATAATTAGAAAATATTCAAAAAAAAAACGGCGACAAGAAAACACCAACAGTTTATAATTGTACATATTATATTTACTTGAATTAAACGAAGAGAGAAATCATCGTCATTCTAATTGAAGAAATAAATTTATTTTCTTTTATTTTACATTTTTTACTCCCAAACTTGATTCTTCCCGATGAAAAAAAAAAAAACTATTTGCGAAAATAAATCTGACAAACAGATATCAAAAATATTTTCATCTCATATATTATATTTGCAAGATAAAAAAGTATTTTTATGCAATTATTTCCGGAATTTACGTTCCATATAAAAGAATATATTTTTTTTTTGGCTCGTTGGCTCGATGATTTATGGCTCAAATATTGGTTTCCAGTTGTCGAGCACCTCGTGCAGGTTTTGCTATATAAAAGGTCGGCGTTCCGGCGTACCTGGAAAAATATTTATTTTTTTTATTAAAAAGAATTATCTCGACCGTCAAGACGATGATAAATTGTCGAATTAATTTTTTCCGAGACAAACTTTTCCTTAATACGTCGTACGACGGCGTCAACTGCATCTTCGCGAAGCAGAGTTACAGTGCAACCTCCAAAACCTGCGCCGGTTAATCGACTGCCTAAAACTCCGTCAACTTCGCGAGCAGCACAAACTAAACTGTCCAATTCTACCGACGAGACTTCGTAATCGTTGCGCAGAGAATCGTGGCTCTCGTTCATCAGCGAGCCAAACTTTGGAAAATCACTACATTGAAGTGCAGCAGCTGCCGATTGAGTTCTCTCGATCTCACCGATAACGTGACGAGCTCGTTTTATCATCGTTTCCGTTGCATTCTGAGACTTTAGAACTGAAATTTCAACGAATCGTCAATTAGGAAAATTTTCTCATTTACTTAAGAAATAAAGTTGGCTGTAAATATATATTTTTTCTAAAATACTATATTTTCGGCTTTATTATATTTATATATATATATATATATATATCTTTGAATTTGATTAATTTCCATGAAAAATCGAATCGATATTTATTTTGAACAATTTTTCAAATTAATTTTATCAAAATATCTTTTTTATTTGTTTAAAATAATTTTTTTTAAATCACCTTCGAGATCTTTCGCGGTTGCTTCTCTGAGACTCTTCTTGCCAAGTATTTTCGCTGCCTCGTAACAAGCATCGCGTCTCTCGCAGTAAGCACTCGAGCTCAATTTGTGAGGAGCATTCGAATTTGTAATGAGAATCACGTGATTTCCAATTTCCATTGGTATTTGAATCGTCCTGAAATCACGACAATCCAAAAGAAGCGAATGACCTTCCTGTCCCATTACCGAGATGAATTGATCCATTATACCACATGGTACACCAGCAAATTCGTGCTCAGCTTTTTGGCAAGCGAGAGCCTGAAATAGAAATTAAAAAAATTCCAAAGTCAAAAGTCGACGATGCGAGAAAATTTTTGAAACAAAAAAAATCACATTTTCTGACCTTGTCATGTGGGTTTTTGGAGACACTTCCGGTCAGAACTTCGAGAAAAGTGTACGTGGCAACTTCAAGTGCAGCTGAACTGCTCAAACCAGCTCCAACTGGCACCGTGGATACGACAACCGCGTCAAATCCCGATGGAAGACCTGAATAAAAAATTCTCATTAAAAAATCTAATATATTTCATTGATAATTAATAAAATTGAAAAATATTAATAATTAATAGTATCAATGAGATTATATTAAATGCTAATATTTTTGTTACTTCTGCTATTTTGTATGCTAAAAAAGACAATAAACGTACTAATATATTTAATTGAAGCTGAGATGTGATAATTGATTTTTTTAATTCTGCCCTAAATCTTGAATTATAAAATTATTTTGATAAAATATTTAATATATTGACAGTGACTATTGAAATTTTATTTAAACAGTTTTTTTAGTCTGCTGTAATTTGAGTTTTCCGAAGGTGCTAAATAATTGCTTACAATTAAAATTAGCTATGCATCCTTTAACGTAATTGGCCCATTTGGGTTCTCCAGGTTTTATAGCTTCATGGCTACTGACGTCAAATTCCGCTTTGCTCATCGCTACAGCATCGCTCGCTGATACAATTGTGCAATATTTGCGATCATTTGGTTTCCCGGCTATTACGGTGATCATCGGCAGAGCCTGTGAACAGACAATAATTTGTAAAACGTTGAATAAAAATTTAAGATAATTAACGAATTTTTGTTTTCCTTAGTTTGGACACAAACCGAACTCTGCGGGTACGAGAAAAAGTCGACAAGGTAGAGCTCGACGGACAAGTATGAATGATAAGAAAAAAAAAAGTATGAAAATCCGCTTAACCTTTCAAGGTCAATATAACGACCTTGAAAGTTTATCGGTCGTGCCAGAAGTCTCGTTCGATGGTATCTACCAGTATATTAGTGATAAAAAATCATAATTTTTTTTTTTCTTTACCATCGGCAGTACAAAACCCTCGTTGTAATCAGTATGTTCGCCTATCAAATTTACCCGACCTGGTGCACACACGCATATCGTCGCGTTCACACCAAATTCTCGAGCAAAGGTTTGCAAAGCCTTCACTCTGACTGAATTAACGTCCAGTGTTTTTTCTCCCATTATTTATATTTTCTCCTCGAATGAATGCCTGACAAAAAAAAAACAACAACAAAATATAGCTGAAATTTTTCAGGGTCTAATTTTTCAATTTGAATCGATAGAATTTTCATTTACCGACGATATTTTACGTGATAATCGCGATCTTTTTTTTTTGGCCCAGTAAATAAACGTTCCACGCAACGTCTCGTTCGACACTGCACTTCACAAATGCGTCGTCGGGTCACACGAGAATGTTTGAGCGAGTGATTAAATATCAGAGACGTATCCGTGAAATGTGTGTATGTGCAAGAGGAACATTGATAATACTTTATATAGTCAAATCATTCTCAATAGAGTAGCACAATAAATAAAATCGAAGCTTTATGAA